>JAJOZX010000666.1:0-2500 GCA_023014485.1 Bathynomus jamesi | reverse complement strand
TGGGGGAGGGGGACTATCTGCTGGGGGAGGGGGACTATCTGCTGGGGGAGGGGGACTAACTGCTGGGGGAGGGGGACTAACTGCTGGGGGAGGGGGACTAACTGCTGGGGGAGGGGGGCTAACTGCTGGGGGAGGGGGGCTAACTGCTGGGGGAGGGGGGCTAACTGCTGGGGGTAGGTTTAACCGTTTGGGGAGCAGGATCAATTGCTGGTTTGGGGGGTCTTAGTTTAAAAAGATTATACAAATTAATGTTCAGTAAATCACCATACTTCTTTTTCCCCTTCTGGTTAAAATGTATCCCGTCCGACCCATAGTATTCCCCATTTCCGTGGAATGTAGGCCAAAAATCGACAAACTTTAGGCCTTTTTCATCACACATGCGTTTAACTCTTTTATTTATGCTAATGGCTTTACTTAGAGTATAGTCACTAGCACGCATTCGAGGGAGAATTCCTACGACCATACCCATGTCTGTCCTATCCCTAACCTTGTCAGTTAGGTTCTTAAATTCTTTAATAATGGGCTCTGTCTGCCCTCCTGTCCCTCCCATAAAAACGTCATTGCCACCAACATGGACAATGATAGGGCAACTCTTATTTTTGATATTAATTTTGCCTAATTCCCTATTAATTATCTGGCTTGTGGCACCCGGAAAACATCGGAGCTTTCTCTTGGTCGCCCGTCTTGCTCCGAAAAAGTCCCCTTGATTCCTTACCATAGAATCCCCAATTAAAAAGGATTCATCCTCCTCATCAGCAAGTAAGTGAAACTTATTTTTGATGGTAATGGGTTCCAAATCCTTATGTTTTGGTTTTGGTTTGGAGGGTCTTTTATTTTTGACCAATTTGAATTCTTGGTCCTCCGTTCCATTTTCCGGAATAGTCACCGTGTTTTCCAAGCGTGCCACGCTTTGCTCTAGATGCTTAATTTTACAATTTAAATCTGCTTGTTTGTTTTTAGTTTGATCTTGTCTACTGGGATGGATTTCCAGTACTACGAGCCTAGCTTCAAGCTTTTTTACTAATTCCTTTAGCTCTTTCACTTCCTTTTCGTGGTTGTCTCTAAGTTTACAAAACAAACATATACTAAGGGATGTGATATCGCTGATACTACCTTCGGGGAAGTCAACGCACCAATGATTAACTTTACATTTAAAGCATTCTGCTTTCAATTTAGCTGGCCCTGTCATATTTTTATTTTATTTTTATTTTTTTTTTTTTTTTTTTTTTATTACTATACGTTAATTTAAATAATACAATATGTTCCTTTTAATTAATACGATACGTTACTTTTAAATAATACAATATGCTACTTTAATTAATATAACGAATGGTGAGAGGGGTAATGGTGAGTTCTGAAGTAAACACGTGTTACAGACCGGAAACTGAGTTGAATACAGAATTGAATGGAACCTGTGGGTTGCCGTTAGTAACAATGCAGTCTGATATTAATTTAAATAATAATAAATGCTATTTTAATTAGTATATCGGTTGGTGAGGGAGGATTGGTGAATGCCGAAATACGAAATAATTAGTATATTGGTTAGTGAGGGAGGATTGGTGAATGCCGAAATACGAAATAAACACGCGCAGACGAGTGGCACGTGTTTCAGACCGGAAATGGAATTGAATACGGAACTGAATGGGATGTGTAGGGAGCCGTTTATAACAATGCAGAATGATGTTACTTTAAATAATATAATATGTTATTTTAATTTATACAACGGATCGTGGGAGAGAAGTAGTGAATGCGGGAGATGGACCTGCGAGAGCACGTGTTACAGACCGGAAATGGACCTGCGAGAGCACGTGTAAGACCGGAAACGGAAATAGACTCGAACATACAAATCTTACTATGTAACTCGTCTGAAAATGCAATCTGTAACTACCGTCTAAAACAATGCAAACTTATTTAATTTTAACTTTCCCAGAGAAATTCAGCCGAAAAAACAGAATTTAAACAATATGGAATTATGTTCGTTAACCGGAAAAGGAGTAATTTAATTATAATTACTAATAAATTGTCTAATTATTAAGCAATAGTGCTTGCCCTAATCTCAATAATAAAGTAAATAAATATTATACTTATCTAACAAATATACAATCAAACTTAGTCACTATTAAAAAAAGATACTGGAGAGACCACACAGCACGTCCGCCTCCGATGAAGTCTAGAGAGAGAGAGAGAGAGAAGAGAGAGAGAAGAAGAGAGAGAGAGAGTAGGAGAGAGAGATAGAGAGAGAGAGAGAGAGAGAGAGAGAGAGAGAGAGAGAGAAGAGAGAGAGAGGAGAGAAGAAGAAGAGAAGAAGAGAGAGAGAGAGAGAAGAGAGAAGAAGGAGGAGAGAGAAAAGAGAGAGAGAGAGAGAGAGAGAAGAGAGGAGGAGAGAGAGAGAGAGAGAGAGTAGAGAGAAGAAGAGAGAGAGAGAGAGAGAGAGAGAAGAAGAGAGAAAGAGAGAGAGAGAGAAGAAGAGAGAGAGAGAAGAGAGAGAGAGAGAGAGAGA
>JAJOZX010000665.1:250000-562500 GCA_023014485.1 Bathynomus jamesi | reverse complement strand
TGTGTGTGGTTGTGTGTGTTGTAAGAGAGAGAGAGAGAAAGAGAGACGGAGGAATGAGAATTCGAAGAAAATCAATATAATCTCCAAGAGAGAGAGAGAGAGAGAGAGAGCTTTTACAAAGCATAAAAAATAAAGAAAGAAAATAAAGAAAATAAAGAAAAAGAGAAAATAAGCAGTAGATTGTTTCTTTTTCTCTTGTTAGGTAGATTAAACGAGTAGATAAAAGTAGATAGACAGACAAAAAACATGAGTAACAATACATGAATATTTTAATTTTATATCATATATATATATATATGTGTGTGTGTGTGTGTGTGTGTGTGTGTGTTTTCACTTATGGGATCTCATTCACGGAACGCATGACGTCATACTGTAACTTATTTAAAAATTGTTTTTTGGTTGTCATGGTGATTTCTGATTCGTTGTTCCGGGGGGCAAAGATTCATTTCGGAATCTCTCGAAACTTTTGGGGTTGAACGTAAAAATTAATACTGAAAAAGGGACCTCATTCTAAGTATTTTAATCTTTAACCCATTTTCAGGCTCTATAATCGTCCGCTATTTGGTTTCATACACACACACACACACACATATATACAGTATATATATATATATATATATTCCTTGAACACAATTAGTATAAAGCCACCTACTGAAATGACTAATATGGATATAGTAAACGATTTAAGTTAATGGTTTTGATGTGTGTATATATATATATATAATTATATATATCACAAATTCAGAATGGTTCCCTGAGACAATTATATAAACACAGACCGTGCATGGAACAAGGAACTCTTCTGGGAAAATTAAATCCACTATAGCCCGAATATATATATAGGTGGTACGTTCTGTAACATTCAAATCACTTAACTCCTTCAGATTTTCTGAGACCCTCGTGTCATTTGAGATGAAGAGAGTCGAGGATACCCGTCACCCAGACTGTTTTGTTCCAACTGGAATGGTGGGAGGTACTTGTCAACATTATGATATAGAGCTGCGTGTCATTAGGAGCTGGAAAATTATACCGTTACTACGATCAAAATACAGCACTGAAGGTTAACTCTTTGCCAACCGATACAAATGGTTAATTAATTAACCAAATTGTTCAATTAATTACTCGAGTTAGTTAACCTCGTATTGTGGTTCATCGTAACCAAATATTTTCTGCGTATATTTGTGCGAGGGACGAATGAATTACGTGGCATATAAAAAAAATACATTAGATCAAGTTTCGATAAACTATTTCCCCTCTCCGTGAAAGCAAATTCCCTATACCAATAAGTCATTTATCGAAAACTAGTAGTAGAAATTGATTTGCCAATAAGAAATTTAACTTGATCTAGGGGAGTCATCACTCTCGGGACCTAACTTCCAGTGATAATTTTTGCTGAGCCTATTTTTCGCAAAATGTCAGGGATCAAATATACCTATCAACGTCAGAGATTCAAAGAAGGTAAATAGAAGAATGGAGCAAATTTGGAAGTGAAGCGTACAAATCCTCGTGGCAGCATACCCAAAAGGGCTTCAAAAGTAATTAAAGCCGAGGGAGAGTCATCTACTGTAAGTATCCGAGTAACATTGGAACCGTAAGATAGGTGTGGCTCAGCGTATCCCGATTTTGGTAATCGGTGGTACCATATCGAACCGCGCACTATTACTTGACAGATGAAGTTTATGATGGGGCCAAATATTCTTACCTATGTTTAAATAACCAAAATGTGTTTATAAATACCCGTTCTATAAAAGAATATACCTTATGCTATATTATATATATATATATATATGCGCCTCGGTGTGTAGTGGTTAGCGTCGCTGACTACGAATCCATCGGCCCCGGGATTGAGATCCGGTGACGGCAGCCGGCACGCAGCAAAACCCAGCTGTTCATCCTTCCACACAATAAAGAAAGTTGTTCGTAGATAAATGGGTACCCTGGGTGGCCTAGTGGTTAAGACGCTGGGCTGCTGGCGGGGCGTGGTTCGGATTCCACGTTAAACTGTAAGTCTAAGGTGGAGTGAAAAGCTTGACCTTCGTCAGAATGACCAATTCGGGGGAAAGCTTACCAAAGTATATATATATATATATATAATCAATGTATCCGCTGACACATTTGATACTGGTCTTATTAAAAAATATGTATAAACTATTTATTTCGAAATTAAAATGTATCATTTTAAATAGAGAAAAAGATGAACGCCATATGCTTTGATTAATGTACCAAGATCACTTTAGGAATTTTACATTCACTTTTAGCAAGTAATTCGAAACGATTGTCATTTCCATCAGTAATTTCCATCATTCAATCAAATGTGTTTACAGAATTCTAAACATTTATTTTTACAGGTTTTGCATGAAATCCTGTAAAAACTGAATTTATTTTGTGAAATACAGTCGTAAAACTGTAGTTAAGAGTTCAAGGGATTCTATTTGTGTGGAGTTTAGGGTCTGTCTTTTATCATTATTATTAAAATGTGAAATTTTTAGCTGTTTTGAGATATCATTTGGCGGATCCCTAAACCCGTAGGATCGACGAGACCCTAACATAGACATTCTGAAAAACTAACTTAACTTATCCTATCCTTGCGTAACCCGAACTAACTCTATGCTAGCTAACCTAATTTAACCTAATCTCACTTTAAGCTAACCCACAATATACCCAAAAATTAATTTGGCGCCATAATCTAGAAGTGACCTTCAAATATCCACATATTTTCTCGACATTTTTGATAAGAAGTGAGGCAGTTCTCTTTAGCTGAAAAATTTCAAGACATTCATAAGACATCACTTTATAAAAAATCTTGGATCACCCGAAGATCAGGGCCCCCAACCTTCTTTAGTTAGCTTTATAAGGCTAACTAACGAAAATATCACGACCTCACCTAACCAATCGTCAAGGGCGTATAGTTGACCTAACGATTGGTTAGGTTAGGTCGTGATATTTTCATTAGTTAGCTTTATAAGCCTTATAACCTTATAAGGCTAACTGGAGAAGGCTGGGGGCCCTGATCTTCAGGTGATCCAAAATCTTAAAAACCAATGAAGAAACGTAACTTTTTGGACCTTGCTATCAAAAACGAATTGCTACTATTCCTTAGTGGTTTCCAGGTCAAAGACCCCCCCCCCCAAAAAAAAGCTTTTTCGCTTGTCTTCATTTCTGTCTAATTTCATGTGTATTAATATTTTGGTATCGCCAGGATGGCTTGATTGTAGGGGCGTTGAGTTGTTATTTCTGAAGGATACCCAATTTTTTTTAACTTTGCTCAAAGTATATCAAAGATGGTGCTTAGTAGAGAACTTTTAGACAGAACTAACGAAGTATAAATATATGCTAAGGATATAAATTTTTTTTACTCAAATTAAGAATCACAACAGTATTAAGTCGGTACTCGAAATTAAAATTCAGGTATTATCGAAATGGAATAAGGTGCGAGAGATGCCAATTTTTTTTATTTTATGGCGGATAATATTCTAAAATGTTTTTATATAATTATTTTTATCCAGATTTGGGTACTATCCATCTTTTGGATAAAACATATTTCAACTTAAAAAGTATATTTAAATTTACTTGCTATATAGGCTTACGTTACTTGGATAAATTCCATTGGAAAAAGTGGATGAGTATTACAGATTTGAGGTAATCAAGTATAAAAATTGCCCTTAAAATATGGTAAAATTTGTGTAATTTTGGGATTACCATAAGTTCAGAATTTATATAAAGTTATTGAACATCGTGAGCTATGTTAAACATTGCGGAAATTATCTTTGGCTTTGATCAAAGGGATATACAGGGTGTTCATAAATTATCTTTATAAATTTAATTCAACTGAAATTTGAATGAATTTGTAAAGATAATTTATGGACACCCTGTATATCATAGGTCTTAGGTCACGATAATGACGTTTTGAGGTTGTTTTTTTTTAACTTCTCTCGTAACGGCAAAGGTCATGTGAAGGAGGGGACCTACTGGTCCCTATATAATTTGAACGCGGAGGATGGTTCCCTATCTAAGTACGACCTAGACCCAATGTCGTTCAGCTTGGATGATCGACGGGAAGCGGTGTTCTGATAAGGTTGTGTATATTATATATATTATACACACAACATATCCCGTTCAAGGTCGCTACCTATAGTCCATATAAATATTTAGATATACTGTAGGTGTCAGTGTGTATATATAGTTCATCGATTTGAAATATTTGACTGTACTATTCAGAGTAAATTTTAATTTTACTTTCCATTTATTGACAACTCAAAAATCTGCAAATTTCGTAATTGCCAATAAAAATTCCTGCAAGATATTATTATTATTATTATTATTATTATTATATTATTATTAGCAATTAAAGTTCTATTTCTGAACTTTGTTATGTTAATATATTCATTAATTCGCTTTAAATAATAACAGTGAAGAGGGTCAGGAACTGGCACAGTGCCCGGGCCAATGAAACGGGCCCAGTTGCTCTAACTCCTGTATTAATATTACTAGCATCATCGTGATTCGAACCCTGACTTCAGTTTCTTTACTTCCATTTTGGGAAACGGTGTTACCCAATGAGCTACAGCCGCTGGCAATTCTTTTTAATAATGTATAATATTAGTTTCAGCTTCTAAAAAACATATTGAGGGAAGAGGGGAGACTTATTTTGGATTACCTGAAGATCAGGGCCCCCAGCCTTCTCTAGTTAGCCTTATAAGGCTAACTAACGATAATATCACGACCTAACCTAACCAATCATTAGATCAACTGTACGCCCTTGACGATTGGTTAGGTTAGGGTCGTGATATTTTCGTTAGTTAGCCTTATAAAGCTAACTAAAGAAAGTTTGGGGCCCTGCTCTTCAGGTGATCCCTTATTTTTAACCATTCGGTAGTATTACCACCCGTCTCAGTGACCTCAGTCGGACAGAGAATGTTAAACGAATCACCAACCAACCAAAATATTTAATATTTTTCCCGGAATGCGTTACATATACCAATAAAAAATATTTCAAACGCCAAATTACATTCACACATTTTTTTTTTTCTTTTCAATTTACGTTTATTCAAAAATCGTAAATTCTAAATTCGTAAAAAAAAATAAGAGAAATTGAATATCTATTTTATATTCAATCGTACAGATACTTCATTGATCGTTTTACAGTTATATGGATTTTGAGCGCTTATCATTCATCTACCCTCTTAATGGAAGGGTGGATGTTGTTTTGTTGAAATGTAATATTATAAAATGTTATTATTACAAATATAAAGCTAAATTTACATCATTTATTGAATGTAAATTGATTTGCGAGATAAATCTCACCAATAATGATGTACTTTATAAATTGTATTAAAAAAAAAAATATATATATATATATATATATATGATAAAACCAGGATTATTGGCGATACAGACTAAGGATGAACGGACGTAAAAGGCTTATGGATTGGATTACTAACTCGAACTTTGTAAATAAAAGCATTGCCGCTTCCAGTGGTGATCGACTACGTACGGAAGCCTCGTTAGTACTGCAAACCCTCAGTAGATTAATACTTTATAGCAGTGGTTCCGAACATTTTCACTTTCGATACCCAGAACCAAACCTTTCACGCTCTCGACTACCCCAGAACTAAACTTTCCATGCTCTCATTTACCCCCAGCTTTTATTAGTTTATAATTTTATATTAAAAATGAACAAACAGTGTCGGAGTGGAGAATAAATGACAAACACAAAGTTAGAAATTTGGACAGGAGATCGATCCAAAAGGATGAGAGAATTTCTTCGGAGAAAATAGGACCCGCAGATTTTAATTCAATCTCAAAGAAATGAATTCCTTTTTTGCTGGGATATTTCTTTTGCTTCTAAATCCAAGGTAAACATTTGATTTATAGTCTAGTATACCCCCGAAAACCGCCTTCCGTTACCCCACCATAAAAGACAAATTATCCCCAATGGGGTAATTTACCCCGGGGTTTGGAACCCCTTTTTTATAGTAACTGCTCGCCATTGCCTTTCAATATTTGCCGAGGTTGACGTGACTACACTTTTTCGGCTAAATTTATTAGTTTGATTAATCAGTATTCATATCTCTCCTTGAAAAATTTTTATCGGCCTTTTTTTTTTTTTTTTTTGGCTAGACTTGAATTTTGATTAATTTGGTAAATTTGGAAAAACCAATCAAATAAATTTTTGTCATTTTTTTTTTTATCCTACTCGCATTTATTTGTTAATAAAAGTAAAGTTTGATATGGCAAATCTTCCTAATCAATGACAAGGTAAACTTTAATCTATCTAGCAATTAGTTTAATTAAAATTAAAGTACTTTAATTCTTGGGTGAAAATTTTATTCATTTTTTTTTAATAGCGTGTTAAAATGGAACTTTTCCGAAATTTGGACTGTTTCCTATTTTTTTGAAAATAAGATATTTAATGTTGATTTTTACGCTGATTTTATAAATGTAAGTCGAGTTTTGGAGAAATGAGCGGTTCAAAAGTTATGTTTGTTATTGTAATTTTGGACCTTTTCCAGTTTGTGGACCGTTTTTCATATAATTTATTTTTGAGAATATTTTTGTTAAAACTAACGAAAATATCACGACTTAACCTAACCAATTATCAAGAGCGTACAGTTGATCTATTAGTAAATAGTAAATACTATTCCAGAAACAAACAATGTTATAATTAATAATAGGTCAACTGTACGCCCTTGATAATTGGTTAGGTTAAATCGTGATATTTTCGTTAGTTTTAACAAAAATATTCTCAAAAATAAATTATATGAAAAACGGTACACAAACTGGAAAAGGTCCGTAATTTTGTATTAGGTCAAAAACTATAACAAATAATACAACTGAAAACTAATACAAGAGTTATTGTATTCTTTAGTAATATTGGTTTATGTCACTAAGTATTTGCGTGAATAAATTTCGACCGCTATTTTTCTGTCGCCACACGAATTCGCACAAGTAGGTATCAATCAGGTCAACTGAATGCCCAGTTAGGTTAATTGAATGCCCGGTTAGGTCAACTGAATGCCCGATTAGATTAATTGAATGCCCGGTTAGGTTAATTGTACGCCCTTGACGATTGGTTAGGTTAAGTCGTGATATTTTCGTTAGTTTTAACGTTATTTAATATCTATAGAAAAGCTGAAATTGATCAAAAATAGTATTAACAATATGACAAATCAATATATATATATATGCAAAAGATTTTTCTACAGTAACTATAGGTAAACTAGTACACCATGTAACTTTTAAAATAGTAACTATACGTAAATTAGAACACCATGTAACTTTTAAAATAATAATTTCTCCAAAAAAATTACTTACATTTTTTAAATCAGCTAAAAATCTACATTAAATATCTTATTTTCAAAAAAATAGGAAACAGTCGAAATTTCGGAAAAGGCACGTTAAAATATTCGTATACGTATACGTAATTATTCATTTGATATATATATATATTATATATATATAAATATATATATATATATATATATATATATATATATATATATATATATATATATATAATATACAGGTCGTCCCAAAAAAATGTATACACACTTTAAATAATTATAAAGGCAGTGTTTATTAAAATACATTTCATTTTCAAAATGTAATAGAATCTACAGACATTATTTAATTGTTTTGTCAACGCCTGTTTTCAAACTGACGTCCGTTCTGGTCCAAGCACTGCTGATAACGCGAAGCAATGGAATCGCAAACATCACGAAACATTTCGTTTGGTATTTGTGTGCATTCTCGTTCAATGGCTGCTCTCAATTCAGCGACTGTTGCAGGTTTTATAGCGTAGACTTTGTCTTTTAAGTATCCCCATAAAAAAAAGTCTAGTGGTGTGAGGTCTGGTGAACGCGGAGGGTATTCTACGAAACCCCTTCCGTCCAATCCACATCCACATCGTGCCAAGTACCACTCGCAATACTCCACTCTTCGGTCCGGATCATCTTCATTAATAGCATGGACTAATCTTGGAATGTAACTTTTCCATTGACAGCGCTTCAAAATGCGTTGGACAGACGATTCTGAAATTCCTACCTCACGACTCGCTTGCCGCACAGATTTTCTTGGACTTTGGTGATACGTTTCCAGTACTCTTTCTTGCTTTGTGGGGCTTGTCGATGTCCGTGGTCTTCCGGAACGCTTCTTGTGGACATTCTGAACAGTTCCATCGGCTTCAAACTTATCTCTAATTCGAGTGATGGTAAGTCGCGTTGGTGGATCTGTTTGAAACTCCCTCCTAAACTGTCTTTGCACTTCAACTGCGTTTTCACACTTCCAGTAGCATTTTAGAATGAATTCCTTTGTTCAAAGCTTAGTCTGACTGCCATTATTAATTCTAATGGGTTTAACTTGGAAAGAAAGAAACATTAATTGAGCTATCAGCTGTTAAAGTGTGTATACATGTTTTTGGGACGCCCTGTATATATTAGTGGCGGATGTGACATCCGCATCTGAATTTTGCAATACCGATGTTATAACATTATAACATTATATGCAGATATAACTGAAAAATTTTCTCATCTTCTCGTGTTACAAATCGTGTACGAACAATAGTTAGTCGTCTTTGTGACGATATTACCGAGAGGAATCCAAACCCAGACAAAGACGATATGAACCACCACTAAACAAATGCGAAACGAGCAGCCAGTAGCTTCGACGAACAAAATTAACAAAACACATCACTGATTCCATGAACGCGCTCTTAGCTTCTAGTAGCGATGATGAAAATGAAATAGAATCAACAAAAAGTTCAAGAGAAATGACTGAGGAGTACCGCAAAGGGAGAAAAGGACTCGGACAAGAAGAGGATTGTTTGTTTTGGTGGAAAGAGAAAAATAAAGTTTATCTTGTTTTGAGTAAATTAGCTAGAACTTACCTCGCTCGTCCTCCATCAAGCGTACCCAGTGAACAGTTATTTAATGGCGTGGGTGTAAGCCTGTAATATATGTTGAAAAGAGAAATAGATTAAAAGGTGACAAAGCGGAAAAGCTGCTGTTTCTCAAGTACAATCTTCGGATCACTTGAAGATCGAGGCCCCTAGCCTCAGTTACCAAATATCTTCGTTAAAACTAACGAAAATATCACGACTTAACCTAACCAATCGTCAAGTGCGTACAGTTGACCTAATCGGGCATTCAATTTAATTTATTATTATGTTTGGTACTGTAAAGCAAAAAACAAGAATACATCGGGGGCTCTGATCTTCAGGTGATCCCAATCTTCCAATTCTTAAATTCAAATACAGCATAAAGATTGACAAACTGGAAAGTGGCGCGTGACAACAAATGTGAAGGATACTAAACGTATATGTAAAAAAGGGTAAATTACAAATTTTTAATCACTTCCTTAACGAGCGGAGGAGATTGGGGCGGGGGAGTGGTTGGTGGGATGCATTACGAGTTGGGTTCTCGTTCCACCTCCTGGTAACACACTAAAATAAATACATACACCCCCCCCCCCCCCCAGCCCTTTGGCCAATTTGGCGCCCCTTTCAAATGCCTTATTTTTTATAATAATTTTTTTAATTTCTAAAAGCAAAAAAATACATACTTTTTTAAATTATAAAAATATCAACACCACCCTCGTAAATACCTGGCAACTTACCTTTCAATTTTATTTTTAGAAACTGTGTATGAAAATAATATTTGCCTTTACTGTATAATCAATTAAATTATGCTTTCCAGTTTTACATATTCATTTATTAATGGTTGTAAGCATTTGTAGACACGAGGTTAATGCGCTTGTAAACCCTTTGCGTAGTATTCACATTCACGATCTTCCTCTCTCTTCAGTTAGGTAGACCAGCCATGAGTGGATCCTAGGGTCTTTGTTGGTCTGGAACATTATAACATTATAAATGACTGATTCAGGTAATACTTTGAACGGATGGATTAGATAACGTCAATCAAATTAGTTCCAATATTTACTACCAGAAACCTGGTCTTTAACTACATTTTAGTAAACGCTAAAAATTTGCCTGCTGGTGCTTAAAGGGTTAACATACTGTATGTATTTTTAATTCCAGTGTATGTAATTATATTTATATATAATTAAACATTATTTTGGAGCAACCTTTACATATTGTAAAGGTCCGCCGCACCATTTCGAAAATCCTAGATTCACTACTGTTCAGTCAGTATATACCTAGTTGACTGCAGCTTCAGATGTCGCAATTCGTCTCAGAGTTACTTTTCTAATAGTCAGGGGGCTTAATCCAAAAAATCACCCCGATTGTTCCCTTTGTTCCAAAATTCCCTTTTTCTTACCAGGGGTAGATATGACCATAAGCATTCAGTTTTATGCGGGAGCCAACATGGGCTCTCCCTGTGGCGGCCATTATGGACGAATCCAAGATGGCCGCCATCTGGTCTGACATTGGGCGATAAAATAACAACCAATCATAGTAGAACAGCAAATAATGACACTTTTTGTATGTTTTTGAGTATAGAGAATCCAGTTCTGATATTTGTTTTTTAATTCAAGATATACGTCAGGTCGTATATATCCACATTTGATATTATTTTATAAGAAATGTACATTTTATGTCAATTGAATCATGATACATAATTATTGCACTTAGATTTGTGGTTGTAACAGCTATATTAACTTTTACATTGGATTTCTACTGACATTTTATCCACTATTAATCTATTTTTTATTATTTTTGCAGGTGTTGGCATACCTGTATTCCTCTGAAGCAAGTCTATGCGGTGGTGGTCTTCTTCACATTCTAGTCTCTTCAGGCCTGCAGATATGAAGATCTCGTTAGTGTGTAGTTAGTAGTGTGTAGTAGAACATTAATACCTCAACATGTCTACTAACATAACTGGAATTAATTGGACACTGTGTTGCCTATGTCAGTCCAGCAAAGACGAGGCATTACAACAGCCAAAAGAACAGGGATATTCATCTCTTGAAAGAGATCTGAATGATTTTGTGCAGCTCAATGCTGTTCCATCTGGTAGGAGTGCATGCAACAGTTACAGGGTAAAGCGGGCACGAGGAAAAGTGGCCACGCAAGATGAATGTGCAGCTGGGATAAGTCCGAAGAAACTCAGATCAAGTTACGGATCACCTCCAGAAACATTATTCTGCATCATATGTCTGGGTGAGGATCAGCATGATCTTCATAGAGCCTTAAGTGACAACATTGATCAAAATCTGAAGAATTGGGCAAAAACAACTAACAACTGGCATTTATATGGGCGCTTGACTGCAGGTTCTGATGCACATGCAATGGATGCATGTTATCATGTACAATGCTATTGGCGGCTTCGTGATGGAGCTCGTGCAGTTGAACGTCGATCTTCAAGTGAACCCAAGCCTCCCCCATTTGATCCCATGGTCATAGCACAGTTAGTGGCATTTGTGGATGACTCTCAGTCTGAGGTCCACAAGTTGTCTGACTTACGGGAAATGTACAAGATAATGATGTCAGATCTAGGACATCCCTGTTCTGGTAGAGAACCTCATGCAACAAGATTCAAAGACCATCTGCTTGAGCATCTTCCTGAGTGGGCTTCCTATGCACAGGGGAGAGATGTATTCATTAGCCACAAGGCAAAAGTGGGTGCTGTGCTAGAACAAAGCTATCATTCCTCACAAATCAATCAAGATGAAGCTGTGTTATTGATACGTGCTGCTATGGCACTACGAAAGCGAATCCTTCAGAAACAAGAGCCATTTAATGGTTCATTCTCTCCACAATGCCTGACGTCCCCCATAGAAGAAACACTGTTAGGTTTCATCAATGTTGTCCTCCAGGGTCCTAAAGGTAATATCGATAAACATAGTAGAGAGCAATCCAACAGTGATGCTGAACTGGGCACAAGGGCGAAGATTGCGTGCACACTGTGCCAACTGCTGATATTCAACACAGTAAAATATGCATCTTCATCAGACAGCACCCAAATCCGTCACAATAGGGATCGTGAAACGCCATTCCCACTTTACCATGGTATTAAACTGCATGGAGATGCCAGATTCAAGCACCAGATAGAGAATGCCCATCACCTTGGGCTCTCTGTCTCATATGACCGTGTGATGGAAGTCAAAACACAGGTAGCTCGTGCTGTTTGCAAGAGACACACTGAAGACGGTATTGTTCTACCCACAAATACAAGACTTTCAGTTTTCACTACACATGATGTAGACAATCTGGACAGCAACAAAACGGGAAATTTGTCACGTGGTGATTTTCATGGAACATGCATTACTGTGACCAATCACCTATCCAAAGAGAACTTGGGAATTCGTCGACCAGCAATCACACTTGATCCATCTGATACATCAAAACCCAAGTTGCCGGATAGTTATGTAATTGTTCCTCCCATCGAACTCAACACCCGTGACATTCTTGTGCCCAGAATCAACGAAGGTCAAGTTCGGCCGAACCACAGCCTGGTCAACGGTGCCAAAGTAAAAGATGATGCATGGATAGCACATGTTGGAAGAGTGCTGGAAAAGGGTGAGCTTGAAAAACGTGATGTGGTTACGTGGTCAGGCTTCAACTCTCAGCTCATGGATGATGCATCAATAAAGCCAAAGGCAGAGACTGGTATACTCCCCTTATTTCCTGATAAGGCAGCTTCTGCATCAATGATGAAGCACACGATGGAGATTGTGAAAACTACGACTGAGTTCATAAACCCTGGTCAAACCCCTGTCCTTGGGGCTGATCAGCCTCTCTTTGCCATATGCAAACAGTTACAGTGGGAGTTTCCTGACACACTGGGTGAGGATAAGTTTGTGATGCAGTTGGGAGCTTTACATATCGAGGATAAGTGTCAGCTGATGATGGGCAAGGTGCTACGAGGTTCCGGATGGGACACAGCTCTAGCTCAAGCAGATGTCCTCTCCTCTGGACGTGCCCAGTCAGCTCTCGATGATCACCACATAAAGCGTACACGATATGCTCATCAAGTGTCACTTGTTTCCCTCTCTCATTTGAAGCAAAATGCATACTTGCAATACACATCCAATGTGCTGGGGCCTTGTGAGTCATATGAGATGTGGTGTGCAAGGAAATCTGCAAATGTTCACATGTTCAAATATTGGTCACTAGTGATTGAGCTTGAGCTATTGATGTGTCGATTTGTGCGCTCATTAAGAGAGGGTGACTTCCCTCTCTATGTCCAGGTGTGTGATGAACTATGTCCATGGTTCTTTGTGCTGGACCACACTAACTATGCCCGCTGGTTGCCGATTCATGTCAGAGATATGGTTGGTCTTGCTGAAAGCCATCCACAGGTGTACGCAGAGTACCTCAAAGGGAACTTTACAGTCCAAAAGTCTGCTCGTACATTCAGCCTCATCGCGAAAGATCAATCTCATGAGCAGATGAACAAAGTACTGCAGGGCTGTGGTGGAGCATCTGACCTCTATGACAAAACAGAAGCATTAGCATTGTACATGTTGGCAGGTCCTGAATGTGTCAGAATGATAGAAGAGTTTGAGAATGCTCAGAAACTTACAGAAGGACCAACTGGCCACCACGAAACAGCACCTGGGCTACAGTCTAGGTTTTTGAAGGATGTCAAGTCATTCACAAAGGTGGTGTCTGAACTGGGCAACCCCTTCCTGGCCACAAATCAGGAGCTTGTAGCCCTTGACACACACGATGTTATGGAGAATGAAGTAGCAGCATCACTGTCACAGATACAGGAAGTTGGCCAAGCCCTTCATGAGGAGTATGTAAAGACTAGGCTGGACAAAGGGACAGTTCCTATATCAAACACTATAAAGAAAAACAATGTGTACACATTCAGCAATCGGCCAGACCCACGCAAGAAGAGTAGCAAAGTGGGGGTACAGAAGCAAAACACAGTGCTCATTACTCAGCTATTCCTGTCTCTACAATCACGTCCAGATGCGGATATGACAGAATTTTTCACATACGAGAATCAGCGAGAGCCCCCTTCACTCTCAGACCGAGGTTCACTCAGAGCTGGAAATAAATCAGACATTCTTGCATGTGTCAATGCACCAACTGGATCTGCCAATCCTGCTAAACAAGTGACAGTTCAGTTGTATGACATGGCCGCCATCGTCCACATTGTGCGTCCAAGTAGAGCATCAACATTTGCTGAATATGTATCTCTACACATCATACCTTTCATTAAAGCACAGATGACTGACACAGTTGAGCGCGTCGATGCCGTGTGGGATACCTATCCTGAAGACAGTCTGAAATCACTTGCACAGCAGCGGCGTGGTTCAGGAGCACGTACTCGACTTGATCCAGATAGTGATGGTACCACACCCATTCCCAAACGAGACTGGCAGTCATATTTGAAAAATGTGGAAAACAAGAAGGAACTGTTCGTCTTTATCAGTAAACAGCTGATCAAGATTGACATGGGTGGAAAACTCCTCCTCAGCACTGAATTAGAAACTGTGCTCTCCAATAAAGCATTTGATATATCAGGGCTCCAACCATGCAACCACACAGAGGCAGATACGCGGATCATTCTGCATCTTGCTCACGCATCATCTCAGGGTCACAAGAAAGCATTCATCCGCACTGTTGACAGTGACATAGTCGTTCTTGCCATTGCTTTCTTTCAACAGCTTGACCTAACAGAACTCTGGATTGGTTTTGGTAGTGGCAAATATTACCGAGACATCCCAGTGCACAGCATTCAATCACAGCTTGGTCCATCAAAGTCGCTGGCTCTACCTCTGTTCCATGCACTAACAGGCTGCGACACTACGTCTCAGTTTCTTGGATGTGGGAAGAAGACAGCATGGACTGCATGGAATAATACACCAAACTTAACTGAAACCATGATCAAATTGACTGAAGACCCCGAGTCCTTCAGTCTAGTATCTCCTGAAATGACACACATTGAGAGGTTTGTTGTGCTCATGTACAGTAAAACATGTGGACAAGCATCTGTAAACGTAGCCAGGCACCATCTGTTTTCTAGTGGCAGTCGATCATTGGACAGCATACCACCTACCCAAGCTGCCCTCTTCCAGCATATCAAGAGGTCATTGTTGCAGGCAAGTTTTGTGTGGAAGCAGTCAACCACATGCCATCAGACACTCCCTGCTTTTGATAAATGGGGATGGGAATATGACAAGCGCAGCAACCAATGGCTCCCTTTTTCCCCTTTTCTGGACAACTCTCGCTGATGCCAGTAAGGCATGTGCTCTTCTCCTTCATTGCGGATGCACTAAAGCCTGCAGAGGAATTGCAAATGCAGTAGTGCTGGAATTCGATGTACGACACTATGCAAGTGTGAGGGTGGCTGCCTGAACAATGACGACTATTAATCAGTGAACAGCCATCTATTGATAGACATTATCATGAGATGCAGTACTGTGAGTAAAGGAATAAAGAAGATTGTACTTGCGTATATACTAAAGTTTAATAGCAAAAGATGTTGATGCTGACTCTTATTTTTTATCAAGTTAACTATGTAACCTGTACTAGTATTGGTACTCAAGTGGATGTCATTTTGGACAGCGGCCATTTTGATTTGGCCAATATGGCCGCCACAGTGGGAGCCCAGCTTGGCTCCCGCAAACATTCAAATTAGTATGGTCATAGCTACCTGTGGTCCAAAAATGGCACTTTTGGAATGATTTGAACAATTATATGATTAAGCCCCCTGACTATAACCAGGGTTGCCAGACAGCCCGACTTGCCAAGTAAAATCCCGAGTCCCGATGTAAAATCAGATCAGAAATGCGACATAAAGTCGGTACAATTTTTCAAGAATTATCCCAATGCAAATAATTTGTTCAAAGTAATATCTTTTGTTTTTTTCAATTCCTCATTCAAATACGATTTCGGAACGGGTATTCAGTTTGATGAGCACGGCTTGGCGCAAAGAACTGAACAAATTACTTAAATTTGGAAGCTCAGCTGATGGTCAAGGAAAATTACAAAATGTCATGTAAGGATTTCTGAAATTTTTTGAAAACTGAACAAGGGGTTGAAGTTCTAAGAAAAGCAAAGTCAAGAGAAAAAGTATCTATAAATTAAATGTTCAGAAATATAACTATGAAACTAACTTGAAATCTATATTTCTGTGATTAAATTAGGTCCCTCATTTGCGAAATTGATATAATCTATTTTATTTTTAATGATGTTATTTTGTAATAAAAATGCCTTACCATTATTCATTTTATTTTGAACGTAAAATGTAAATAAATATACGAGGGCCGGTCAGAAAATAAGTTTATACGGCGTATAATTTAGTAACTAAAGGACCTACATTGATTATGTTTATATCAGGTGAATTCGTTAATCATTGTTGGCGACACTGCACGTCGATTCGGTTGCTATCTACCGTACATTGGTTATATGAGTCAGTTAAACATGGCGGCTCGACTGGAACAGTGCCCTGCCCTACGGAACAGTCCAGGACGTTTACGTTTAATGGCCGCTCGTAAACGTTCCAGCTGCATTGATTGTTGTGCCTTTTTTAATGAATTCTGAGAGCAAATTGCCTTTGTGGTCCGAAAACACGGTAACCATCACTTTGCCAGCGGACCTCACAATCTTGAACTTCTTTGGTCTCGAGGACTCAGGGTGTTTCCATGCCATGCTGGCACATTTTGTTTCCGGAGTACTGTGATGAACCCATGTCTCGTCTCCTGTGACAAGACGCTCGAGAAATTCTTGACCACTGACAGACTCAGAATATCGTTGCAGAAATGACAGGGTACTGTTCCAGTCGAGCCGCCACGTTCAAGTGACTCATATAACCAATGTACGGTAGATGGCAGCCGAATCGACGTGCAGTGTTGCCAACAATGATTAACGAATTCACCTGATACAAACATAATCAATGTAGGTCCTTTAGTTACGAAATTATACGCCGTGTAAACTTATTTTCTGACCGTCTCTCGTATAATAGAAGCGAATTAAAATAATTACGCAAGTGTTGTGGCGTCAACATTAAACGGGTTTATTCTCTCTAAAAATAGGAATTATTATGATGTTGCATTTCTTGAATTGTTCTTTATGGGTTTGTTGGGTAAATAAACAATTTTTTTTCTGTAGTTTGTGTGTAGTTATTCTATTATTTTAAATTTTACAAGTTGTGTAAAAAAAAAAAAGGTCTTGTGTCGCGACTTCAAAAATTAAAAAATTTGGCAACCCTGGTTCCAACCAAGTTATGTGATATGTACAGACAGTATGTCCCGCCCCTTGCAACGTCTTCTTTATATACCCTTAATTCCAAATACTTTAACCGTCTCAGTCCGTCTGCTATAATTCTGGTGATGGAGTTAGATATTTAAAATACTTTATTTTTCCAAAATCACACATACTGTAGATGAAGGATGACTACATCCAGATATTACTCGTAAAAAGTATGCCAGTGACAAAGTTCAATGATAGAATTTTGGTCTTCAGGAAAATGTTTCAGTTGAGATCAGGATAATGCGCAATACAACATTTGTGTCATCAGAGATGTTAACAAATTAATTGAATGATAGAAAGTCGTCACTTCGCCTGTTCTTCAACAGTTACATCATCTGCATCTTTACCTACGTGTTCTATTGAAGTGTCATTACCACTCAGATATGGGATAGATTTTGTTTATCTATTTTGCTGGAAATTGCTAGTACGTGATGGTAAAGGAGTTTTACTTTCAGTAACAAATTGTCGACATTAACTCAGAAACTTTTCCACTGTCCCCATCGCTGATAACTGAGCTGTGAATCTTCACCACCCCGGAATGGATTGTGATTTATGATGTAGGTGAGTGATGTGCTTGTCTCTGAAAATCTATCTAATGCACCCGATATTCGTATCTCTCTGCTCGTCTGAAGAGAACCTTTGGATAATTATAGTTAACTCTCAGGCTTTCAGTGTACTGAGCAACTAAATGTGCTGATCGGAATGCACTTGATTCTAGTTGTTTGTGAATGATTTTTAAACCTTGTTTATAAACCATGGTTTATATTGTTGAAGAAGTTCTAAATTAAAAAAAGTAATTTGGGACAGAAAAAGTTAAGGAGTTCACCTTCAATTTTCACACTTCCCATTAGAGTTAGTTTAGAACTATTTTGAGGAAGCCATTTTTAAGATGCTCTTGGAGACATGAACATGGCATTCCAAAATCTTGGATATAAAGTCGGCAATATTTGGCGTAGTTTCCTCTTTGGGCAGCGAATACATGGTAGCATGTCTTAAGAGGCTTTCAAATGCAACTGTCCATTGCTTTTTTGTATACAGGAAGGAAAGAGAGACCAAGGGCGAACGCCCGCAAAAATGCGCCCCCATGGCTCTTAATGCCATTTTTTTTTCATATAAATTTTGAAAAGAGTGTGTAGTGTGTAAAATGCATGCATCTGTCGCGAAGAATAGAGGGAGAAGTGTGTGTGTGTGTGTGTGTGTTTGAGATCATGCTGGACTGCTCACAGGGTAGATGAGACACGTAAAAGATCAGCTAAAGGAGACAATCACAGGAGAAACGGGAGTTCTAGCACTCTCTGTCTCCTGCCTAACGTCCCCCCCCCCCCGGAGTACTTCCCTGGTGGGTTGGTGTCTACAATCTCCTTCCTGCTTGTTCTCTCAGTCATTATAAACGCATGCAGTAGAGACAAAGTGTTTAGCTTCTGGGTTCAATCTACAAGAAACGTTAAGTCCATTAACCAAAACTGTTCATTTAGTTGATGATAATGTTCGCTTCTAGATTCCAAAAAAATCTTTATCTCCGGCATGAGCTCTATAAATCTTGCGTGAATTTTATCTTTACTATCTTACTTCTGCGTGTGTGTAGTAATCTCTTTAAAGTCAGCACCAACTTCTTCTAAGAGAGCTTTAAATAGTCAGTGTTACAGGGCTGATGCACAAATAGTTAACTATTTTAGTTACTAATACTTTTTATCTGATATGAATAGTTAACTAATAGTTAACGAATAGTTAACTATCTTAGTTACTAATACTTTTTTATCTCTGATATAATTAACGAGGTTCTTGGTCAAAGCTTCCAAGTTTTTAAACATAGTGGTTATTTCTACATCTAAAAATAACGGAGGTGGTTTTTTTTTCCTATTTTTTCTAATTTCCATGTACTCTAAAATCTTGAGAATGGAGTTTTGAGCATAAATACTCACCCACAACAAGCCCACTGCCTTCCACAACCTGATACTCAGCTCCAAGAAAACACTATCTAATGAAATTTTCCAGACTGCGGCTAGGCTAGGCTACAAAACAAAACAAAAAAAAAACCATTTATTGTTGTACAAAATTTATACATAATAAATTCGTAAAAGAATGAAATTAAGGAGGATAAATTCCTAAAAGAATAAAACATAAACATAATTTAATCAGTAAAAATATATAAAAATGCACTGGAATTTGTAGGGAACCATTCGATAAAAGGTAAGAATACGCGAAGGTCTCGCAAACTAAGCATAAGACCACCTTTTCACTTCTACTACTTTTTTTTCACCACTTTTCTCTACAAAAAAAAAAAAAAAAATGGTGTCAATAATCCAGCAGGGTTGAAAGCACCTTAAACAGAAAAAACAAACAAACAAACTAAGCATAAAATTAAATGAACATTTGCGAGCTTGTTTTAAAAAGAAATAATAAAACATTTTAAGTAAAAATTACGTATCTGTATATGACAACATACACTGCGTATGCAATACATAATAATATATTTATACATACGTATATATGAATACATATTCACATATACATACCAGGGCTGTGCGGGTCTATCACTTTCGGGTCGGGTCGGGTCGGGGTCTGGGTCATTTTTCTAATTTACTTTCGGGTCCGGGTCCGGGTCGGACCCGAAAGTTCACTTTCAGGTCCTGTCGGGTCTTTCAGTATATGACCCGGGTCTGGGTCGGGTCCATTATTAAAAATGTAATAATTATAATGTGGTATAGGATAGGTAATAAGACTGCTACCGTAGCTACATTAACATGTTTTCTGAAACATAGTAAAACATTATATGGCTATACGGTAGTAGCCTAACCATATATATTAATTAATCCGATTTTGGAAATGTTTGAAAGTAGGTGTATTAATTGTATTAATATTTAATAGTAACTAAGTATAGTTATACTGTACATGCATTGCTAAGGGGCAAAGTACGATGTATGATTGCTCTCTTCAACCCCCTTATTCTAACAGCACTTGATCATATCGGACCCGTTGTCTGTTGCAATGGATACAACTTGTGCAGATCCCAAGTTGTACTCGGTTAACACAAACTTAATGGTTTGTTTCAAAACATCTCCTATGAAATTAATTATTTATTACTGATTTAGATTTAAAGTAACATTCTTTTACATATACTGTAATATTGTACTATATATATATATATTATATATATATATCTATATATATTTGTGTGAAATGTAAATAATTTTTACCTGTATGCGAGCAGTGAAGTTCCTTGACAGCCAATGTTTTCACTTCAATTTTGTTTTTAAAGTCATATTGGACTTGAATACCTAAAAATCCTCTATCTAAGCGGTTGCAACAATCTACTTTTAAATGAAACATTTTTTTAAGAAGTATTTTTAACTTATTTTTTTCAGCTATTGCTCTGTCGAGAGTCAAAGTAGCAAGATTTTTTCTGTTCATGTTTATATTCATTGCAGATAGAAATGGTTCAACCAAAATTTTAAATCCAATATCTTCTACAATGCTAAAAGACCGCCAGTCTATTGTCATCCACGAAATAAGGCCATTTTCTAAAGTTTTCTTATGAAGTTGCGGGTGAACTCCAACTTTAATTTGTTTAAAAAAGTTTTTAACACTAGTTTGGCCTACATTCATTCGCTTGGTTTGTATCTGAGTTTTCGAAGTACTGCTAGTGCTAGGTAGGCTTTTATCATGATCCTCAACTTTACGATATATATCTGGGTGACACGATTTTAGGTGTCGCTTTAGGTTTGTCACATGATTGCCAGTATACACTTTGCACACTTTTCAATTTGACATGTAGATGTTTTATCAATATTATTATATTTAAAATATTCATTTGTAAGGCTAGTTTTTTTGCTACCACTCTCCACCGAAAAAAGACCTTGTAAAGGCATTGCAAATATAAATAGCAAACGAAGCACTGGAGACCAACCAATGTATACAGTACACAACTCGCGAACAAACAATAAAATATATTAGGATTGGGCTATTCTTCCGTCACCGTTAACTCTCCACTTCCAGTCAGTCATTTGGAGGGTGGAGTGATAATTCAATACATTGTTGCCAAATCTAAAGGCGCACACATAAATTTTGTAAACTAAAAACCCGGCTGTGTGGGTCCTTCACTTTCGGGTCGGGTCTGAGTCTGGGTCAATTTTAAAATTCACTTTCAGGTCCGGGCCCGGGTCTCTTTTCTAATTCACTATCGGGTCCGGGTCTTATCTCACTTTCGGGTTAAACCCGGGTCTGTGTCCGACCTGCCAGCCTTGATACATACCCATAGGCGTATGGGATGGCACTTTACTGTTGGGGAGAGAGGGCGGAAAAAATTTGCCCTAAAAATTTTCAGGGTGCCCTGATTTCCGCATAAGCACCGTGTTGCATAAAATAACACAAAGGTTTAGAGTATGAGTAACGTATATTAAAGCATTTTTGATATAAAAAAACATTACAATTTACAAAAATGAGATAAAATTTTGCTACAACATTTCTAAATGAGAAGCAAAACTACGGCATTGCAGTTCATATAGAATTCAGTAAGTCCTCAACTTACGTTTTAATTATTAACTACAAGTACAGTAGCAAGTAATTAATTCACCTCAAGAAGCAAAAAAAAAACCAAAGAAATGTCAGGAAAAACCTGCCCTGAAAATATTCAATTCCCTAGTCCTGGGGGGCGGCACCCCCCAGACCCCCCGCCTCATACGCCTACGTACATACGTACAAATATGTCTAAAAAATTACAAAGCAACACTGAACTTACAACATACAAACAACATTTACATGAAATTGTAATCTTTGAATTTAAAAATAGTTTCCCGATAATTATAAATCGCGTAATCCTTTAAATAACGCAAAAAATACAATTTATGGTGCTTCACTATCTGAAAATATTGCTCATTTTTTTTTTAAGTCGGGGGAGCCTTGCTCTATGCAATAGAAAATCCTTTTAGATAAAGAATAAATATATAGTTTCAATAAATTACCTTTTGTTGAAAAAACAAAAGAATATTTTGTGCGTGTGTGTGTGTGTGGGTGTATATATATATATATATATATATATATATATATATATATGTTTTAAATACATAAATATATATTTTCTTTTAATTAAATTTAAATGCATAGTCTACAGAAGGTGTCCTCAACCTCTCGTCATTTGAAGGACAACGTAGGAATATAATAATGGAAGACCATCGGGTACATTTATTATAGTTCCCCTTTCTTTATAAGTTTAATTGATTCGAAAGTAAGAGAGAGAAAAACAACAGGTTAAAAATAAAGCTTTTATGGATTGTGTAATAACAAAAGGTTTAAAAACCTGAAGCATTATTTTATAATGGTTTATTTTTAATTACATGAGAAACTCGACATTGTATTTTGCTTCTGCTCGCGAACACTACTAATCAAGATTATAGGATGATGTTCCCGTTCGCATACAGTTTATGAAGATGTGCATTCGTTAATTTGGATCTGTGTTCTGATTTTATGTATTTTATATTGGAAAACGATAACTCACGAAGGTAGGCTGATCCAAAGAAAGAATTCAACCGAAAGGCAGCATTTCTTGGAAGAGGATATTTCTCCTTGTCAACGAGACTCCGTAAGTTTTTATCTTTTGCATAGCGTTTTATTACATTATTATTTTGAATATTCGTAATTTGAAGCTCAAGTTCTTCTATTTTATTTTGGGAAACTTTTGCTAATATAAGGAAGCTCCCATTTTAGAGACGTCGACCGTTTTATATGGATTTATCAGAAACTCTACAACTGGAGTAATTAAGTTAAACTCTTGAAATCTCTTTCTAGATTCTTGCGCAAGTTTTTCAAAGTGGCACGTGAAAGGTTGTGTATCAAATTCAAGAAATATATTGATCAAAGTTTTTAATAGTTTTCAATAGATTTGGGAAGTACGTAAGGGATTTTTAGCGAAGTCGTTTTTCCACAAAGTTAATTCACATTTGAATGAATTTACTGAACTATTCATCTGAGCAACGTGTTTACCTCTACTTTGTAACTCCATATTTAAAGTGTTCAGCTTCTGGGTTAAATCTGCAAGAAAGGCTAAGTCCATTAACCAAAACTGCTCATTTAGCTGATGATAATGTTCGCTTCCAGATTCCCAAAAAAATCTTTATCTCCAGCATGAGCTCTATAAATCTTGCGTGAATTTTATCTTTACTATCTTACTTCTGCGTGTGTAGTATAATCTCTTTGGAGCTATTGAAGAATAGGGACCCCAGCCTTCTTTAGTTAGGCTTATAAGGCTAACTAACGAAAATATCACGACCTAACCTAACCAATCGTTAGGTTAACTGTACGCCCTTGACGATTGGTTAGGTTAGGTCATGATATTTTCGTTAGGTAGCCTTATAAAACTAATTAAAGAAGGCTGGAGTCCCTATTCTTCAATAGCTCCATCTCTTTAAAGTCAGCACCAACTTCTTCTAAGAGAGCTTTAAATAGTCAGTGTTACAGGGCTGATGCACGAATAGTTAACTATTTTAGTTACTAATACTTTTTATCTCTGATATGAATAGTTAGCTAATAGTTAACGAATAGTTCACTATCTTAGTTACTAATCTCATAACATGAAAATCAATCACTTTAGAACACAGAGTTTCCTGATATATAATGCAGTTATAAACTTATAATTAATAACTGCGAGAAAAGAATTATCCTATAAAACCATTATTGCAGCCTATCATTGCGGTGTCCCATCAGTAGTAATAGATACAAACTTTCGCAGAGGGATGTTGTTTTCTGAAACATAATTTTTAAATGCTCTGTAAATATCTTCTCTTGTTTCGCCTTTCATTGGAATTATTTTCAATAACTGTTCTTTTTGTTGAATTATCTGAGAAGACCCTCTTTACTACTATAAGTAGTTGGGTTGTATCAGTTACGTCTACTGATTTATCTAGTTGTATGAAATTGTATTCACATTTTTGCATTAACTGAACTTGAATGTTTCGTGAAATGCAGTCTATTCTCCTTGCTACTTTGCTCTCTCAGACAATTGTAAATCTTTTATGGACGAAATAATTGCTGGTTTATTATTAAAATCTTCAAAAAGTGATTCTGCAGCAGACAACATTGCCTCCATCGCAAGTTCTCCACCTTCAAATGACTTTTTTCTCTTAATCACACACAGGTAACTTTGAATGATGCAATCGTAATATTTTTTTACCTTATGGACTAAAGGTCATGTTAGGTTACTCAACCTTTTCATTCTCAAAGCTTTTGTAGGGTCTTTTAAACGGTTTGACGGCCTATAATATTTTTTAACATTACTTGTTTTTTATTGTCTAGTTTTAATTGAGGATTTCAAAAATAACATTCATTTACTGAAGAACATTCATTTACTGAAGAAATATTTAATTAACTGAAAAGTTGGAAATATCGTTCAACATTTTCTTTAAGAAATCAGTTGTTTCGTTTCGGCGACGCCACATCAATTCGCAAAGATAGTAGTCAATCATCTCGCGTTTCGTCCCACACTGGCGTTTGTTACATCTCTTAAGTACATTCCACGTACTTTCTACTTGTTGAGTATGTTTTCGGTTTGGCGGACTGCTACAGATTTTTATGAAACTTAACAACAATTAGTACAATCAACAGGGTTAACCTAGAGGAAAATTAGTGAATGCCAGGTTAGGTCAACTGTATGCCCTTGACGATTGGTGAGATTAAGTCGTGATATTTTCGTTAGTTTTAACTAAATAAAATAGCTGGGGGGGGGGGGGAGTTTTTAGAGGGGTGGGGGATTCGCAGGCCGTCAAACCGAGAAGATCGTTAAATTGCATATA
Organism: Bathynomus jamesi; assembly: GCA_023014485.1. Lineage (NCBI taxonomy): Eukaryota > Metazoa > Arthropoda > Malacostraca > Isopoda > Cirolanidae > Bathynomus > Bathynomus jamesi. Next base: position 537,552 of record JAJOZX010000665.1, on the reverse strand, counting down.
ACTGCCTCACTATTTGTTTCTCTAAAACATGAATGTTATTTTTGAAATCCTCGATTAAAACTGACAATAAAAAACAAGTAATGTTACAAAATATTACAGGCCGTCAAACCGAAAAGATCCATTTTGTAGTTAGTTTGAAAAATACCTTTCAAAATTGTATTTCTTGGGTATTGCTATAATGAAATAGTACAATAAACACGCAAACTTTCCTTTAATGTCTCCGGAACAATATTGCTCTTCCCAGTCACTATTAAAATTGTTACTTTTGTTTTTTTACCTGGTCCACCCACTCATACAAACTTTACAAATAAAGCAAACAAATAAGCACGTAAGCTTTGTGAAGCACACGCAATTATGGTTTCGAGAAACTGAAAATGAGGCTTTCGTTGTGAAAAGAAATTAAGGAGTAAGCTGATTGCCAAGCACTATTTTTACAAATTTTTAACTCGTTTCTTTTGAACAAAATTTCATTTGACAATATATAAATTTTAATACTTTTTCTCAAAAAATAGTATGTGAAATCTTTTATTAAATTGCAAACATGAATAGTATCAATAACACATACCTGCGAATGGGGACTTTGTAAGAGTTGTTTTCTTATATAATTCAACTACGCTAATTTCGGATCAGGTGTCCATTTTATTGTATTACGTAAGGATTTTCTGCAAACTGGAAGGGAAAAAACAACAACATAAATAAATATTATTTATTTCAATTTACTTTAGGTACCTATTTCGCTTTGTTATACTAATTACAAATGCAAACAACTTTAAAAAGAAAGAAGACTATTGACGTTAATTACATATTCATCTTTATTTGTCCCGAGTTTTCTTGTGAGATCTATGCCTTTTAGTCTCGAATGTACGCGCTGTTCCTTTTCTTTTATGTAATAATTCTGGAGTATCCCGTTTCAACATCCAGCAGTAATCAGCCATTATGCTGATGTCCCACTTTCCCTGATATCTCTACTCTATTTCTTTGATGTCTTGGTGAAACTGTTCCTCTTGTTCTTCGCTGAGTGCTCCGAGATTCTCAGGGAAGTAATCCAAGTATGAATGTAAAAATGTAATTTTAAACTCATATTACAACCCAACTCTTTGAACTTATTTAGCATGTTGTTGTTTAGCATGATGTTCCCAAAAATTTGCTAACATCCTTAAAATCAATCCACGTTTCTTTTTCAAGATTCTTCATTGTTCTTTCAAAATGTTCATTCAGTCAGTTTTCTAATCTGGGGACCAACGAAAATTCCTTCTTTCAATTTTGCTTCCGAAAGAGTTGGGAATTTACCACACAGATACTTACATCTTCGTCCAAGACCTTAACAAATTGCTTCATCAAGCCCAATTTTATGTGAATCGGAGGTAAAAGGACTTTCTTCGTGTCAACCAAACTTTCACGTTGAATGTTTTTAGAACCAGATGTCAAGTTGACTCTGCGTGGCCATTCCTTTTTATCCAGTGCAGAGTTCTTGCTCGGCTATCCCATTCACACAAAAAACATGGAAACTTCGTTATAACCTGGTTGTTGATCTAACAACATACAAATTACGTTTAAGTCTCCACAAAGTAGCCAACCGTGTTCTTTGTATTTAACCTTAGCTAGAAGAAACTCAAGATTTTCGTACGTTTCCTTCAAGTCAATCGAATGAGCCACAGGAACGGATGCATACGAGTTACCGTTGTGAAGGAGGACGCCTTTTAGACTTCTTTTGGAGGAATCAACGAAAAGTCTCCACTCATTTGGGCCATAGACTGCAGCGCCTAGCTTAAGTATTGGTTCCGAAATATTGTTGCAATATACCAGTGTATTTTCTTGAGAAAAATATTGGATGAATTCTTTTTCTCAATTTCTGTACCAGTAAAATGACGTCCCGGGAGAAAGTAAGTTCTTTGCACGAAGTCTGGATCCCAAAATCTCTGAAGAATCCTTCGGGAGACACAAATCTCTTACCAAATCGTTAAGTTCACTTTGTGTAAACAATTGGGGTTCACCAGATGTTTCGGTTTGAAAACAATCAATATCATCGTTTCCATCGTTATCAGACCGAATCAAATGAAGTTATATCAAGAGTATTTGGTTTAGTAGGTACAGGTATACCAGGTCCATGAACAACAGATCTTATAGCAGACTGAAAGTTTGGATAAGAAATTTCTTTTTTATTTTTAGTATTGTAGCCTTGCACGTTATATGAAGAAAAATAGCAGTCATCGGTGTGATTTCTAGGCTCACGCCAGACCATTGGAATCCCAAAAGGTAAAGAATTCTTTGTACCTTTACTCCACAGTCAAGTTGTTCAACACAAACACTGCAAACTTTACGTGGAGCCCATATTTGTCTTGACCCCAAGTTTCATTCCGAAGTACGCATAGTATGCTTTCTTGACAAAGTCTGTAATATCTCGCCTTTGTTTTTTCAGAATAAATTTTCCACAAATATAACAGAAAATGTTTGGGCTATTTACACACCCTCTGGTTGCTATAGCGACAAATAAACAAATTTCAAAAGAGAAATATAGTCACCGCGCACCTTTGAATAATAAAGAACCATAACCTCGCACGCACTAGACAGACTGACTCATCTCGTGGCTTGTCAATCATTTATATGCTAGCGGTGTGTTTCTCGAATGTTCTAGATATTATATCTAGAATCTCGAAGACGCCATGACGTCACTTCTGATCTGGAAGCATTTATAGGCAGTGGTTTTTAATAAAAATTTAACTGAGTCAATTTTAATGAAAATTACTTACATATGTAATAGGAAATATGACATTTTGTGAAAAATCTCGACGTGATGGCGAAAAATTAATATTATTTTCGGAATCAGCGTGCAAAAATTACTATATAAGTGATAAAACATTTCGGACAACAAAAACATCGCAGGCCTGTGTAATTATTATGATGGCATCACTCATTACACGAATGTGGGGATACAATGCCTTAAAAGGTTTCGGATTTTATTAAAGTCCTTGAATGAGGACCTGATGTCAACGAGTGTACCTAATAACTCAAGAATTAATTCACCAGCGATATTAAGTGTGCTCCTGATGTAGATAAAGCCACTAACAATAACGTAATTGGGCAAATTAATCATTAGTTCCTAGCCACATAAACTACTAAATGTGTTACTACTCATTAGTTTGTTAAACAAAGATACAATGAATACTGATTAGTGAGTAAAGTTGAAAACGGTTTCTTCATCAGCTTCACTGAAGCTATAAGCCTACAATGTTTTGCAAGTAACTTTGAAAGATCGTTTCAAAGTTAGGTTAATTCTGTTGTAGTGTGAAATCCTAAAAACTTTGTAAAATAGTAGTTCTCAATGGTTATTGACCAGTAAATGGTTCCGATTAGGAATAATGAGTTTGAGAATTAAATTTGCAAAAGCAAATAAAAGTGTCTCGCTTCGTCGAGTGCTTAGCAAAGAGCGATTGTCAACATGGTGCCTCCCGCAGTACATTGCGTAGAAACCATGATGCGCGGACCAATCAACAGTCGAGGAATTTTTGTCCTTCCCGTGCACTACATTTCTTCTCAATTGGGGCTTGTTTTTTATAAAAATTTGAGTACTTGAAGAACAGCTGATTGTGGTGACGTCAGCTCGCTTTTGGAAAGATCTGGATGGTAGCGACTGTTTGAATATACATACACACGTATACTATTATAATTTTTAAGAATTTATTGTAAGAAATTTATGACAAAATGCTTAGCGAACATTTGGAGAGCAAAGAGATTGAAACTAATTAAATTCCTGACCTCGTGCTAGAACTGATTAATATGTGGGTAGCCCTTCCAGGCACCTATAAAGTGCTTAGCGGCACAAGGTTGATTACCCTGGGTTACTCTACAGCAGTGACTTAATAACTTTTTTCAGCTTTTTATATTTCAAACCAAAAATATAGACAAGTACCGGGTGTCCGAGAATTATCTGTACAATTTTGGCTGTTATTAAAAGTCAACCATGAAGTGTAGAAATTCCTGTGTTGTCCCATTTTACAGAGAAACTCATTAAGTTTTTTCTGATCACAAAACTTGTACAGATAATTCTCGGACACCCGTATATAGCCAATAAAATACTTGGTAAATGTTATAAAAACAAAGAAAAATATCCAGCATGCATTTAAAAATTTTAAAAAAAACCGGTTATAGTAATTAATGTTAGGCCAGGGCCGGCCAACCCCATGCCCGCGGGCCAAAAGTTGCCCGTTTGACTTTTGAAGGTTGCCCGCCTCAGAAATAATAAATAAAAAAATATATTAATTCTATAAAAAAATTAAAATAAATAAAAAATAATTATTACATGCACAATCAGTGATATATACTGTTTGTTTTAGACGCCAATATTTCCCTACCCTTCAGAATCTTAGTGACTTTGCTACCACCTCGACGTTGTTTCTTGTCGATCGCTTTACCACACGGAACATTGTATTCAGAAGTAAGTTTTATTTGTAATTTTTAAGATTTTGTACGGGGCTCCAATAAACCTTAGCCCCTCCGCCCATGGCCTAAACCATTAGAGGTACAGTAAAACTAAACATACCTTACAAAAGAGAATTTAATCCTGCATTTAATGAGAAACAATTAAAACTTGGTGTTCCCGCCATTGGCTTCCAAGACAGCCTGAATTCGCTTTGGGTAGCTTGCCAAAAGTGACGTGAATAGATCTTGATCGTTACGCAAATTTGCTAAAACAGTTTCAATGTGTTGCGTCATTGTATCCTTCGAAAATCGATTTGCTGCAGGTTCTTGAAACAAGAGACATTCAACCTTGTCCTTTATAACTGATCCAATGTGTTCACAGACGTTCAGGTCAGGAGAATTTCGTGGCCATTCTTCATTTCCAAAGAAATCGATCTCATGGTTCCGCAACAACTATTGAGTGGCTAATGCCTTAAAGCAGGGGGCCTTATCGTGCAGAAGTGTGACCTGATCGACATCCATAACATTGTTTGGGTTTCTTCAGTGGCGGCTCGTCGGTAGGCACTGCGGAACTGTAGTACCCCTAAATTTTTTATTTACAATTGAAATAATCAAGAACAATATAAGGATGAGCTCACTGAATAACTTTTTCAATAACTTTTGAAACTTTTATTCATTGCTCAATGCTCATCCTTTTATTTCAGTAATTATTTTAACCCATTCTTAGAGACAGCACCCCTAGAATTTTTAGTCACGAGCCGCCACTGGGTTTCTTAGAAAAGGAATGACATGCTGGGATAGAATAATATCACGAAAATACTGTCCATCCCAACTCTGACCATTTGGCTTCAGCACCCGCATGAGCTTCTTTGCAGTAAACAAAACAAACACACCAACACAGTCTGGACTTTTTAATAATTCGCGATAATGTTCATTGCCATCGATTTCATCTGGTGTTGTGGCCCACACTCGATCATTTTGGTAGTTAGGCCGACGTGTTACGTAAACAAAAAATTCATCGGAGACAGCTAAATGCATGAAATCATCCACATCCCAATCTTCAAGATAATGGGCAAACCACATTCTGTCATCGATGTTAAGTTGAGTTTTTCTTGGCTCTGGAAGTTCATGCCAAGGCTTTAAACTTTGCCTATGACGGTACAGTCGAATGATCTCACCACTAACGATCTTTCCTCTCAACACTTCGATCTCTCTAGAAAGTTTAGCACAGCTGTTTTTCCGCTTACGCGTACCGCTTTCAATGATGTCCTTTGTTTCCTGAGAGAGTGGCAAATTTGGGCGCCCAGATTTGGTTGTATCCATTTCACATTCATCCAAAGTTTTATTCCAATTTCTTTTGACGAAGTCCTCACTTCTTCGCAACTTTTTGGCAACCCATGAACGTGTTATAAAGGTGGCTCCAGCATCACGAGCTTCCCGAAATGTTATTGCTCGTATGCGATCTATCACACGTTGCCTCTCCGAATCACCAATTAATTGAGAAGCCATTATATTATCACTTTATCAGCTAGAGTAATTTTAATACTGCAATAAATAAAGAATTTTATATATTTTATAATCACTAAAAACTATTTCGATATAAGTAAACATGTAAGCTGCAAATGGGGGGGGGGGCTAAGGTTTTTTGGAACCCCTTATTTGGCAAAAGTTTAGTATAAATTTACTTTGATAAACGGTTATTTGCAGTTATTAATTGTGATATTTTAATGATAATGATAAAATATTAAGATGGCCCGCTTGACTTTTGATTTTTTATAAAGTGGCCCGCTGACAAAACAACTTGGCCGGCCCTGGCCTAGGCCCGAGAGCAGGGTTTGTTTAACTTTATAGCCAAAATGTGGGTTAATGTTAAGAATAGTGGACAGTCTTTGTTTTATTTAAAAAAAATAAAATGCTTATTAGACTTTTAATAGAGCATACAACCACATGTAAGTTGTTTTTCGTAGGTTAGGTTATTAATTACCTTAGAATTTTTGTTTTCTCATTCTAAACATGGGACTAGTTCGTGTAGCTTATACTTAGACATTTGAGCGATTAATTATAGTAGCCGAAATCCATATTGGGCTCCAAATAAATCGCCCAACGGAGCATTCAATCACATGTAAGTGGTTTTTTGTAAGTTAGTTTAAATTAGATGAACACTCGGGTTGATTTATAGAGCCTAAAATATTTAACGCAATAGAAAGGTACAAATTGGCAAAACGAACACATTTGGCGCAAACATTATAAGTTTTATAACAGTTTCAGTATACCAAATTACCAAGGTCCACTACCGACACTTTTTTTTCGGAGTGTTTTTGTAATGTGGCCGAAATAATTTTTTTAGATCAACTTAAAATCACCACTTTTAATATCCCGAATAAAAACTAAACTTAAACTTTGCTAAAATAATAAACAAAATTCGACTTTAGTTCTTTCGAGATGTCAAAATTTGCCAATATTTTCATGTAAATCTCGTAATCAGAGTATGGTATAAAATCCTTCTATTGGCGCCTGCTGCCAAAGAGATAATATCAGTGGTGTAGTGCTGTGGGAACGCGTGGGAACGGCGTTCCCTTACTTTTTTTGGTAGACGGAACGGCGTTCCCTCACTATTTCAAATAAATCCGAACTTACAAATCTCTAACGTCATGAAATTTTAATTCCCACCCCTAGAAGAAATATGAGAAAGAATCATTAACTGTTTCATTTCTTTTAGCTTCGACTGAGGCAATGCTAGCCTATAAAGATCTGGTGAAACAGTCACCACGGCGTACCAGTTGTTAACTTTTTTTTAGTTAATCATTCCAGTTGTTAGCTATTTTTATTGATCGTACTGGATGTCATATATCTAATGACACTGGAAATACTTCATCTTCAACCTTGGAATATATCCTAATATCCAGCGCATATGACCTCAAAATATCCCTGAAATTGGTCAGATTTCAAAAGATTTCCCGGGGGGCTTACAGTGCCCCCGGACCCACAGCTGTATGGGCTCGCCGCGCTCGCCATTGTCCCCCCCCCCCCCCGCATCTGAGTAACACTTTCAAAATGCGTTCCCTCACTTCTTTATTTAGCACTACACCACTGGATAATATCATATAATATACAGTAGGTCTGGTGCTAGTGTTTTGGAGGTCCGGTGCTAGTGTTTCGGAGGTCCGGTGCTAGTGTCTCGGAGGTCCGGTGCTAGTGTCTCCAAGAAACTGATATAATGAGAAAATGGACAATAACATAATACGTTGTTTCAACTCTCTTCTACATTTTTAAAAGTTGGGAGCAATCAGGGATAGGAAAAGTGTGCCATATTTCACAATTCCAATCGTATCATAATAGTTTATATTAAAATACTTATATGATATGTAATTAGTGTCACAAATTAAACTAATAAATCATTAATTATGAATAATGGCCAAAGATTCTCCGTATTATTTGATCTCTTTGAAGCTGATATTTTAATTGGCATTTCATTAAATCACATTTGAATAGAATTTTAAAGGTCTTTCCAATGTATCAAAAAAAATTGATCAAAATAAATTACTCTTTAATTTTTAACAGTAAAGCTAATTTATGATCCTAAGATATGACGAAAGAAGGTTTTTGCATTCTTTAATCATTTTTAGGTTTTCATTTTAAATAAAGTTAATTTGAGCAACATTTTCTTTAAAAACGGGGATTTCAGTGGTAAATGTTTCTTGAAAACAAAAAATTCCCCCCACCTCCCCACAAATAAAAACGTGTTTAAAACAAAAGCATGTAGTACGTTGCCGACAGTATTTAATAGAATAAGTTTGAAGTGTCTATTGTTGTAACAATTATATATATATTATATATATATTATATATACAGTGTGTCCGTAAAGTCATGGTGGGATTTTAAATAGCTATATTATTGCAACGAAACATGATAATGAGATGAAAAAAAGGCAAATTGAAGAACAACTCTAAAAGAATAACTTTATTTAACGTAGTTCGATATGGGCTCCTCTGGTAGCCCTGCAGACATCTAGGCGGTGATTCAATTCCAGCCACACACGCCCAAGAACATCAGGAGTGACGGATGCGATAGCTTCCGTGATTCGCTCGTGCGAGTGATGAATATCCCTAATGGGTACACTGTACACTAGGGTGGATCGATTTTACATTTTTTCGATTTCCATATTCTAATAGGGACAAAAACTTGCGCATGCATGAGAAAATAGCCTCTGCAAAATCTTAGCTTAATAGGTAATCATCTTCTGCCCCCGGCAGAGCGATGAAAATCATATTTTAGTAGTCAAAAACGTATTTTTCTTATAATTTTTAAAATATTTCAATATGCATCAAAATTATTCTTAATAACTATAAAGTCGATGAAAAAGACCTCATATGATCGTTTTTCCAAGCGCGTTGTCCTACGTTAATATCTTTTGCCCCGGCAACAACGTCAAATGTTGAAAAAATAGGTAATTTATATACATATTTTCAGATCGGCTCTTTGTATTAAATAATGCATTTATATATTTCCCATAGCATTTATATCGTTGCTTAGGCATGAAATAACACACACGCAAAATTTTATGACTCTAGGCTAGGGTTTAAAGGTCATCTCTGGTGAGTGCTGCCAGCAGCAGCAGCAGACTAACAATATTAGCACGGACGACATTGTGGCTATCGGCTGTGATGGTACCGCAGTGAACACGGGTCGAAAGGGTGGAGCCATTCGTATGATTGAAATGAAACTACAAAGGCCAGTTCAGTGGATCATATGCCTATTACACGGTAATGAATTATCACTGCGACACCTCATTCAAGACTTGGACGGCAAAACAACTGGGCCAATGGGCTTTACTGGACCAGTTGGAAAACAACTGAACGACTGCGAAAAACTTCCAATTACAGAATTCGATGCCATTCCATCTCCCGACATTGACATAGATGATGCCGAGTTGAGCACTGACCAAAAATATTTGTTAGGCATCTACAGAGCAGTGTCGAGCGGTAGCTGCTCTTCAGCTCTCGCGGCTCGAAATCCAGGTAAGATGGCGCATTCCAGGTGGCTGACAACAGCAAATAGATTTCTGCGCCTCTATGTTTCAACCAGTGAACCCTCCAGCACCTTCAACGAAATTGTGCGATTCATTATGACAGTTTACGCACCAATTTGGTTTAAGATAAAGAAAAACTCCAGTTTCACTGAGGGCGCAAAACATTTTTTCGAAATGATGCGTCTCTCTCAGACCATGCCTCAAAGATCTAAGACAATCGCCAACAAAGTCCTCCGTAGAAATTCTTTCTTTGCTCACCCAGAAAATATTTTGATCTCCATGCTACATGCCGATGAGCAACACATAAGAGAATTGGGATGGAGAAGAATATTAAAAGCACGATCAAAACAATCACCAGCGGGGGAAATTCGAGCCTTCGCCATGCCTGAGCTGCTCTACGATAGTCAAAACTATTACGAAATGATCAACTGGCAAACGGCTGAGGTGACCGAACCCCCCGTTACAAAAACAATACCTGATACCCGAATAAAAGAGTTTGTTGAGACGGGAGATCAGCCTGATGGACTGATCCCACTATTCCCTTGTCATACTCAAGCGGTCGAGAGACTCATCAAATTAGTAACCGAAGCCTCTGCCAGTGTAAGTGGAATAGAAGAGAGGGACGGATTCATCCGCTCCCGTCTTCACTCCCGAACAAAAATTCCACGATTTGATTCTAAGAAAGATTACCGTATGTAAATCGACATGCAGCCAAAGGAAGGGTGGTTGGGGCTAGATAGGGTGGAACTCGACGTACAGTCACCTCCTCGTGGTGAGTTCTGGGTTGCTAATTTTATAAAATTAGCAAGCGAGGTGCTGTACTTAGTACTTATCGTACTTATAACATCGCATTAACGTAATTATAATCCACATTTAGACTTTTCTCGGGGACAAAAGATATTACTCTAGAGTCATATTTTCATAGCCGATCTGAAAATATCTATATAAATTACCTATTTTTTCAACATTTGACGTTGTTGCCGGGGGCAAAAGATATTAACGTAGGACAACGCGCTTGGAAAAACGATCATATGAGGTCTTTTTCATCGACTTTATAGTTATTAGGAATAATTTGGATGCATATTGAAACATTTTAAAAATTATAAGAAAAATACGTTTTTGACTACTAAAATATGATTTTCATCGCTCTGCCGGGGGCAGAAGATGATTACCTATTAAGCTAAGAATTTGCAGAGGCTATTTTCCCATGCATGCGCAAGTTTTTGTCTCTATTAGAATATGGAAATCGCAAAAAATGTAAAATCGATCCACCCTACTGTACACGCTTTGCTTGACGTAACCCCACAAATAAAAGTCCAAAGGTGTCAGGTCCGGAGAGCGTGGAGGCCATGGCTTCCATCCTCCTCTTCCTATCCATCTCTGTGGAAATTTTTCATTAAGGAATTCTCGAACAACGTTGGCATAGTGCGGAGGAGCACCATCTTGCTGAAAGATGACATTATTGTCAATAAATTGGGGTACTGCAAAATGTTCCAACATAGCGAGGTAGTTGTGTGACGTCACAGTGGGTTCCGCGAAGAAAAATGGGCCAATCACTCGATCTCGTGCTAGAGCACACCACACATTAACTTTCGGGCTATTACGCTCATGTTCAACATAGGCATGTGGACAGCCTAGACTAACTACAAGATACAACTTTGAGAGTTGTTCTTCAATTTGGCATTGTTTCATCTCATTATCATGTTTCGTTGCAATAATATAGCTATTTAAAATCCCACCATGACTTTACGGACACACTGTATAAGCGAAGTTAAGCGACATTGGGTCTGGCTAGTAGTTGGATGGGAGACCGTCCTCTGCGCCCAGATTATGTAGCGATCCGTGGTTCGGATCCCACGTAAAGCTGTAGGTCCCCTCCGTCATATGACCTTAGATGTTGCGAAGGAGATTAAACAACCCCAATTATTTATATATATATATATATATATCTTCTTCTTTCTCTTCGCCCGTTCCCGCCTCTATGCGGGGTCGGCGTTTCTGACCAGCCTCCTCCACACAGCCCGGTCCTGGGCTTCTTCCCCCGACAAACCCTTCTCCCTGAAATCGTCCCTCACCTTCTCCATCCACCTTCGCTTCGGTCTGCCTCTCTTTCTCCTGCCATGCACCTCCATATTCATCGTTCTCTTACCCACATAATCTTCGTCCCCTCTCATCACATGTCCATACCATTTCAGTTTACTTTCTTGTATCTTCCTCGAGATTTCTCCAACCTTTGTTGTGCCCCTTATCCTTTCATTCCTTACTCTATCCAACCTTGTCACTCCGCACATCCATCTCAGCATTCTCATCTCCGTTACATCTAGTCTTTTCTCATGATCTTTCTTTATAGCCCAAGACTCAGCCCCATACATCATAGCCGGTCTTACCACAGTCTTATACACCTTTCCCTTAACCCTTGCGCCTATTCTTCGGTCACACAACACCCCTGAAACTTTCTTCCAATTTTTCCAACCAGATTGCACTCTGTGTGTTATTTCTGTGTCCAGCTCACCGTCCTCAGCCACTGTCGATCCCAAGTACGTAAACTTACTTACTCTCTTTAACCTCGCTCCCTCTAAACTAATTTCTGAGTCTTGATTTTCGTAGAACCTCAGGTACTCCGTTTTCTTTCTGCTGATTTTCAACCCTGTCTTCAAAAGCCCTCCTCCATTCCTCCAATTTTCTTTCTACTACTCCTCTCCTGTTGCTGCACAGAATAATATCGTCTGCAAAGAGCATACACCAAGGGGATTGATCTTTTATCCCCTGGGCCAACACATCCATAATCAAAACAAAAAGGTACGGGCTCAAAGAAGATCCCTGATGTAGACCAACCCTCACGGGGAACCATTCCGTTACACCTACACTACTCCTAACCTGGGTCCTTGCTCCTTCATACATACTTTGCACCAACCTAACGTACTTCTCCGGCACACCTTTCTCATACACCTCCAAACCTCCTGGCGTGGCACTCTATCATATGCTTTCTCTAGGTCGATGAAAACCAAGTGCAGTCCCTTTTGTCGCTCCCGGTGTTTCTCCATCAACTGCCTCAGTGCAAAAATCGCATCAGTTGTTCCCCTACCTGGCATAAAACCCAACTGCTCTTCCCCCACGGTTGTCTCTTCTCTTAACCTTTTCTCTATAATCCTTTCCCAAACCTTCATCGTGTGTGACATAAGCTTTATTCCCCTATAATTTCCACAATCCTGGATGTCCCCTTCTCTTTGTAGATAGGTACGAGTGTACTATCCCCCACTCCTCCGGCATTTCCTCTTGTTCATATATCTTCTGCATCAGATCCCACAATAGATCTATGCCCTCATCTCCCAAACAATTCCACGCCTCCACTGGTATCCCATCCGGTCCCAATGCCTTCCCCTTCTTCATTCCTTTCAACGCCACCTTCACCTCCTCCCTACTCACTCCTGAAGTTAACCCTTGATTTGGGACACCATCTTCAAAAATAACCCTTGGGTTTTCCTCATTTAACAGATGTTCAAAATAACTCTTCCATCTATCCATGATTTTATCCTGATCCTTTAAGACCACTCCCTGCCCATCCTTTACCTGTTTAATTTGAGTAAAATCTTTACTCGCCTTATCCCTAGCCTTCGCTATTCTAAGGATCTTTCTCTCTCCCGCCGGTGTCTCCAACCAGGGCCGGATTAACCATAAAGCAAAATAAGCCCGTGCTTAGGGCATCAAGGGAAGGGGGGCACCACAGAAATTTTCCATTGTCGGATTTACCATGGATTTATTATACTATTATAATACCAACAGAACAACTATGCAACAAGGCAGGCTGGATGCCTTATCTCTACTAAGTATAGAAGCAGATGTGTTACGTAAGATTAGTTTTGAGGATCTGATCAAAGACTGCAATTAAAAAAAGTAGGAGAAAACTTTTCAAATATAAATGAAGTGGAAGTATACAAAAATAAACATTATTTTCCATCTTACTGTAAGTTTTGTTTCATTTCAAAAAATAAAATTTTATTTTATGGTTTATTTTTGTTTATATTTTGAATTACATATATATGGGGCACCAAAATCTTTTAAGTGCTTAGGGCCTCTAAAGGTCTTAATCCGGCCCTGTCTCCAACTCTTTATATACTTCATCCATCGCCTGCGCCTTGGCTCTTGCCACTCCCTTCTTCGCCTCCTTTTTCGCCTGCCTATAGCTTTCTCTATCCTCTTGTCTACCAGATGTGTCCCACTTCTTTTTAGCATCTTTCTTCCTTTTAATCACCTCCTGAACCTCTTCATTCCACCACCACGTCTCTTTATCTTCAGGGGGTCTTCTACCTGATGTTTTGCCCAGTACTTCCTCACCAACTCTCAATATCACCCGGCTGTTCTCCTCCCACCATTCTTGTACACTCTCCAACGACCTTACTTCTTCCAAAACCTTCTCCTCAAATTTCCTTTTCTGGTCTTCTTTCTTCAGTCCCCACCACTTTATCCTAGGTGTCACCTGTTCTTGCCTTCTTTTCCTACCACTCTTAAACGACCAATCCATCACCAGGATTCTATGTTGCGCCGCCACGCTTTCCCCGTTTATGACTTTGCAGTTCTTAACTTCTTCCAAATGGGATCTCCTGCACATTAGAAAGTCTATCTGGCTTTCTCTTCCTCCGCTCCTATAGGTCACAAACTGGTTATCTTTTTTCTGGAAGAAGGTGTTGACTATCGCTAGATCAAACGCCATCGCGAAATCCACCACCTTTTCCCCTTCTTCATTTCTCTCTCCCACGCCCCAACCACATGCACCCTCTCAATCACCTCTCTACTTCTTCCCACATGGCCATTCAGGTCTCCACCCAAGATCACTTTTTCCCCCTCTGGTATCGCACCAAGTTCTTGATCCAACTGATTCCAAAACACTTCCTTTTCTACACCTTCACAGCCAGCTTGGGGGGCATACGCACTCACGATGTTCACCGTCATCTCGTCAAGGCCCAGCTTAACACTCATAACTCTATCGCTCCTTCTACTCACACTCACCAGGCTATCCTTCAGCACTTCTGACAGCACTATACCAACACCGTTTCTACCCTGTTCATTCGTTCCACTATAAAGCAACTTATATCCCCCTCTTGGTCAGTAACACTGGTAGTTATAATCCCAGTCACCATTTGAAGTCCCATTGATAGTTACATCCTATGTCTTTAAAGCAGAACGTAACTGATCCTACTAACAATTATTAACCAATCCCAGTGAGTACATCATTATAAACTAAGTTGTTACTTAATTTCATTGAACTTGTCGTTAATTAATTTTTAAGATTATATGTTAATAAAATAAAACAACGGAAATGGCTATTTTAAATCTTATGGAAAATGTAAATATAGCTAAGGAGAACAAAGAAATAATGATATCAATATTTATGGATTTGAGTAAGGCGTTTGATGTAATAGACCATAATATTCTACTTAATAAATTATATTGTTACGGCTTTAGAGGAGCAATCAGTGATTGGTTTAAAAGTTATTTGTCCAATAGATATCATTTTGTATCAGTAAATAAGGTTTGCTCAGCTAAAGCGCTTGTCAAACATGGTGTGCCACAGGGCTCAGTTCTGGGTCCACTGTTAGTTTTATTATATATAAATGACCTTCCACGTTCATCTGATATACTGAACTTCATAATGTTTGCAGATGATACAACTGTCTCTTTTTCTTGCAAAGATGTTAATACAGCTAAGAATATATTTCATTCAGAATTCATCAGTGTAATGAAATGGTTGACCACCAATAAACTCTTCCTAAATACCAGTAAAACAAATTTCATGGTTTTTACTAATAAAAGAAATGTATATCTTGATGAACTTAATGTTAATGAAATCGTTATAAAGGAGTGTACTGTAACAAAATTTCTTGGTGTAATGCTAGATAAGAATTTGCAGTGGAGTGATCATGTAAATTATATCGCGAAAAAGATTTCAAGGAGCGTTGCTATAATGTTTAAACTTAGAAATGTAGTCCCTAAACAAGTTTTATTGACTCTTTATCATACTCTTGTTCTTCCTTATATAACATACTGCACCCTTGTTTGGGGAAACTCCGCTAACAACGCATTAAATGGTATCTTTGTCATCCAAAAACGAGCAATAAGGTTATTATCTGATGCTGATTTCCTTGATCACTCTAGTGCATTATTTAAAGAGCTAAACCTACTAAAGCTCAACGCTCAACGATATAACCAAACTGGCACATTTTATTTTTATTTACAAGTGTAAGAACAAAATTATTAATTTGCAATGGGCAGTGATGGGCATCGATACATGAAAATCGCTAAAGCGATACCGATACATCGATACATGAAGAACGTCTTAGGCGATACCGATACGCCGATACTTTCTAGATGTCTTAAGCGATACCGATACCGATACATGTATCGCCGGTACATTTTTATAATTATTCATTTAATATGTAGGTATTAGATATTATTGTTTATACTAGTAATTTGTACGCACTGTAAGTAAAATCAACGACATTTTAATGGGTTTTATAGATGTAAATAAAAAGAATTGCTTTATTTAATGAAAGTATGTTTTAATTTTGTAGGATACATGAATGACTGAAAATATTACACTAACAATTAAAAGTAATTACTATTACCCTTCAAAAATACCAGCTGGCTAAACATCTGGTCAGACAGTCTATTCCTTTTTGGAGCGTGAATGTGACCAGCCAAACTAAACAACCGTTCTACAGGAGCAGAGGATGGTTGCGCCGTACTGTGTGACGTGACCAGTAGAGTAGTATTGTCATTAAATAAATATTTAATAATATTATTATTTATGTATATTTATAAATATAACTCAGTAGTGTCATATTATAACATCTATTTAAATATTTAAAAATTCTTATTAATGTATCGATGTATCGATTTTTTTCGATACATTTAAGAAAAGTGACCTTAGCGATACCGATAAATCGATACTTTTGTCAAGTAGCTAAAGCGATACCGATACCGATACAAAAGTATCGATCGATACGTATCGGCGATACATGTATCTAGATACTGCCCATCACTGGCGCCAATGGGTAAATAGATATTTTGTAACTCATCAAGAAATCCACTCGTATCAGACCAGAAATAGATCAAAGCTTGTTATACCTCAATTTAGATTGTCTTCATCTCAAAAACTACCCATTTTCATTGGATTGAAACTATGGAATGACTTACATGCCGATATAAAAAATATTGTGAATGTAAATTTGTTTAAAACCAAGTTGAAATCCCGATTAATAATGGCATACTAACAAAAATCTAGGATTAATGTCCACTAATATTGTTTAATATTGTCCATTAATATTGTTTAATATTGTAATACGTTTTAACTATTAATAATACTTATTTACTTATTTATTTATTTATTATTATTAATTTATAACAACTAGCTGCTTATTTTTAATAAGAGCCCAGTAAAGCCTAAAGCTTAAGGGCCAAATTAAATAAAATAAATAGTCGAGCTTCACAATTATTCGTGTCATTGTAAATTGAAATTTTTTTAATTTATTTTATTATTATTAATAAGGGTTATTCTATCTATCTATCTAACTGGTTCACCATTATTTAACCAATCACAGTACTGGTTGACCATTATTTAACCGATCACAGTACTGGTTGACCATTATTTAACCGATCACAGTACTGGTTGACCATTATTTAACCGATCACATTACTGGTTCACCATTATGTAACCGATCACAGTAATATGTCAATGGTGATACTCCAAAAACTTTGAAAGCAGCAAAATCACAATTTTAGTACGAAGGGAAAGCTGAATAATGTTTCGTGTCGAGGAAAAATTTACGATCGTTTCTGAAAATTAATTATTACGACGGCAAACAAATAGAAGGCGATTTTAATATTTTGTATATGTGATTATGTGCCATCACGATTTGAAGCGAAAAATCTGGAGGAGGTGGCACTTACGAGACCTTAGAATTCCACCTTCGAGATATATGTGTGTGTGTGTGTGTGTGTGTGTGTGTGTGTGTCTGTTACAGGGAATCTATGTAGCTCGGGATTTCATGAAATCCCTAAAATGTTCAGGGATTTCATGTAAGGTTAAGTCGTGATATTTTCGTTAAACCTACCGCAAAATTATTGAGTGCCTGGTTAACTGAATGCCCAGTTAGGTCACCTGTACGCCCTTGACAATTGTTCAGGTTAAGTCCTGATATTTTCGTTAAAACTAACGAAAATATCACGACTTAACCTTACACGAAATCCCTGAACATTTTAGGGATTTCATGAAATCCCTAGTTACACAGATTCCCTGTAACATATATATACACACCCGAGTCTCCGAAAGTTAAATACTGTAGAGTTAAACAAGTTTCTGTTTGGGTAGAGTGTAAGATTTGCGCGCGACTTCAAACCTCATGTATGTATACACGCCGAATTACGTATAGGCAGAGTTGCACTAAGTCTGGACAATTGTGTAGGAAAATTAAATTAAAAAAATAAGTAAAATGATTTGAAGGGAGGCGTGAGATGTAAAATAAAAATGAGTTTGAATTTTGGATCGAAATCATGTCTTTCTAGACTTCGTAAGTGTAGTGGGACTGTTATTGAATATTATTTAATGGAAGTTCTGGAGCAAGTGTAGTTTACGTCCCCCTGACGCAAAAGGGGACATAAACTACACTAGGTCAAAGTTGGGGAACGTAAACTACACCAGGATCTTTAGGAGACATTTTTTAAATGAATCCATCAAATAAAACGTTAAAACTAACGAAAATATTACGACTTAACCTAACCAATCGCCAATATATATATAAAGTGACGATTGGTTAGGTTAAGTCGTAATATTTTTGTTAGTTTTAACGTTTTATTTGATTAGGTATACGCGGACAAAATTGGGGAACATAAACTATACTAGAATAATGTAGGGGAACGTAAACTACACTAGGCACCACAGGGGGACATAAACTACACTTGCTCCGAAGTTCTAATAAACTTCACGAATTCTACTTCGTAACTTCGATAAAAACAAAAGAAGACAGATAAACGAATTGTAATAATATACGTGAATTCAGTAAAAAGCATTCCGGAATTCGGACTACATCTCGCGGCCAGGTCGCACTACCACTTACCATAGATCACTGAAGTTAAACGATATTTGATCTGGGTAGTAGTTGGATGGGTTGACCCTCATTTGCGTCCAGATGATGTAGCGACCAATGGTTGTATTGCGTGTTAAGCTGTAGGTCTTCTCTAGGATAGGACGTCTTGGCCGTTAGTACGGAGACAAAAAAAAAAAAAATCGTAACATTAATAACTATTCTGGCTTTTCTTCAGATCCAAATTTTAAATTAAAGAATAAACTGAGGTGACGAGTCTTGCAACCTATCAAAAGGCTGAGGTATAATTGCAGATGGTATTTATGGAAAATGATGTAAAAGTTAACCGTAGTGAACAATGAATATTAAAGTGACGTTATGCGAGGATAACCCATTCTGTAAGAAATGAGAAACTATGAACGGTTTCCACAAATTTATTTGTAACCCAATCACTGTTGTAATTCAATATTTAGAAAAAAAAAATTCTGTCACCTCAAGTTTTTCAAATTGGAGAAATTTAATTTCAGAGGTAGTCTGGATATATATTATATATATACATACATATATATATATACTGTACAGTATATATATATATACGAGTGTATCGAACTTAACCCGCTTCGTAAAGGCAAAGGATATGGTTTCAATGACATCATCAGGACGCTGAGGAGGGTCACCTACCCAACGACTGAACAAACCCAAAGTCGTTTAACTCCGCTAATCTAAGGGGAAATGGTATTGAAACGTGGTCACGACGTAGCTCGTATGTCTCAAAAAGTATTTAAAATGTTACAGATAATGTCACGGAGTCACTAAAGAGATACATATCTATTGATATACATGTAAAGCTTTGATCTGCTCTTTTTTCATTCTTCAAAGTGAGTAAAATTTCAAATTACATCTACAACAAAATTCTTTTATTTTTCAAAATGTTCTTTTTTATACTTTTTTATACAATTTTGAAAGTTTCGACACCGAGTTGTGTGTATAAATTGCCGCGGGTTTGTCTACAAAAGTAATTTATTTGTAGAAAGGAAATAAATTAGAAAATAAATGGAATTCCTTTGTTTTAATAAACGATCATGGATATTTTTAACTTTATGCCTTTTTTCTCAATAAAACACAAAGACAGTATATATATATATATATATATATATATATATATATGAATGAGAGGTAACCCAATTCAAGGAATTTAGTTACAATAAGGAAGTTTAGTTAAACCCAGCCACCGCCCATGACTCACTGGGTAACACCGTTTTCCTATTAGCGAAATGGAAATATTGAGGGCGGGAGTTCGAATCCCAGCGATGTTGGTAATTTATCCAGGAATTAGCATAATGGGTTGCATTACTCTGGCCTGAGCGATGTGCCAGTTTCTGGCCCTCCTCACTCATTACTTTTAGTTAAAACCATCATTTGCTGGGATTGGCTGGCTACCATATACAGAAAGTAATAGCCAAACCATTCTTTGGGGCTGACCTACAACCGTAACAGCTTCCAAAGATACAAACGAAAAAAATACTAAAAACAAATCAAGTTGGACTATAAATGAAGGCAATAATCCCATATTTTTTGTTTCCCTTCTGTAGCCAATATAGCAGCCGCTCCTCGTGGCAATGATTCAATCGCTTTATCGGTATCTTGAATAATGTTCTTCCAGCCTTGTTGCATCACTTCCCAATCCCATAGATCAGTGAGGTTGTTAGGACTGTGCTTTTCCATTTCAGATTTAAATAGAGTCTATAAATTCTAAAACTGGATTAAGATTAAGTAACTATGGAAGCTATTTCATAATGATCAACGCGTTCTATTTTTTATGCTTCACATAATTTATGCAAAGGTTATACTTGTGTTTTGAGTCATCATCTTGTTGGAAAATTAAGTTTCGACCCACTTTCTATAAGCGTTCACCATTTGATATAATATAGTGGATTATGATGGAATGGCATTTACGGTGGAATGGCATTGTTTTTTTTCATGGTATCGTTAATTTTTACAATGTCTTGAGTGGTATACCCACTGAAACAATCACATACCATTAAGGAGACCCCAACAATCCCAACATGCTTGAATTTTCCTTTGAATTTGCACTTAATGTGCAAAAAGTGAGGGAGGATGGGGATGCCAGTGAGAGAAAAAGAGGGGAAAGGGGGAGGAGAAAAGAGGAGAAAAAGGAGAGAAAACAAAATTTTAATCTCAAATTGGGGTGGGAAATAAAATAAGGGTGACGGGGGCACCTCCCCTAAAAAAGTAGAGAATTGAATTTAGAGTGACTTAACCTAGCCTAACCTAACTTCACTTTTCACTGCCCCAAGAGTAACCTAACCTAACCTTAAATATAGACTATCGTAATTTAACCTAACCTAATTCGCAAGCATCATTTTCCGCGCCAGCCCAAGAGTAGCCTAACCTAAACTTGAAAACAAATTTGTTTGTATATACAGTATATATATCTATATATATGTTTGTGTATGTGTATCTGACGTCATACTATCAACTTCAGTGGATACCATTTAAAAGATAACGAGTAAGAAATTTTGAAAGTGTATAAGGTTTAGAAACCACCTGATATAATACAGCACGTTGGCCCATTGCTACTATGAATGTAGGGTAAAGATTCCACGACAATGCTGTCTTAGCCATAACAGGGATAATGCAGCATTGGGAGTCGAACTCCCGGCCTATGCTATGGTTGGACCCTTCTGCAACCTTTCCTCTCACTTGTAGGAGTTGGGGTAGAAGGTATTTCTTACCATTCTTCTATAAATCGTAGTCAGCTACCATGATAAGGGTACAATAACTCAAGTGATATGCATAGAAAAGTACATGGCGTTAAATGATGCCGTGCGTTTAAGGGTAATAGCAAAACAATGGAAAAATACGACTAAAACAATCCAACACAACTTCACTGATCTTAACGCGTTAGCGGGACTGAGACAAAGGGTGATGCGAGGGGTAACGCGAGAGGGAGGAAGATGCGGGAGCGTTGGAGACACGCGTACAGTACTACTGTATTAGAGTGTGTTTGGCGGGCCGTGTATAATCAAATTCGCGCAAATAATTGTTCGCATTTATTTTTCCGTGTATAAGCAAATTCGCGCTGGACAAACACGCGTTGGACGAGGGTTTACGGTATATGAAAAAATAGTATCGTGAGCCTAAGAGACTTTGATTTTGACTCTTTCTTATAAAGGGGGGCATTTTTGCGGGCACCCTCACTTGGCCCCTCCTTTCTGCATAAAAAATAGCAATGTACTATTATTTCTAAAGACAACTGTATGTATTGACTATTTCAGCCATTATTTTTAAGTTTACTGATGAAAATAATCTCTTAACATGTTAATACTGCATGTATATATATATATATATGTATTATTATTATTATTATTATTTCTAAGAAACAATTTATATATTAACTATTTCCACCATTATCTGTAAGTTTACTAATAAAAATATAATCTCATGTTGATAAATGTTGTTTGCATATGTGTCCATTTACTCCTCACTCATTTTTAATGTATGCGACTTAATAAGGTTGTTAGCTAACAAGGTTGTTTTGTGAGTGCTGTCCCCCAAAGATAAGAAAAAAGAAAAGGAAAAATCAATAACAAATAAAAATATATATCTATATCTATATTGATCATTAAAACATTTTAACGGGAGAGAGAATTTATTAAATTGTATTTCAATGATTCATTTTGTGTAGTGACCCCTTAGCAGGGTATGAAGTATATTTACACAGCTGTGACCAGAGAGATAACGAAGAATACCAAGTGGGTTAGGGTCCGTCCACAAAATCTATTTAGGGAAAGGAGATGCCGGCTAGAAACAATGTTATACATATATATACACAAAGGTGGGCAGGACCGAGTTCCAAAAGGACCGA
Source organism: Bathynomus jamesi (assembly GCA_023014485.1). Classification (NCBI taxonomy): domain Eukaryota; kingdom Metazoa; phylum Arthropoda; class Malacostraca; order Isopoda; family Cirolanidae; genus Bathynomus; species Bathynomus jamesi. The sequence continues at coordinate 515,135 of JAJOZX010000665.1, read as the reverse complement.
ACTCCAGGAACTCGGTCCTTTTTAAGGACCGTGAGCGGGAAAGTCGGTCCTTTTCTCAGTGAGGACCGAAATGAGGAGCGACGGTCCATTTTTAAGCAATTCCGGACGGTTTTTTTAGTGATTTTAGTGTGTTTAGTGATTATTTGAAGTTCTAAAGAAGATGGATCGTTTCCTCCAGAAGACTCAGAAAGAGACTGAGACTGAACTGAAACTTGTTTCAACACCTGGAGGAGACGAAGAATCTACTGATGTTAGTGCTTCAACTTCAAGTCAAGCAACTGGAGCTCCTAGCGGAAGAACTGAACCCGGCAATCCCTGGCCGTACCTGGACAAATACTTTGAATACCTGGGCCCCAAAGGTGAGCAGAACCTGGAGTACAAGTGCTTGCTGTGCCTGCCGAACAAGAACATCCTCTCGACAAGCAACAAGAGCCAAAACAACCTCAAGCGACATGTCTCCAGGCGAGGACCGAGGACCGAGTCGTTCCTAGGTCCTATCTTCAGAAAGGACCGGGACCGTCGGTCCAGTTTGAGGCAAGGACCGGGACCGGGACCGTCGGTCCTTTTTGAGGCCCGGGTGCCCACCTTTGTATATATATAATTTTGCTAAAGCCTTCGATAAATGTGACCATGGAATTATAGCATACAAACTTAAGAAAACAGGAATTACTGGAAAGCTCGGAAGATGGATATTTAATTTTCTGACTCAAACAACACAAAGAATGATAGTAAATGGAGTTAAATCTGAAGTCTCAGAAGTCATGAGCTCTGTCCCGCAAGGTGCAGTATTAACTCCCTTGCTGTTCATAATAATGATTGCAGACATTGATGCAGATATTAATGACAGTACTGTATCATGTTTCACAGATGACACAAAGATATGCAAGGAAATATTGAACGAAAGTGCCATGGAAAAATTACAAAATGACAGTGAAATATTATTCAAATTCAAGTGGGCAGAAGCAGGGACGGACTGACAGCAACCAGGGCCCTCGGGCATAATGAGATTCCTGGGCCCCTTGAAATCCGATTTTTGTTCATATTACAGTTGGCTCTAGGAAGATTGCCACTGGGAAAATTTCCACTGGGAAGATTGCCCATGGGAAAACTGCCCATGTGGGAAAATTGCCCATGGGAAAATTGCTCATGTAGGAAAATTCCCGAGGAGAAAATTGCCATGCGGAAAATTGCCATTCTGATAATACAATATATTTTGTTTTTGTATACAGTAGAACTATCTGAAAAGTATTATAGTATGATAAATAGAAAAAATACATAATTGAAAAATTTATTTTATCCTATTCAAATAAAAATTTATAAATTAAAAGGAAGTAGTAATTTATTAAAATTATTAAAAAATTTGATAAACTTTGTTTTAAAAAATATGCATATTATAGGCAATAGATCTTAAATAGGTCATTTTATCATTTGCAGCACCATACTTTTCTACGATATTTTTGACTCTTGAATTTAAGTCCTTATATTTTTTTTGCGTAGGAAGTGAATCCCCTCGTTCAAATTGAACGCGCTTAGCTTTGGCCAAGCATTCTTCACGTTTAAGTGCGTCAATTAACTTCCAGATGTTAGGGTGGGAATTACTTACTGCTTTATTTAGGACATTATGAAAAGCTTCCACGTTGTTGTTCGTGCGGGGCAACGAATTTTCCACACGGGAGTAAACATTCCAGAGGGGAATTGGAAACATAGGGGTGTCTCTTCTTCGGTTATTTCGCGTTCCCCTTTCAATCCCTATGTATGTAAATTCAAAATAAGACAAAAATTCCTGTGGTATATCATCATCTCCAGAGAGTTCTTCAAAAAATTCAATAACATCTAGGCATGGCACAAAAGCAAGGGCGGAAAAATATCGCATCTTCAAAGAGAATTCGTTGTCGTTGTGGTATTGCTTTTTAAACCCAAGGTCGACAATTTTCCTATATCACGTCCTTGGCTTGGTGTTGAGTTGCTAATTAGTAATTTTTACGGTATATATATATATATATATATATATATATATATCACGTCCTTGGCTTGGTGTTGAGTTGCTAATTGGTAATTTTTACGGTAAAATCTTTAAACGACAGATATGCATACAATTTTTGATTAAACAATCGAATAAATTTCATTTTAAAGTATTATTAATTGTATTCACAAACATTCAAATATAAATAGATTTTTAATTTTATTGTAAAAGCTTAAACGATGCCAACGTTGCCACATCTCATTATATTTTCAGGGCACCCATAATTTTTTTTTTATTAATATTACTCCGCATGGCAATTTTCTCCTCGGGAATTTTCCTACATGGGCAATTTTCCCATGGGCAATTTTCCCACGGGCAATTTTCCCACATGGGCAGTTTTCCCATGGGCAATCTTCCCAGTGGCAATTTTCCCAGTGCCAATCGTCCGCGTACGCATTAAAATTACAACAACTAGAAAAATAATGGGAATCATCTGGAGGAGTTTCCGCAGCAGAAGAGCAAACATCATACTTATATTATGGAAGAGTCTTAGTCCTACCGATAATTGAGTATTGCTCAGTACTCACAAGCCCTTACAGAAAACGAGACATTGTGAACATAGAAGCTATACAAAGGACTTTTACGTCTAAGAGAAAGGAAACGAAAGGTGGAAACTAATGGTCTCTATTACAATCCCTGAAACTCTACTCTCTGAAAAGAAGACTTGAGCGGTACACAACAGTATACATATTGAAAATACTAGAGGGTTTTGTCCTTAACCTTAGAAACGAAAGAGCAATAAACTGGAGTGAAAGAAGAGTCAGATTTTGTACTGTCCCAGCTGCGGTGGGACGGGGGGCCATGAAAACGAGGATGGAAAATACCTTCAGAATACGAGGCTCAAAGCTTTTTAAACCTCCAGCACACCGACCTGAATAATTACAAGAACCAGCTGGACAGGTTCCTGTGCAAAGTCCCTGACCAGCCATGCGTCGCTGGCTACGAGGGCAGGAAATCGGAAAGCAATTCCCTTCTTCACCAAATCCCGCAAATGAGGCGGGATGCTGTAGAGGGGTAGACCGCAGGTCGATCCTGAACTGTCGTTCAAACCCTCAAAAAGTTATATAAGGTATACAGCTTTTTCTTAGTATGAATATCACTTATGCCGAAGAGAGATTTGGATGATGGCCACTAAATTTCATATTATGACGTCAGACACACACACACACACACACATATATATATATATATATACTGTATATGTAAATATATTATATATATATACATATACATATATATACAGTATATATAAGAGAGACAAAAAATTATTTTTATTTTTTCTCATCAGGCTTCCCCTTGACATTCACCCACCCTCTTATCTTATCACCCCAATCCCCCTTTGAGAGGTTAAAATTTTGCTTTTCTCCTTTTCACCTATTTTCCCCTCTTTCCTCTCACTGGCACTGGCATCCCCCACCCCGGCTCACTTTTTGCACCCGTACTACTTGTACTTCCTTATCGGAATTGCCTCCACAATTAATTGATCTGAATTCAAGTGAAAATTTATGAACGTTGTTCACATCATAAAATAGAAAGTACGAGCACATCCTAACAACCTTACTGATCTATGGGAAATGAGATACAACAAAGCTGGAACAACATTACCCACGATCACAAGTTGATTGAATCAGTGTTGCGAAGAGTGGCTGCTGTTTTGGCTGAAAAAAGGAAGGGATACAAAATATGAACTATAAATGAAGGTTATCGACTTCATTTATAGTCCAACTTAATTTTTTTAATATTTATTTCCTTTTATCATTACATTATGAATCGAGAAGCGATATGCGATATAGAGGGTGGGTGAAAAGACTTTAAGGATTTTATACATACAACTATTTAATTATGATAAAACATCATTCACATAAGTGTTCAAATGATGAAGCAAATCAAACAAAAAGTTTATTTTTATTCATACAAATATTTTGTTAAATTGTAATTTAATCTTCAAAGAGTTCTCCATCCGCTATAATACATTTGTGAATTCTCTCTGTGAAACTCTTCATTGTTCTTCTGAACATATCGAGTGGGATTCTTTTAAGTTGTTCATCTATTCTGCGGCCAAGGGCATTCACATTTGGATAGATGAAACCAGGGTGTAGAGTTCCTCACGCAAATAAACCCAAAGCCAGAAATCACATGGGGTTAAATCAAGTGATCTGGCTGGCCACTCGATGGGACCTCGCTGACAAAACCATCTTCCTTCAAGATTCGTATCCAGAATCTCACGGACAGCTGCAAACTAATGTGGCGGCGCTCCACCATGTTGATAAAGCCAATTCCTGCCAACGCCATTAGTAAACTGTGGCAAAACTTTGTCTGTCAATACCTGGCAATGGCGTTTTCCATCCATCGTATCTCTCGATATGTCAAAGGAAACGAGTCCTGAATAACCAATGCACGCCCAAACTGTTAGTGTGCCCGTTTTAACGGGTTTACCCAATCGTATTTTGAGATTTTTTTTCACCCAGTAGTGAAAGTTGTGTTTGTTTCTATACTCGTTAAACTGAAGACACATTCATCTGAAAATCTGATATTTCGAAGGAAATGTGGATCACTGTTGAACTTTTGTCTCATTGTTTCAGCAAACTGCAGCCGTCTACCAGAATCATGGTCGTATATGAGCTGGGAGTAAATGGGTTTGTAATCATCGTACCCATGTGATTTCAATATTATTGCTAGTGAAAATTTGGAAATACCCAATTCCTGTGCGACTTTTCTCATTGAAGTTGTTGGATCGAATTGAAAACTAGCGAGGACATTTTCTTTGTTTGTCTTCTGTCGCCGTTACTGGCTTTCCGCTTTTTGAACTATCTTTTACCAGGTTCCCTGTTTCCAAAAGTTTGAGCTTCCAGTATTTGGTGGCGGTTTATTTTACTTTTCTTGAAATAAACGCAAACTTTCTTCCCAATTATTTTAATAAATAGCCCACGGTGCAAGATACACTTTTTCTTCATTGCTGTATTCCATCCTTACTGACATGGCGCTGACTGGGGCTTGGGCATTGGGCCTTCCTGTTCTAGCCTAGGGTCATTCCTGGTCTTGTATAGTTGTTTTGAAAAGTATCGCATACTCTGCAGTGATATCATTGAAATTTATTTATTATTAACAAATTATGTTCCATGCAACGGTCTCTCTTGATACGGAGGTCAGGCTGGTGGCCCCACCTCTAGACCTGACTTGATGTAAAAGCCAGTTGCTGTCTTGAGGTTTCTATCTCATAACCAGGCACACCTAGCTCATCAGGGATCGTCCAGAGCCAGTCGTCTAGTTTTCTTTTGAAGACTTCTTCATTGACATAGGTGGTGTTCCTGATTTCTTTGGGTAGCTGGTCAAATAATCTTTGGCTTTCTGACGATAACCCTATTTTCCTTCAAGTTGAGGATGTCCCTCAATTTAGGAACACTACACATTCAACCTTTCCTATTTCCCAATGTTGTTTGGGTGGTTATCGGGTTCGGTTTGAGGTTAGGTACTAGTTTCTGTAACATTTTCCTTGCGTATATTATGGTGTACCTCTCTTCTTTCCAGCGAATATAGATTTAATGTACGGAATCTTTCCCAGTAATTTAATTCTTTACAGCCATTGATCTTGGCTGTGAGATTTCTTTGAATTTCTTCTAGCTTGTTAATTTCTTTTTTTTTATATGGAGACATCAAGACTGAGGAGTACTCCAGCTTGGGTATGATCAGTGTTTTCAGCAAAAGAATCATTACTTTGTTCTTTCTTTTAACCCTTTATCGTTCGGAGGTCTTTTCCGAGACTGAATAAAAATCGTCTGCGTCATCACAGTAAAGTGACACTGGGTGATAAAGGGTTAAACTTTAGGTTCTCAGTGTCTGTCCCATAATTCCTTTTGTTCTGTTTGTCGGTATCTTATTTTGTCTCAAATTATGCATCATTGATCATTATAACTACAAAATCTTTTGTTTTTGTGTTTCTCTGAATTTCCTATTTCGTGCATAACATTCATCTCTTTTAATTCCTCACTTCTTCCACATCATAAAAGCTGAAAATTTTCGGTGTTAAAATTCATAGTGTTGTCTCATGTCCATCTATATATTCTCTTTCGTGTCTGTTTGTAAGGCCTCCACATCTGCGTTTCTAATTTTTCTTCCAATTTTGTTTCCTCAGCAAAGGATGTTACTGTAACTTGGTAACTTCATTGTCTATGTCTGTCAGCATGATAATAAATAGGAGTGGGGCTAATACTCAGTGCCGTAACAAGGGCGAGGCGAGTGAGGCACTTGCCTCGGGTGCGCAAAGCTGAGGGGCGCGGAAAAACTATATAAAATATGTATCTACTATCCCAAGCACGCCATGCCATTAGGGAAAGGGCGCATTTCTATAAATTTTCAGTACTTTTCAGTACTTTATTTTCTGTTTTCCATCCATATTATTCGATCAGCGCTTTTCCAAACCGAATATTGCAAATCAGAAAACAGGATTTAATGACTGGAAAAATTTAAACCGTTTTGTAGAACTTGAAAATTCAACTAATCATCGTGAACATTTCTCTAAATGGAAATCCCTACAAAAAAGACTATTGTGCGGACAATGTATCGATGATAGGAATAGGGGGGCGCAATTTTATAGGGGGGGGGGGCGCAATTTTATGATCTTGCCTCGGTGCAAAATTAGTTAGTTACGGGTCTGCTAATATTGTTCCTTGTGGTACTACGCTACGTCCCTCCGATTCTGATAATGATATTCCTTGAATTTTAAGAACTTGCTGATGTTCTTTGAAGAAGTTATAGATCTATTCACCTACTTTGGGCGTTATTCCCATATGTTTCATTTTATGCGCTATTATACCATGATCATACTTGTCGAGTGCTTTAACAAAATCTGTGTATATTACAGCATGGTTCTAATTGTTTTCAAGTACATCAATTATGTTGTCAGAACGCACTATCGATTGCGATTGGTACGATCTTCCTGATTGAATTCCGTGCTGGTTCTCACTGAAGTTTTCCTGTCTCCAAAAAGACAAATTTTCTTTCTAATAAGTCTTTAAAATATTTTGGCGAGATGTAATGGCAGTGACACTGATCCATATTTCTCTCTGAGATACGTGTCTTCTCCTTTATATATAGGGACAATGTTCGACCGTTTTAGGATGTTCAATATTTCTCATGTATCCAGAGATCTTCTCCATACCCAATGCAGGGTGTAGCTATTTCATTCTTACAGTTTTTTGTTCCATTTGTTCCACTTGTTCCATTTTTTTTTACGTTCCATTTGTCCGGACCTGCAGCTGAATGTGATTTCATTCGTTGTACTGTTTTCTGAACTCTGCATCCGATGACATTACTCCAAGTAATAATATATATATATATATATATATATATATATATATATATATTATATATATATATATTAGTGGTGGCCCGGATATCCGCATCCGCATCATTTTTAACATCCGCATCCGCACTTCTGACTGCGGATGTTATGCGGATATTACCTCTAATAAGTCATGCATATTTCATGTAAAGTATTAATTATTAATGAACAAACAAATATATAAACCTCAAAATATAAATACCTGTTGACAGAAAATTGAATGATACTTGTTTCACTGAATTTTCTGTGGCTGAAACTCTTGAGAAAGTTATTATTTTTATCATAATGAAAACATTAATATTAATTTTAATTCTTATGCATTGCCTGCCATAATAGTAATATCACGAAATTTGAAAAATTATGTCATATATTCATAATTCTATATTATATTGATAGATTAACTAAATATCCGCATCCACGGATATTGAAATTAAAGATCCGCATCCGCAGATGTTGAAAAACTGACATCCGGTCCACCACTAATATATATATATATATATATATATATATATATATATATGAACACCCACAAAGAAAAGGAAAAGTGATTCCAAAACCTTTCGCGTATTCAACAGTACAATTTTTCAGGTGTGCTTCATTTATTTATATCATGTATCATATATATATATGGTGTAGTGGTTAACATCCCTAACTACGAATCCATCGTAGTGAACTCTACGAATCCCTGCCAGTGACGGCGGGCGGTGCGCAGCAAAACCCAGCTATTCATCCTTCCACACGATAATAAAATTGGTTGGTAGATAAATGGGTACCCTGGGTAGCCTAGTGGTTAAGACGCTGGGCTGCTGATCAGGATGTCGTGAGATCGAGTCTGGGCGAGGACTTTGTAATTTCTGACCACCCGTGGTGGAGCGTGGTTCGGATTCCACGTTAAACTGTATGTCTAAAGTGGAGTGGCAAGCTTAACCTTCGTCAGAATGAAGAATTGGGTGGAAGCAAAAGCACAAGGTCAACCAAGGTATATAAGAGAAGGGGCAACAAGCTTGACCTTCGTGAAGTGAGGAATCATCGCATGGAACATTTGAAATGTTGAAAGGATGAAAATAACCACGAACAAAAATTAAAACACGATTGAATACTATTTTGTGCTTTAATTTTTCTTCGTCGTTATTTTCATCATAAATATTATTCACGTGTTACTTTCGTGAAATAATTTTCAAACACACACATAATACACACACACACACACACACACATTACACACACACACACACACACATATATATATATATTAGTTTGAAAGTATGACCGCTCATGGCCACCAAATATATATATATATATATATATATATTATATATATTATATATATATATTATATATATATATATTATATATATATATGAAAATTATTTCACGAAAGTGACACGTGAAGCACCACTTTGTGTTTCTTTTCCCTTCGTGGTTTTATTCATCATATATATATACTGTATATATATAGGAGGGGCGACAAGCTTGACCTTCGCGAAGTGAGAAATCATCGCGCGGAACCTTTGTAAGGTTGTAAGGTTATATATATATATATATATATATATATATAGAGAGAGAGAGAGAGAGAGAGAGAGAGAAAGAGAGAGAGAGAGAGAGAGAGAGAGAGTGTTTCACAACCGGTCTGTCATACTTAGAGGGGCGATTTGGGGGGTGATATCGAGTAAAAATGTTAGTACAACATAGGTGCTATTTCCAACCGTTGCGGAGCTAGGGACGTTTTAAGCTTTGCAAACAACAAATCCCTACTTGTGTGTAATTCGATAGATGGCAGCACTGGTGGTAGTTTCGGTTAACGAAGTTACCATTACTAATCCTCAGTTTTTCTTTCAATTGGTTCTAACCCCGTTAGATTTCTTTTTATGGGGCCTTATGAAAGAGATGGTCTACAAGACCAAATTACTCGTACAAATGAGAGAGGAACTCTTTCGTCGGATTATGGATACCGCTGCTTACATACGAGAACACCCCGAAATGATTCAATGGGCAGTGGACTCTTGTTTGGAACGAGGAAGGCTGTGCATTGAAAACCGAGGCGGACATTTTGAACATTTATAAGGTGTATCTCATAAAATGTAGCAATAAATACATCAGATCAATACTTTCTTTTATTTTTTTCCGTGCACCTTAAAACGTCCGTAGCTCCGCAACAGTTGGAAATAGCACCTATGTTGTATTAACCTTTTTACTCGATATCACCCCCAAATCACCCCCAAAGGATGGCAGACCGGTTGTATTATATATATATATATATATATATATATATATATATATATATATATATATAGGGTGGGCCGAAAGTGTGGATCCATAGGAAAATATTTATTTTAATACATAAATTGCAACAAATGGTAAATACTTAAAATGAATATCAACTTTAACTCGTAAATGCGTATCCGTGATACTGTACAGTGGTTCGTACTCCAGTATAAACAACAAATTATAACAAATGCTCAAATTGGCGGCCTCTGACATCGAGACACTTAGGGATGGAATTTATGATTTTTAATAATTCTTCGAATTGACGTTCTCGAGATGCGTGTTTCATTTGATAATCTTCTTGTTGACGTTACTGGACTATTCGTTAAAGTTTCACATACCATTGCAGAGGTATTTTCATCAGTTGCAGTTTTTGGACGACCAGAACGCCGTCGATCATGCACACTTCCTGTTTCTTTGAAACGTTTAAACAACTTGCCAACAGTCGCATGTGTTACTGGATGCTTATCAGGATGATTTCTATTGAATTCGGTAGCAACTTCTCTGTGTGTAGCGCCCTGTCTTGCGTACATGAGCACAAGTTCTACCCGGTCTTCTGTTGTTAGATTCGAAGCCATTTCTGGGCTGAAATAAAAAAAGTATTTGAGTATTTATACTGGAGTACGAACTACTGTACAGTATCAAGGATACGCATTTACGAGTTAAAGTTGATATTCATTTTAAGTATTTACCATTTGTTGTAATTTATGTATTAAAATAAATATTTTCCTATGGATCCAGACTTTCGGCCCACCCTGTGTATATATTATATATATATATATATATATATATATATATATATATATATTGTTTCATATGTCTGGAGACATTGGAAATACATAGAAAGAATAATACAACTTTCTGACAAATGTTTCATTTTTAATATACAGTGTCCGAGAATTATCTGTACAATTTCTGGCTGTTATTAAAAGTCAACCATGAAATGTAGAAATTTCAGTGTTGTCCCATTTTACAGAGAAACTCATTAAGTTTTTTCTGATAACGAGTTTTGACAAGTTTTTCTTTTTTGTACGCGGGTGACAGACATTGATGATTTAAAAGCAAGAATCACAGCTGCTATTGAGCGAATTGATGTGGATATGCTGCAGCGTACATGGCAACATTTGGATTATCGATTGGATGTTTTGCGAATCACTGATGGTGCACATATCGAATGTTTGTAACAACGTTACTTTAATATAAGAAACTTTTGAAAATACAGATTCTAAATAATTTGTTTAAGAATTTTACGTGTGTTATCAAGAATTTTATTAAAAGATGAAATTGTACAGATAATTTTCGGACACACTGGAATTTCTAAAAAACTTGTCAAAACTTGGTATCAGAAAAAACTTAATGAGATTCTCTGTAAAATGGGACAACACTGGAATTTCTACACTTCATGGTTGACTTTTAATAACAGCCAAAAATTGTACAGATAATTCTCGGACACCCTGTACTATTACAAAAGGTGTTAAAATTGTTCGCCCTGTGTCCTGAAAGGACGTTTGAAATCTGTTGTCTGCGCAGAGAGTCTAAGAACAATTTGGGATTTGAAAGCTGAGATGAGACTGGAATTGCAGCGAATTTCTGCCGAAAGAATCAGAAGTGTTCAGAGAGGTTGCCATTTACGAGTAATGAAGTGTTTTGAAGTTGAGGATGAACAATTTGAACACTTTTTGTAATAGTATGTTGAAAATAAAACAGTGTCATAAAGTTGTATTACGCTTTCCACATATTTCCAATGTATCCACACATATGAAACACCCTGTGTGTGTGTATATATATATATATTATATATATATATATTATATATATATATATATAGCTTTCCTTCACCAGCTATCTGCAAAGCTTTGCAGATAGGATCCAGTTTTGGGACAGGATCCTATCTGCTTTGCAGATAGCTGGTGAGGGAAGCTATATTTTGGGGCCTCTTTGCGAGTAACCCGATGCCCACGTTGGGCTTTCCATCATGAAAAAGAAAAAAATGTAGTATTTGTCATTTATCATTACTTATTCGAACTATAGTGGATGTAATTTCTCAGAAGAGTTCCTTGTTCCATGCACGGTCTGTGTTTAACATATAAGTTTCTCAGGGAGCCATTCTGAGTGTATGTGTGTGTATATATATATATATATATATATATAATATATACACATATATACACACACTGAGTATCATGTGCGAGTCTGCTAAATTAGGCATAAGTGGTGTAGAATTTCTAACTATAAATAGCAATAATTTGACGAAAGTCAGCGATGAAAAAATGAATGAAGGTCCAAGATTCATATTTTGCATGATTTCCTTCTCTCAGTTCATATAGACCATTGAAGATAGTAATTAATTATACCAACTTAAATAAACACGACATAATAACTCTTCAGACAGAAATGAGTGTGTCGACTAGTTTTAGGTTAATGTGAAGCAGAAAATAGAATATAAAGATAGGACAGAACACCTTTTTAATAATTTAGAATGTTGTATTTTGACTGTAGTAATTCTTGTACAAATAATTCTCACTTTCAAACTTGTAGATAGGTATTATAATGATATAACATCTATACTAAGGGAAGCAGGAAGGTCTCTAGGATTAAATCGTACAATTGTCATACTAAAATTATTTTTGGATGGAATGATTTTATAGCCCCCTGTAAAGAGAATCACAAGATGTTTACGATATAGGATGTCTTCTTGGTTGACCGAGAATAGGAGTAGCTTACATGAATATGAGTAGAAGTAGGGCTCACTATAAAGCAGCCATAAGACGATGTAAACAGGAAGAAGATTCCATTCGAGCATCAAAAGCCTGTGAAGGTAACTTAAATAATAATAGTAACATATTCTGGAAATTTGTCAAGAAAGAAACGGGTGTTAAGAAAGTAGAAATAGCTACCTAGGCCACGTTATAGAAAAGACGTACTCAGACATCTATAGCAATTATGTAAATGTGGGAAGAGTTAATCTTAATGTAGGCTGCAAAAGAATGACATTAGGTGGGGCCAGCGAAAATGTGGGGACTTCAGTGCCTGAAATTAAGAGTCTGATGAAAGAGCTAAAGACAGCCGCCTCACCAGGGATAGATGACTTGTCGAATGTTCATTTAAAGATGCTAATGATGTGATCAGTCTTCATATCTCATTGATGTTCTCAGCCTCACTTGTCCACAATTATATTCCTGCAGAGTTTATGAGGGTTTATATCACACCCTTTGTAAAAAATAAATTTGGGGACATTCTATCCAGCGATAACTACAGGCCTATTGCTGTTGCCACCTTCTCAAAATTACTTGAGAAATTTTTGCTACGCCGACTAATGCTTATGTATGGACGTCTCCTAATCGGTTTGGTGATCTGTATATTTATGTTTTGAAGGGGATTGTATTTAAATATACAAAGCCATTAAATTATTTATAGGTTTTTGTTATATAAGCAAAGCATATGATAGAGTGAATCACAATATTCTACTTAAAGTGGAAGACAGGAATGTTCCACGATATGTTTTAAATTTATTGAAATTTTGGTACATTCACTAAACTTTTATTGTTAGATGGGGCAATGCACTGTCCGAATGTTTTGGTTCCTCGTGCGGAGTTAGCCAAGGCTCCTTACTCTCTCCTTTGCTGTTTAATTTGTACTATATTGATGAATTCATTAGTTCTCTTAATGAGACAAGAGTGGGATGTTATATAGATGACATAAGGATAAATAACTTGGTCTATGCTAGTGATATGGTGCTAACGAGCTTTTCGGTTAAAGATCTGGATCGTCTTATAAAAATATGCGAGTCATATTCACAGAACCATGACATTAATTGTAATGTTACTAAAACTAAGGTTATGCATTTCCTTCACAAAAGCTCAAACAAAATTTTCCAAATGAGAGACGAACCAACAGAGCAAGTACAAGAATTTAAGTATCTGGGTGAAATTATCATCAACTCCTTGAGTGACAACTCAGATATGAGGAAACAATATCGAAATTAATGCACTGAGACAAACATGATTATAAGGAACTTCAAATTCTGTGTAAGTGAAGCTAAACACGTTTTTTCTCGTACTTTCTGCACTAATATTTATGGGCAGCAACTCTGGATTAATTAAAAAATAGGTTCAATACAATATAATGCGAAGAATTAGAAACTCAGACAACCCAATTGTCCAAATTATTAATCAGTTCTGATTTACGTCTTCTAGACTGTGGACTTCTTGGTATGAAAGTATAATGTCTATCATTATCGTTATCATTATATATATATATATATATATATATACTGTATATATGCAGCGGTGTAGTGCTGTGAGAACGCGTGGGAACGGCGTTCCCTTACTTTTTTTGATAGACGGAACGGCGTTCCCTCACTATTTCAAATAAATCCGAACTTGCAAATCTCTAACGTCATGAAATTTTAATTCCCACCAGTGTTGGGCACTAAAGCGTTAATCCGATAACAGTTAATTAACGAAGTTAACTTTTTTTAACGGACTATTAACGGAAGTTAATTTCCATTTATCGTTATCGGACCAGTTACCTTCCGATAACTCGATATTTAGTCTGTTAAAGTCCGTTAACACGTTAACTGCGAGGAGTCATTCACGGAAGATCACCGCTCCGCGAATGAATTCAAACCGCCATAACTTCAGTCTGCCAATTCCGTCCTCTGCCGCAGTGGAACGGCTCTTCTCTCTCGGCAAGGACATCCTGAGGCCCAAGAGGTCAAGACTGGCAGTTGGGCCTAACTTTGAGAAGTTGGTCTTTCTGAAGGGCAACCAGCACATTGTGTCATAGTCTTTAATAAATGTGCCTAAAATTTAATTTTACCTTTCAGTTCCCGCCATAATAATTCTCTGGTAAATTAAAATTTAGTTAATGGTTAGTGGTTACAAGGGTTTCAAAACATGTAATCAGTACATTTTTTATTAAAAATAAAAAAAAAAGTTATTAAGCAAAACAGTTGCAAAACTTGATAAAAATACAGTTAAATACCTATTTATTGTTGGATTTTGCATAAATAAACATTTTCTATGGGTTTTAAAGCTTTTTTCCTTGATTTTTTTAAATGTTAGTAAAGAAATAATTATCGTTAACGGAATTATCGTTAACTTCCGTTAACTTTGTAGTAAAATTACCGGATTATCGTTATCGGAGTTAAAAATTGGGGTTAACGGATATTATCGTTATCGAAGTTAACTTTTTGGTTGACGGTGCCCACCACTGATTCCCACCCCTAGAAGAAATATGAGAAAGAATCATTAACTGTTTTATTTCTTTTAGCTTCGACTGAGGCAATGCTAGCCTATAAAGATCTGGTGAAACAGTCACCACGGCGTACCAGTTGTTAACTTTTTTTTAGTTAATCATTCCAGTTGTTAGCTATTTTTATTGATCGTACTGGATGTCGTATATCTAATGACACTGGAAATACTGCATCTTCAACCTTGGAATATATCCTAATATCCAGTGCATATGACCTCAAAATATCCCTGAAATTGGTCAGATTTCAAAAGATTTCCCGGGGGGCTTACAGTGCCCCCGGACCCCCAGCTGTATGGGCTCGCCGCGCTCGCCATTGTCCCCCCCCCCCATCTGAGTAACACTTTCAAAATGCGTTCCCTCACTTCTTTATTAGCACTACACCACTGTATATATGTAGAGAGAGAGAGAAAAGACGGTAGAAGCAATAAAGGAAAATCCAAAATACCTCTATAGCTATGCGAAAAGGAAAACAAAAACGCGCGCTACTATCGGGCCCTTAAGGAAAGGAACTAATGAACTAACAGACGATCTAAAAGAAATATCTGAAACATTGAGAGCTCAGTATGAATTGGTCTTCAGTACCCCCAAAAGTGACAAAGCGATACCTGACATAGATGCATTCTTCGAAGAGAAATTGCGAGGAGAATGTAAAGGGTTCCAAAAAACCTTAGCTCCCCCATTTGCAGCTTACATGTTTACTTATATCGAAATAGTTTTTAGTGATTATAAAAATATATAAAATTCTTTATTTATTGCAGGTATTAAAATTACTCTAGCTGATAAAGTGATAATATAATGGCTTCTCAATTAATTGGTGATTCGGAGAGGCAACGTGTGATAGATCGCATACGAGCAATAACATTTCGGGAAGCTCGTGATGCTGGAGCCACCTTTATAACACGTTCATGGGTTGCCAAAAAGTTGCGAAGAAGTGAGGACTTCGTCAAAAGAAATTGGAATAAAACTTTGGATGAATGTGAAATGGATACAACCAAATCTGGGCGCCCAAATTTGCCACTCTCTCAGGAAACAAAGGACATCATTGAAAGCGGTACGCGTAAGCGGAAAAACAGCTGTGCTAAACTTTCTAGAGAGATCGAAGTGTTGAGAGGAAAGATCGTTAGTAGTGAGATCATTCGACTGTACCGTCATAGGCAAAGTTTAAAGCCTTGGCATGAACTTCCAAAGCCAAGAAAAACAACATCGATGACAGAATGTGGTTTGCCCATTATCTTGAAGATTGGGATGTGGATGATTTCATGCATTTAGCTGTCTCCGATGAATTTTTTGTTTACGTAACACGTCGGCCTAACTACCAAAATGATCGAGTGTGGGCCACAACACCAGATGAAATCGATGACAATGAACATTATCGCGAATTATTAAAAAGTCCAGACTGTGTTGGTGTGTTTGTTTTGTTCACTGCAAAGAAGCTCATGTGGGTGCTGAAGCCAAATGGTCAGAGTTGGGATGGACAGTATTTTCGTGATATTATTCTATCCCAAACAATGTTATGGACGTCGATCAGGTCACACTTATGCACGATAAGGCCCCCTGCTTTAAGGCATTAGCCACTCAACAGTTGTTGCGGAAACATGAGATCGATTTCTTTGGAAATGAAGAATGGCCACGAAATTCTCCTGACCTGAACGTCTGTGAACACATTGAATGTCTCTTGTTTCAAGAACCTGCAGCAAATTGATTTTCGAAGGATTCAATGACGCAACACATTGAAACTGTTTTAGCAAATTTGCGTAACGATCAAGATCTATTCACGTCACTTTTGGCAAGCTACCCAAAGCGAATTCAGGCTGTCTTGGAAGCCAATGGCGGGAACACAAGTTTTAATTGTTTCTCATTAAATGCAGGATTAAATTCTCTTTTGTAAGGTATGTTTAGTTTTACTGTACCTCTAATGGTTTAGGCCATGGGCGGGGGGGGGGGGGGCTAAGGTTTATTGGAGCCCCGTATAACAGACTTTGATTTTACCCCAGAAGATGTAGCGAGAGCTATAGGACAAATGAAATCACATTCAGCTGCAGGTCCGGACAAATGGAACGCACTACTGATTAAAAACTTCTGCACGACATACTGCACCCTTATACTGGATATGGAGAAGATCCCTAGACACTAGGGAAATACCGAGCATCTTGAAAAGAGCGAACATTGTCCCTATATATAAAGGAGGGGATAGATCTCAAGCAAAGAACTATAGACTAGTGTCATTGACGTCCCATCTCACCAAAATATTTGAAAGAATAAATAATCAGAGAGAAAATCTATGACTTCTTGGAGACACTGGAAAGATTCAACGAAACTCAGGCATGATCTTCCTGATCGGAATCCGTGCTATCACAACTTATAGGGCATTATAACAATATCCTAGATGCACTTGAAGGCAATGAAAACTATGATGTCATATACACAGATTTTGCTAAAGCTTTCGACAAATGCGATCATGGTATAATAGCATATAAAATGAATCATGGAAATAACAGGCAAAGTGGGAAAATGGATCTACAACTAACTCAGAGAACGTCTACAGGTCGTCAAATTTCAAGGTGTATCATCATCAGAATCAGAAGTATGCAGCTCAGTACCACAAGGTACAGTACTGGCCCCACTCTGTTCATCATGATGCTAACAGACATAGACAGTGGCGTAAACAGCAACAGTATAATAACATCCTTTGCGGACGATACAAAGATCAGCAGAAAAATCAGCGATGCAAATGAAATGGAGGCCTTGCAGAGGGACACGAACAAAATATACAAATGGTCAGAAGACAACAATATGACATTTAACACCGAAAAATTTCAGCTCTTGAGATATGATAGGAATGAGGAAATTAAACAGCCTACATATCATGCTCCAGATAGACGGGAAATTCAGAGAAGCACGAAAGCGATCGACTTGGGTGTAATAATGACCGACGATGCCAAATTCGAGACACAAAATCAGATAGCGATAAACAAAGCAAAAAGAGTCGCGGGACAGGTACTAAGAACGTTCAGAAGGAGGGACAAGACAGTAATGATTCCCTTGCTGAAAACACTGATCATACTGTAGTGAATACTCTTATTTTAGTTTCAAGATAAATGTTAATTTTACCGTCTTGAATTTCGGAATAGTATAAATTCATTTTAAATTAGTTACCCCATTATAATTCAATTGTGAACCACATTAATACTAATTTTATGTATACTATATTATTTTATTGTATGTAAACATAATTAATTATATATCACAATTGTCAGTTAATTATTTATATTCAAATATTTATTTTAATCTAATACCATGTCCATTTTACAAATAAATAATAGAAAACCAAAGGTTATATTTTCCACCTTTGGTACTGTCGCAGTTTCGCCTAACGGACTCAATACGGCTAGTGAGATAATCACTGGTTGGCACTTAACTAGCGGCAGTGCTTATGGCTACATCATCCAGGTTAACCTATACCGGATAGATGCGCTACGGTCCCAAGCCGTAGCTTGCCTAGGCCAACGACGACGACGTAAACCAACAATACCAAAACTTGAATACTGCCCAGTTTTGACGTCCCCACATAAAAAGGAAGAAATTAATAAACTAGAAGAAACGCAGAGACATTTCACAGCCAAGATTGATGGCTGCAAAGAACTCAACTACTGGGAAAGACTACGCAAACTAAATCTGTACTCCCTGAAAAGAAGAAGAGAGAGGTACACCAAAATCTACATTTGGAAAATGATCGAAAAACTGGTACCAAACTTCAAAATAAACCCAATTACCATCCAAACAACACTGGAAAATAGGGAAGGCAAAATGTGTAGTGTTCCCAAATTAAAGACCCGACAAGGGACCTTTTCAACACTGAAGGAAAATAGTTTGGTTGTCAGGGGGGGCCAAAACCTTTTAACCAGCTTCCAAAGAACCTCAGAATCGCTACAGGGGTCAAAGTTGAAGTCTTCAAAAGAAGACTGAATGCTTGGCTCAGGACGGTACCAGATGAGCCGGGTGTACCTGGCTATGTGCGGTGGAGAGCGCAAGAGAGCAACTCGCTCCTCCACCAAGCCAGGCTTAGAGGCAGGGCCACCAACTTGACCTTCGTGTGAAGAAAGACCAACACACGGAACCTAAACGAGGTTAACGAGGTGTATATATGTATATATACAGGGTGTACATAAAGTCAGGATCTATTTTTGTGAAGCACTTGGAAATCATATGGAATTCAATCATAAAATGATAAAGTGGTAACATTTATTAAATAATTAAGAGTAGGATTCGACGTGACGCCCATCAGTATCCCTGCACAGCTCAAATCGTTCCGCAGCATTTCTAAACACATTCTGGAGCATTTGCGGGGTTATGTTATCTGCAGCAGTTCGTATACGTGTACGTAAGTTTTCAAGACTCGTAATCTTCGTCTGATAGACGTGCGATTTGATAAAGCCCCATGCAAAGAAATCTAAAGGGTTAAATCTGGTGATCTCGCTGGCCAAGGTCTGTTGTTTCCGCGTCGATCCAGCGATTTGGAAAACGTCCATTTAGATAATCCTGAACAATTTTGGCATAGTGACAAGGAGCACCATCATGTTGATAGACGACGGGGATAGGATTGTTAGTACCGTCGTCTATCAACATGATGGTGCTCCTTGTCACTATGCCAAAATTGTTCAGGATTATCTAAATGGACGTTTTCCAAATCGCTGGATCGGACGCGGAAGCAACAGACCTTGTGTCGCGAGATGACCAGATTTAACCCCTTTAGATTTCTTTGCATGGGGCTTTATCGAGTCGCACGTCTATCAGACGAAGATTACGAGTCTTGAAAACTTACGTATACGTATACGAACTGCTGCAGATAACATAACCCCGCAAATGCTCCAGAATGTGTTTAGAAATGCTGCGGAACGATTTGAGTTGTGCAGGGATACTGATGGGCGTCACGTCGAATCCTACTCTTAATTATTTAATAAATGTTACCACTTTATCATTTTACGATTGAATTCCACATAATTTCCAAGTGCTTCACAAAAATAGATCCTGACTTTATGTACACCCTGTATATATATACAGGGTATCCCATAAGTCCGGCATCATAGGAGAAATTCATATTTTTCTATTTCTACAAACCATAATTCATATTTTTCTCTTTCTACAGGCCATAATGTCTCTGAGCAAGGAAGAACGAATCCAGATAATTCTACTCATAGGAAATCGGAGTCAAAGAGAGGTCGCTGCTGAATTCAACAGACTGCATCCAGACCGCGAGCCAATAACACAGAGTTGTGTTAGCAGACTTGTTGGAAAGTTTAAGGAAACAGGATCCATAGAAGATAAACTACGCAGTGGACCTTCAAGGAGGTCCACTGACGATGATACAGCGACTGCAATCCTGGCTTATTTTAACAGAAGTCCCAATAAGTCTCTTCGGCGATTGTCCGCCGAGACAGGAGTGTCGAAAAGTAGCATCCATCGCATTCTTCAGGCTCACAAATGGCATCCATATAAACTTCAGATCCTACAGAAATTAAGCGAAGATGATTCCGACCGGCGGATGGAATTTTGTGAATGGACTACGGAAGAATATGCTCGGGATGCCAATTTCCCGTCCACCATTCTGTTCAGTGACGAGGCTGTTTTTTATGGAAATGGTGAGGTAAATCGGCAGAACACCCGCTACTAGTCTCAAAACAACCCTCACTGGTATACCTCTTCAAAGGAACAAGGTGCATCTCGGGTGATGGTATGGTGTGGCATTTGGAAGGATCGCATCATAGGCCCCCTCTTTTTCGATGAACATGTCACTGGAGGCACCTACCTACGTATGCTCAAGGAAGAAGCATTTCCCAGTGTCTTGAACGAAGAAGGAATTTCCCAACATGGTTCCAGCAAGACGGCGCTCCTGCACATTACAGCACCCAAGTAAGGGAATACCTGTACCAACAATTCCCTGGTCATTGGATAGGACGTCGAGGGCCTGTGGAATGGCCAGCTAGAAGCCCGGATCTCACGCCACTAGATTTTTATCTCTGGGCCACTTGAAAGCGCTGGTATACGCAGAGAAAATTAGAAGTGTTGAACATTTGCGGCAGCGCATTATTGGGGCATGTAACACCATTACTCCTGACATCATTCACCGTGTGCTTGCTGACTGGGTATCACGTCTGAATTTGTGTATTGAAAACAATGGTGGACATATTGAGCACGTTCTGTAAATAAAAGCTTTTGTTTTGCCTTTTTTATTATTTTTCCTATGATGCCGGACTTATGGACACCCTGTATATATATATATATATATATATATATACAGGGTGTCCCATAAGTCCGGCATCATAGGAGAAATTAATATTTTTCTATTTTTACAAACCATAATTCCGAATCAGGCGAGTTTGTCTAAAACAATTCGTCTAAAATACAATTTGTCTAAATCAATTTGTCTAAAACAATTTGTCTGAAATAGTTTGTCTAAAATCAATTTGTCTAATAACAATTTGTCTAAAATACAATTTGTCTAAAAATAATTTGTCTAAAATACAATTTGTCTAAACAAACAATTTAATATAATATGGCATACAAATTGTTGCCTGATGTACAATGCTATTTATTACTTGCCACGCCCATCTTAAAAGGTTACCTCGTGCGGAATAGTACATCGAAATCAGTTATCCCGGAACCCATAACCCGGTTAGGTTAGGTTAGGTTAGGTATATTATATTATGAAATAAAATCAACCCATTTTCAATCTTTTCATCCTCACTCCAAATTTATCAAGCAGACAAATGCATTTCTAGTTATCTTCAGTTATTAGTCAAATTGTATTTTAGACAAATTATTTTTAGACAAACTATTTTAGACAAACTATTTCGATGTACTATTCCGCACAAGAGGTAACCTTTTAAGATGGGGCGTGGCAAGTAATAAATAGCATTTTACATTAGGCAACAATTTGTATGCCATATTATATTAAATTGTTTGTTTAGACAAATTGTATTTTAGACAAATTATTTTTACACAAATTGTATTTTAGACAAATTGTTATTAG
Source organism: Bathynomus jamesi (assembly GCA_023014485.1). Classification (NCBI taxonomy): domain Eukaryota; kingdom Metazoa; phylum Arthropoda; class Malacostraca; order Isopoda; family Cirolanidae; genus Bathynomus; species Bathynomus jamesi. The sequence continues at coordinate 493,220 of JAJOZX010000665.1, read as the reverse complement.
ACAAATTGATTGTAGACAAACTATTTTAGACAAATTGTTTTAGACAAATTGATTTAGACAAATTGTATTTTAGACGAATTGTTTTAGACAAATTCTCCTAGACGCCCATAATTCATATTTTTCTCTTTCTACAGGCCATAATGTCTGTGAGCAAGGAAGAACGAATCCAGATAATTCTACTCATAGGAAATCGGAGTCAAAGAGAGGCCGCTGCTGAATTTAACAGACTGCATCCAGACCGCGAGCCAATAACACAGAGTTGTGTTAGCAGACTTGTTGCAAAGTTTAAGGAAACAGGATCCATAGAAGATAAACCACGCAGTGTACCTTCAAGGAGGTCCACTGACGATGATACAGCGACTGCAATCCTGGCTCATTTTAACAGAAGTCCCAATAAGTCTCTTCGGCGATTGTCCGCCGAGACAGGAGTGTCGAAAAGTAGCATCCATCGCATTCTTCAGGCTCACAAATGGCGTCCATATAAACTTCAGATCCTACAGAAATTAAGCGAAGATGATGATCCCGACCGGCGGATGGAATTTTGTGAATGGGCTACGGAACAATATGCTTGGGATGCCAATTTTCCGTCCACCATTCTGTTCAGTGACGAGGCTGTTTTTTATGGAAATGGTGAGGTAAATCGACAGAACACCCGCTACTGGTATACCTCTTTAAAGGAACAAGGTGCATCTCGGGTGATGGTATGGTGTGGCATTTGGAAGGATCGCATCATGGGCCCCCTCTTTTTCGATGAACATGTCACTGGAGGCACTACCTACGTACGTATGCTCAAGAAGAAGCATTTCCAGTGTCTTGAACGAAGAAGGAAATTTCCCAACATGGTTCAGCAAGACGGCGCTCCTGCACATTACAGCACCCAAGTAAGGGAATACCTGTACCAACAATTCCTGGTCATTGGATAGGACGTCGAGGGCCTGTGGAATGGCCAGCTAGAAGCCGGATCTCACGCCACTAGATTTTATCTCTGGGGCCACTTGAAAGCTGGTATACGCAGAGAAATTAGAAGTGTTGAACATTTGCGGCAGCGCATTATTGGGCATGTAACACCATTACTCCTGACATCATTCACCGTGTGCTTGCTGACTGGGTATCACGTCTGAATTTGTGTATTGAAAACAATGGTGGACATAATGAGCACGTTCTGTAAATAAGAGCTTTTGTTTTGCCTTTTTTATTATTTTTCCTATGTTGCCGGACTTATGGGACACCCTGTATATATCGGTTGAATTTTTTAAATACCTAGCAATTTAAAAGGTTTGTATTTTCTTTATTAACTGAAATAAAAGAATGAACTTTTTACTGTAACTTCTCTGTGCATCGGGAATTAATTCCCGAGTGCAAAACGTGCAAAACGTGTTCCATGTGATGTCCTCTCAGCTCACGATATTTACACGATACTTTTAACGAAAGAATCCCGTCCGACAGATTTCCTGCGGTTTATGATAAAGGGATACCATTCCATACCCACTAACATCACCATATCTAAACCCCTGTGACGTTCATCTGTGGGGGTTATTTAAAAGGTACAGTGTGTTTGAAAAGAACCTACGCACAACAGAAGAGTTGAAAGCATCAACTGAAAAATAAATTTTTCAGATTTCAACAGATTCTCTGTCCAAAGTACTGCAAAATTTTGTTGTTCGTGTATAAAGAGTTGATTTGCACTAGGGGGATTAATTCCTCATGTGCAAAAAGGTACAGTAAAATTTTCATGCTTGTATTTCAGTTAATAAACAAGGATAAACCTTTTAAAGGGTGACACGTTTTAAAAAATCACTCGATATATATATATCACATTGTATATATGTACACCTTGGTTAACCTTAGTTTTACTTCCGCCCGAATTCTTCATTCTGACGAAGGTCAAGCTTGTCACGCCACCTTAGACCTACTGTTTAACGTGGAATCCGAACCACGCTTCACCACGGGCGATCAGAAATTACAAAGTCTTCTCCCGGACTCGAGCTCACGACCTCCTGATCACCAGCTCAACGTCTTAACCACTAGGCTACCTAGGGTACCCATTTATCTACCAACCAATTTTTTTTATTGTGTGGGAGGATGAACAGCTGTTTTTCTGCGCGCCGCCTGCCGTCACCGGGTCTCGTCCCCGAGGCCGATGGATTCGTAGTCAGCGATGCTAACCCCTATATACACTTTTGTTTGATTCGAACGACGATTCAGGACCGAACTGCGGTCGACCCCTCTTCAGCATCCCACCTTACTTGCAGGATTTGATGGAGAAGAGAGTTGTTTTCCACTCTCATTCTGCTAGTTGTAATTTTAATATTGTAATGTTCCCCGAATTCTGCAGCCAGTGACATAATTCCAAGATCTATGACGTGTGGGTTTGGTGTTATCTGTTTGTCTTGTGTTTTGTACCCTTTACTTCTTATCCTTTGTTACCATATCTTATAAGTTGGTATTTTTCTTCTTTGAACTTCATATTGCTGTCTTCCACACATCTTCATTTCATACTTCCTTGCATATTTTTGTGTTATCAGCGAAACACGCTATAACACTGTTATTAGCCCCTGTATCAATGTCTGCAATACTTATTATATTATAAACAACAATGGAGCTAATACCGTACGTACTTTGTGGGACGGAGCTGACGACTTCTGAGACTTCAGATGTAACTCCATTTACGACCGCTCTTTGTGTTCTTTTGAGTCAGAGAATTAAATATAGATCATTCCAGTTTTTCAGTAATAATCCCATGATAACATTTATCGAAGTCTGGTAAAATCGGTAAATATTACATCTATATTTTGACATCAAACAACGTCTCTCGTACTTTCTCTCGGTGGTCTAATAACGCTGAGAAGCACGATCTTCCAGCCCTGACACCATATTGGTTCGGACTGAATAAATTCTTTACTTGTAGGTAGTATGCAATTTTGTCTCTACTTACACGTTCAAAACGCTTTATGAGGTGGGAGGTAAGAGCTACTGGATGATAGTTCGTAGGTATTGCTCCGTTACCTCCTTTAAATAAGGGGGCAATGTTCGAGTTATTTAATGTAGGTGGAATTTGTCCTCTGTCGAGTGATTTTCTCCATAGTAAGCATAGAGGTTTGGCAACACACTCTTTGCAGTTCTTCAGAAACATGGCAATCCATGCGTCTGACTCCAATGCTGTATCCTCGTATTTGTGATAGAGCTTTAATTATGGCCCCTCCGAATTCGGAGAATTCTAAATCCATTAATAGTCTCGTATCTGTCCTTGTTCTCGAGTTATTCGTATCTACGTCAAAGAATTCATCTGAATTTTCGACGTTCTTTTCGAACTCACGGGTGCTACACTTCAATTTTCATTTCGCAAACGTGTAAAAGTAATTTGGGTGGGGTTTTATTTTTAGTTTTTCTTCTTCCTCGTTTGTCATGTGGAAAAATGTTTTTTTAGATCTATTTCTATCTCGCTTTTTTCTACTTTGAATCTCTTTGCTTCCATTTTTGCACCTGTGAATATATATATATATATATATATTATATATATGTGTGTGTGTGTGTGTCATCACGATTATGCTTTTTCTAAACTTAAACACTGAAGTTTCTATAATTTGAGTAAAAACATGTATTACAACTTTTCAAATGTATGCGTGAATTGATGTTACGAATGTTTATCAGTTTTCAGGTTTTGGACAAAATAAAAAAAAATAAAAAATGTTTACCAAAACTTTCTTTTGGAATAAAAAACAAACAAAAAAAAACCGCAATATATTAATTCAGACGTTTGGACGAGAAAGTCCAATTTTGGACAAATTCTTCGATTTTTCGGACTGACGTGTTACCCGTAGGCAATGGCGCTGCTCTGGTGGTACTAGTGGTGGACCGGATGTCAGTTTTTCAACATCTGCGGATGCGGATTTTTAATTTCAATATCCGCGGATGCGGATGTGGATATTTAGTTAATATATCAACATAATATAGAATTATGAATATATAACATAATTTTTCAAATTTCGTGATATTACAATTATGGCAGGCAATGCATAAGAATTAAAATTAATATTACTGTTTTCATTATGATAAAAATAACTTTCTCAAGAGTTTCAGCCACAGAAAATTCAATGAAACAAGTTTCATTCAATTTTCTGCGTTACCAGGTATCTATATTTTGAGGTTTATATATTTGTTTGTTCATTAATAATTAATACTTTATATGAAATGTGCATGACTGAGCCTTATAAGCTACTTTATAAGCTAATTTAATTGTAAATTGCATAATTTATTAGAGGAAATATCCGCATAACATCCGCAGTCAGAAGTGCGGATGCGGATGTTAAAAATGATGCGATTGCGGATATCCGGTCCACCACTAGGTGGTACGTATATACATATATACATTTGGTAGACGGGACATGCTATCCGACACTAATGAACTAACTTAATCTAACCTAACTTAATATTACCCACAAATAATAACTTGTTGACTGAGTGTCACGACGAAAGAATGACGTCAGTATTACGAGTCTTTTGTACAACTGGTTTTGGTATAACAAAATTAAGCTTATACACGAGATGGTCGCCAAAGAATGAAATTAAAGGGGATAAATTCGTAAAAGAATAAAAGAATAAACGGACGAATAAACTCGTGAAAGAATAAAGTATAAATATCATTTAATTAACATAAACATTATATAAAAAATGTCCTGGAATTTGTAAGTAAACATTAGGTAATTGTACAGGGAGATTCACTCGCTGGTTGCCTCAGAGTATCGATAATTATACGTAATATATCCGCTGGGACAACCAGTGAGTGAATCACCCTGTATTAATACTCGAAGATCTTGTATATTTACTCTAAAATTAAATAAATACTATGCAAGCTTACCTTTCAAACGAAATAATATATATATATATATATATATATATATATATATATATATACACACACACACACACACACACACACACACACACACATATATATATATATATATATATATATATATATATATATATAAACATGCAATCATAATACATAAACTGAAATATATGGGACTAACAGGAAAAGTAGGGAAATGTATATATAATTTCATTAATGACCGGCGGCAAATCGTTAGAGTACAAGGAATATCTTCATCAGAATAAGAGGTTCTCATCTCAGTACCACAAGGAACAGTATTAGCTCCACTACTCTTCATAATCATGCTAACTAACATAGATGAGAACGTTACCAGAGAGAGCACAGCAACATCCTTTTGCCAATGACACAAAGATCAACAGAAAAATAAGAAACCCAGAAGATATATAATAGCATCTCTACAAACAAACATGAACAAAATCTACAAGTGGACGGAAGACAACACTATGAAGTTTAACACTGAGAAATTTCAGCTGTTACGGTACGGAAAAAGAGAGGACCTAAAATCCATGGAATATTTTACCCGAAATGGACAAGAAATTCAGAGAAATTCTAAAGCAAAAGATTTAGGGGTTGTAACGACTGATGATGCGAAATTTAAAACACAAAATAAGACAACAGTAAACAGAGCAAAGAGAATAACTAGGCAGATACTGAGAACCTTTAAATGATTCCTCTACTGAAAACACTGATCCTACCCAAATTGGAATACTGCTCGGTCTTAACATGCCCACATAAAAAAGAAAACATTAGATAGCTAGAAGGGATTCAGAGAAGTTTCACAGCCAAGATCAATTGGTGCAAAGAACTAAATTATTGTGAAAGGTTACGCGAATTAAACCTATATTCACTGGAAAGGAGACGAGAAAGATACACCATTATTTACACTTGGAAAATAATGGAGAAACTAGTCCCTAATCTGACTTTGAACCGTGTAACTCCCTAAACAACAGTGGAAAGTAAAAAAGGAAGACTGTCGTGTTTCCAAATTAAAGGCTAGACAGGGAACACCTTAACCCTGACAGAAAATAGTTTTGTTGTGAGATGACCAAAACTGTTTAATCAGCTATCCAAAGACCTAAGGAACACGAATGGTGATGCGGTGGACATCTTCAAAAGAAAATTAGACGCCTGGCTCAGAACAATCCCCGATGAGCCGTACAAGAAACCAACTCACTACTTCACCAGGCCAATTCGAGAGGAGGGGCGACAAGCTTGACCTTCGTGAAATGAGGAACATTCGCACGGAACATTTGAAAGGTTGAAAGTTGTGTGTATATATATATATATATATATATACAAAGCTGGGCACAAACCGTTAATCCGTTAATCGTTAATTAACGAAGTTAACTTTTTCGTTAACGATTTAACTTTTAAGTTAACTTTGAAAATCATTATCGGACTAATTAACTTCCGTTACATTTAACTTCCGTTAACTCAAGTCCGTTAACCCAAAAAATTCATAAATAAACGTTTAAAAGTTTCTATTATTTTCAGTGCTGAGCAGGTGCGCAATTAATCCGCCACTGTTAATAGTGATGAACGAATTTCCATTTCCGCAGTGCAAAATCAGGCAATATATTTGTTTCCGTCGCCACAATTTGTGTCTTACCAAATATGGTAGTTATTTATGGCATTGGTTTGAGCAAAACATGGTCGACTGTAAAATCAGGCGGAAAGATTTGCCATTTGAGTTGAATGTTTCAACTTCTTTCAAGAAATATCACGAGCATTTTAAGGCACTTTCAATAATATATATGTAACAATTACAACAAATAACTACATTCGTTTCATTTGCAGTCTGTCTCTTGCGCAACATGTTTGTGCTAGTGAATATTTAAAAATAATCGTTGTCAAGTAAGTCATGTATATTTATAATATGTCTGTGAGTACCTTATTAGTAGTCTCCTTGATACATTTCAAGAACCATAAAACTGATCAGGTAAGATTTCAATTCTCATGTCACTTTGATGACATAAATTAAGTCAATTGATGTCTTACAATGGGAGCGTTTTCACCTTAACCCTTTATGTCCTGGCGGTACTTCTAGGTACCACATCTTTAAAATCTCCATAATTATTTTTCTACCCGGTTTTTCCAGGGTGAGGAAAAGCATGGAGGGTACAGTCGAGGAGGCAATGAAGCAGCAGTCCAACGAAGTGGGCAGCAACAGTGGAGGCAGCAACAACGAGGAGGAGAGGAGGATGACTTCTTCAGTGCTGTCATCCAGACAAAAGAGAGCAGCAGAAGCCACAGGTCACTCAAGGGCAAGGCCCAGAACTTGGTCAAGACCTGGCTGGAGACCAACTCCAAGGACTTGCTGACAGATGCTGCCTTCTTGGGTGAGCAAGTGTTGGTGGACTTGTTCATCAAGTTCAACACAGCCATCCCCTCCAGTGCTGCAGTGGAGCGTTTGTTCTCTATGGGCAAGGACATCCTGAGGGCCAAGAGATCATCCCTGTCTGATGAAAACTTTGATATGCTAATTTTCATGAAGGGCAACATGCATCTCATGGACAAAATGGAGAACGAGAAGAAGAGGGAAAATTAAATTATATATATATTGTGTTTTTCATTTTTTTTATAATAAAAGTTAACGTTAACGGTTTATCGGTAACTTCCGTTACATGTTTAACGAATTAACGGATTAACGGTTAACGAAGTTAACTTTTTGGTTAACGAATTAGCGGTTAACGAAATTAACTTTTTGGTTAACGGTGCCCACCACTGTATATATATATATATACAGGGCGTCCCAAAAAAATGTATACACACTTTAACAGCTGATAGCTCAATTGATGTTTCTTTCTTTCCAAGTTAAACCCATTAGAATTAATAATGGCAGTCAGACTAAGCTTTGAACAAAGGAAATTCATTCTAAAATGCTACTGGAAGTGTGAAAACGCAGTTGAAGTGCAAAGACAGTTTAGGAGGGAGTTTCAAACAGATCCACCAACGCGACTTACCATCACTCGAATTAGAGATAAGTTTGAAGCCGATGGAACTGTTCAGAATGTCCACAAGAAGCGTTCCGGAAGACCACGGACATCGACAAGCCCCACAAAGCAAGAAAGAGTACTGGAAACGTATCACCAAAGTCCAAGAAAATCTGTGCGGCAAGCGAGTCGTGAGGTAGGAATTTCAGAATCGTCTGTCCAACGCATTTTGAAGCGCTGTCAATGGAAAAGTTACATTCCAAGATTAGTCCATGCTATTAATGAAGATGATCCGGACCGAAGAGTGGAGTATTGCGAGTGGTACTTGGCACGATGTGGATGTGGATTGGACGAAGGGGTTTCGTAGAATACCCTCCACGTTCACCAGACCTCACACCACTAGACTTTTTATTATGGGGATACTTAAAAGACAAAGTCTACGCTATAAAACCTGCAACAGTCGCTGAATTGAGAGCAGCCATTGAACGAGAATGCACACAAATACCAAACGAAATGTTTCGTGATGTTTGCGATTCCATTGCTTCGCGTTATCAGCAGTGCCTGGACCAGAACGGACGTCAGTTTGAAAACAGGCGTTGACAAAACAATTAAATAATGTCTGTAGATTCTATTACATTTTGAAAATGAAATGTATTTTAATAAACACTGCCTTTATAATTATTTAAAGTGTGTATATATTTTTTTTGGGACGCCCTGTATATATATATATATATATATATATATATTATATATATAATATATATATATATAATATATGCATTCATAGTGAAATTTATCTTTTTTTATTTATTTATATTTTTTAAATTAAATCCATATTAAATACGCATCAAACCCACACCAAAACCCATTTAATTCTCTTAATATACTAAGATAACAAACCAACTAAATAAAAATACATCACAACAACCACCAATTCTGAATTTTTAGTTAGTTTTCTCGCTATTTTGAGAATGGACTTTGTTCTTTGTCGGAATTTTAGTTTTAGATCTTGTTTGCTTATTCTCTCTAGATACATGTATCGCCGATACGTATCGATCGATACTTTTGTATCGGTATCGGTATCGCTTTAGCTACTTGACAAAAGTATCGATTTATCGGTATCGCTAAGGTCAATTTTCTTAAATATATCGAAAAAAATCGATACTTCGATACATCGATACATTAATAAGAATTTTTAAATATTTAAATAGATGTTATAATATGACACTACTGAGTTATATTTATGAATATACATAAATAATAATATTATTAAATATTTATTTAATGACAGTACTACTCTACTGGTCACGTCACACAGTACGGCGCAACGTTTAAACACGTTTGTACTTGTGTTATTGAGATTAATTAACCATAATATAGAAACATTGTTAGCTGTAGTCGCCTGTAGAGAAGCTAGAGCGTTTGAATTCGGAGGCATTGCGTCATTGTCAGCCACTTCTCAATGCAGTCACAGTAGGGTTCATTAAGCGGTTTGAAAAGTTTCTGTGCCTTGATGCGTCGCATGAGTGTGAAGCAGCAATACTGGCATCGTCTTCAAATCCTCTGTTCAAGTTAAAGTGGATGACAATAAAAGGCAAATTTAATACTAACATTGTCAAAAAGAGGGTTCAAGAAATGTTGGTTAATGCTGTTAAGAGCCTCAGCGAGCAGACCCCCCAGCAACAACTAAGTGATGCTGCATCTGACGGAAGTGCAGATGATTTCTTCTGTTATGAGTCTGCTTCCACTAATGTCCCTGCAACCCAAGATTCCACTGAGATGGAAGTTTTACAGTATCTGGGTGACGGAAGTCATTCTCTCCAATCTCTGAGGCAGTACCCGGAATTCTACGGGTCTTCCTGAAGTATAACACACCACTACCATCCTCTGCTCCTGTAGAACGGTTGTTTAGTTTGGCTGGTCACATTCACGCTCCAAAAAGGAATAGACTGTCTGACCAGATGTTTAGCCAGCTGGTATTTTTGAAGGGTAATAGTAATTACTTTTAATTGTTAGTGTAATATTTTCAGTCATTCATGTATCCTACAAAATTAAAACATACTTTCATTAAATAAAGCAATTGTTTTTATTTACATCCATAAAAAAAACCATTAAAATGTCATTGATTTTACTTACAGTGCGTACAAATTACTAGTATAAACAATAATATCTAATATCTACATATTAAATGAATAATTATAAAAATGTATTGGCGATACATGTATCGGCGATGCATGTATCGGTATCGCTTAAGACATCTAGAAAGTATCGGCGTATCGGTATCGCCTAAGACGTTCTTCATGTATCGATGTATCGGTATCGCTTTAGCGATTTTCATGTATCGATGCCCATCACTGTCTACTGGTGATTATTATTAATTAGCGAATTACTTTTAAATGATTTTATATTATAAATTAATTCTTTGTAATTATTGTATTTTTCCCGGTTCTACCACTGAAGATGGTGAGAGCCTAACCGAAAGATTTGTCAAGAATAAAATACGCGTGTTATATATATATATATATATATATATATATATATATATATTAAAAAATACAGGCAGATCCATTACATCTGCCCGAATTTTTTTTTAATTGTTTAGCACTGATGATAGAAATTAATATTCCCGAAACGCTCAATATGTATCGTCTCTTCGTCCTCTTATTCTTCAGTATATATATATATATTATATATGGAATATCATGTGTGAACACGCACGATTTTTCATGGTGAAAAAATCGCTCCCGCGTTAACTTTTAGGCCCCTCAATTTCTGCTCAAGAGGTAGTGGGCTCGAACACCGGTGGGGGCGATTTTTTCATATATATGGTTCTTTACATTTCCAAACTGTTCAGATTTAGAACACGTCCTTAATATGATGACCATTCGTCGCTACAGTGTGTATTCGACGCTCAAACATCATTAGAGCATTAATGAGAAGCTCTTGTTGAGTGGATCCAATGATCTCTGATTCTTTGATGGAGTTCCGCCAGATACCTCGGTTTGTCATGATACACAAGTGTTTTAACATAATCCTTGTAGATAAAAGTCCAAAAGGAGTAAGTCGGGTGATCGAGGTGGTCTATACAGCGCTAAAACGCATCAACATGAACAGGATTCACCAATCAATCTAGAGCGAATTATCGTAATATATTGTGGACACGTTTTCTTTTCCAATTAAAGGCTACTGAAATTCACATGAGAAACGTAAGCTTTCAACAAGATTCGTAGGCTGGATAGGCCGTCATAGACCACTTCCATTACCTGACTTAATTAACCTCTTTGAATTTATATCTATGTTAAAATACTTTTGTATTTTGACAAAACCAGTACTCTCACAGAATTTCATCAAACAAAATGCGCAATGTAGCGACAAATGATGGTCATTTTGCGAAAGTGTCCTAAACTTGGACAGTCTGGCAATGTAAACAGACATATGTATACAGACTGATTAATAAGAAAAATGACCAAATTATTTTTTAACCATTAATTTTTGGAGACACCCTGTATATTCATCAGTAAGCGTTAATATAATCTTACGCTGTGTCAGAAGTATTTATTTTTACATTATTATATCACTTAGGTTTACATTTTAATAAAATTACTTTTGAGCAACATTTAGGAAGCAAAATAAAAAAAAAAAACGAAGTCAGCGTTTATTCAAACAAACCTAAAAAAAAAAGAAAAAAAAGCACGTCCTATCACTACATTATTATCAGATATATATATATATATATACACACACACGCACATACATGTAAACATGCTTTCAAAATTATACCGTATCACTGAACTGGTTACACGATAGGCGAAGATTATGTAACACTGAGAATACTGAACATTTGCACTTCTGCGGTTTTAGAATGAAGGATGTCTGTACATGATTCGGAGCTAAGATTACCAAGATGTCTGTTTAAGCGAGATTTGAAACTGAAGTTGGGTGTTGCTCATTTGATTTGAGTAGAAAGGTTTATTCCACCGCGAGGGAGTGATTTGCGACATTACCATTCTACTAGCACGAGATCATCTCGTGTTTATTTGCGGGTCGTCATTATTTTGCCAACAATTCATTCTACCGATAAGTTTTGGGGGGTTAGATTAAGTTGGGTTAGGTTAGGTTGACATAGATCATAATAGGTTAGGGTCAAGTTATGATAAAATCATCGAGGAGTATGGATAACATTTTTTGTCAATTTACAAATAATGTGAAGATAAACATTGTAGTGGACTATGAATTATTTGAAATGAGACTTAAAATGAAATTTGATTGGTTGAATGACTAAGGTTAATTGATCAATAGCGTTGGAAAGCTTCAATAATAAATTTACTTCACCCGAGTCTTCCTTTTGTGTATATATACACCTTACTAGCCTTACTAGCCTTACTAGCCTGGTGAAGTAGTGAGTTGGTTTCTTGTGCTCTCCAACTCACACAGCCAGGTACGCCAGGCTCATCGGAGATTGTTCAGAGCCAAGCGTCTAGTCTTCTTTTGAAGATGTCCGCTGCAACTCCCTTCGTGTTTCTTAGGTCTTTGGGCAGCTGATTAAACAGTTTTGGTCCTCTCACTACAAAACTATTTTCTTTCAGGGTTAAGGATGTTCCCTGTCTCGCCTTCAATTTGGGAATACGACACAGTCTACCTTTTCTACCTTCCACCGTTGTTTGGGGAGTTATAGGGTTCAGAGTAAGATTAGGGACTAGTTTCTCCATTATTTTTCAAGTGTAAATAATGGTGTATCTCTCTCTCCTCCTTTCCAGTGAATATAGGTCTAGTTCGCGTAACCTTTCCCAGTAATTTAGTTCTTTGCACCCATTGATCTTGGTGTGAAGCTTCTCTGAATCCCTTCCAGCTGTCTAATGTCTTCTTTTTTATATGGGGATGTTCGGACCGGACAGTATTCCAATTTGGGTATGATCAGTGTTTTCAGTAGAGGAATCATTACATTCCTATCCCTTCGTTTAAAGGTTCTCAATATCTGTCCCGTTATTCTCTTTGCTCATCCATCGGCCCCGGGTTCGAGACCCGACGTCAGCCGGCGCGCAGCAAAACCCAGCTGTTCATCCTTCCACACAATAAAGAAAGTGGTTGGTAGATAAATGGGTACCCTCGGGGGCCTAGTGGTTACGACGCTGGGCTGCTGATGGGGCGTGGTTCGGATTCCACGTTAAACTGTAGGTCTAAGGTGGAGTGAAAAGCTCGACCTTCGTCAGAATGAAACAATTCGGGCGGAAGCTAACCAAAGGTTTATATATTATATATATATATATATATATATACACTCGTGTGTGTGTGTATATATATATATTTATATATTTATTAAATTATGGCTAACCCTAGTTAAACAGGATGGTTCTACTTCTGGAAGTTCTAGTCTCGGTAGTCTGCATTGTATCTTAAAACATTAACCACAGGCTTGCAGCTTCGTAATTTGAATAACCTGCAAAGAAATTGTATGATTGTTCTCTCAAGAAAGATCTCGAAACAAAGTTCAGACAAACTCTTCAAACTGGATTTTGTACAAATTCCTACCAGATTCTCCTGCTTCAAGATTTTAAAACATAAGATCCACCCCTCTTACAAAAAAAAAAATTGCCTATGATACATGTTGGCCTGAACACAATTAAGTTTTCTCCCTTTTCAGCTAGGTTGTTAAAGTTAAGTAAACTAGATATTCTTAAATTATATTAACCAAACCTAGGCTCATCATTGCTTGTTAAACCCTGGAACTTTACTGATATAAACACATTCGTATTTTGGAATCTGATCAGGCTTAATTTCCATAGTTAGACATGAAGATTTACCCAATTCGGGTATGTTATAAACTAATCTTGCTTTTGATGACTTTTTATTGGCATCAAGATTTAATTTGATTTTTTATTATTAAGCATTTGAATGTAACATTCCTTGATGTTGTGCCATGTATTATGCAAAAAATTTGTCTCTCAGGGTTCCAGGCTTGAAATGAGTTAGCAATTTCGAGCTCTGTTTTTCAGGAAAACGTAAAATAACCTGAACTAAGTCATACACAAGAAGCTTTTCATTGCCAATTCCTGAAATGACTGAAGCATTATTTGTTTACAACCCCAACCTGACCAGTGATTTGTTCCATGTTAGACTATCCGTATTATACAGGGGCGTACGCAGGATTTGCTTAAGCGGTGGGGGGTGGGGGGGAATTACACTAGCATGCAAGATATCTGATGTTTCAACATACATAACTGTTTTTTATCAATTCAGGTGTGGTTTTCTGGCAAATACCTATCACCCATTTTGCACGAAACGGGAAAGCGCAGGAAGAAATGCAGCACAAGAAGCGAGCAAAAACAGCGATTTTCTCCTACTAATCAATCATGATTGATCTATTATGTATCAATTAAGTATCAAAGATGAATTTACTTTGAAATGTATTGTCTTCGTTTCTTATAATTTCGTACTCTTGAAATTTAGTTGTTTAATACATACTATGAATATATCTGACTTATATTTTGTGAAAAACACTGACGTGATGCATAAAAATGGTTGTGAAATTTGAAATCAGCTTGGCAAAATTGTATAAGATCATGTAATAGAAATAAAACATCTCGTACTTTGGTTTGAAATGCAGTGTTATCAGCTCTCCAAAATAATGAAGAAATGCCCAAAAACAAGAGCGATGCACAATGTTTTAAATGTCTTTGATCATATCTATTGATCGATAACTTGATATCTTCGCGGTCACATTTTGATACTGATTGAATGCTAAATTTTCCATTTGATTTATTATTATATTTATTATGCATTGTACTAATTGAGTGAATATTAAGTTTTCCATTTGATTATGCTCAAATACTCTTCATAATTATGAATATTTGATCATTGTCATTACTCCTAGTATCTTTTCCAAATTTATAGTTTTGATACATTTTTTATTAATACTCATTTTTAGAATCAGGAAATGCAATGGGGGGTCCCAGGCCCCCTGGACACCCACCTTATGTACGCTAGTGGTATTATATGACAGAACTCTCCACTGTACTAAAAGACAGTATCAAAGACAACTCTGATTGGTGTATTCTTACATCTTTTTATCCGACATTTTTGATAACTTGTGGTATCAATGTTCTGAATATTGAGAGATTCATTAACTATTGGGTTCAGGAAATACTTTGGACCATTTATCTGACTGGAATAACTTTGATAGGCCCCCATTGTAATGTAGGCATGTAATTAACGTAGTAAAACCAAAAAACTACTAATCCTGATAACATTTAGGCAGGGATATGAAGAGAAGAGAGGATAGCTTAGCTGAAGCATTAGTTATTTTGCTTGCTAGGTCTTATACCAGCCTATCTGTTGAATGGAAAAAAGCAAATGTAGTAACCATTTACAAAAAGGGTAGTAAAATGAGGTAAGAAGCTAGTAGGCTGTTAGTCTAACATCACTGGCGTGGAAGATACCTAGATACATTAAAAATTCCTCATCTTCTTATTTAAGTGAATGTTTTAAGCTTATTTGGCCGTGAAAAGAAATTAGTAAAGCCGCACATAATTATTAAAGCCAGAGTAAACTGGCATAGTAGAAGATAAAATTGTGACTTCAAATGGTTTGAAATAGTTGAAGAACAAAGATTTTATTAGTTCTGGATAAATATTTAGTTAGATCTACTTTATAATGTCATAATTTTACAAATATTGGATCATGTCAAGAATAGCGAACCCAATTTTACCATGTCAAGAATAGCGAACCCAAAAATTCCCTTGTCAAGAATAGCGAACCCAAAAGTTCCCATGTCAAGAATAGCTAACGTAGTCTCTATTGAGATTGGTAGTCCTATTATTGTAAAAATACTTATTTTATTTATTTGCATTTATAAATTTGTTTATATAATAAATATTAAAATATTACAATTTCTCTTATGTTACAACTAGCCTAAGACCCGCCCTTCGTGCGGGTCGCGGGTCGCGGGTAGCAAAAATTAACCAAACTATCACGACTTAACCTAACCAATCGTCAAGGGCGTACAATTAACCTAAAAAAATAAATAAAAAACAATAAATTTTTTTTTATTTATTTATTTTTATATATTAAGAGAAGAGGATTCTTTATACTGTACGGCATTGACGATTGGTTAGGTTAAGTCGTGCTAGTTTGGTTAAATAAAAAAAGACTAATATAAAAGCATTTAATACGTCCTTAACTAATTACTTAAAATTGGGAAACATAAACCTACCGTCTGAAGTTATGAAAACGTCCTTGAGGACTTCCCATGTCAAGAATAGCGAACCCAATTTTACCATGTCAAGAATAGCGAACCCAAAAATTCCCTTGTCAAGAATAGCGAACCCTGCAGGTGTTGGGTTCGCTATTCTTGACATGATCCCAAATATTTTCACCATTTTCATCGTTCATCACTAAAATGATTAAAATGTACATAACTCTTGATTTGCATTACAGTTTAATCAAGGATTCTTATGCACAAAAGCATTTGGTATTTTGTTAAGGCTAAAAGGCCTAGATAGTTCATCCTTTTAAGAAATGTTAAATTTTTACATGGCCTCCGAATTTTCATTCCTCAATCATTTATTTTCCTCGCTTCTCCCCTGTCCAGATCTCTCTGTTATGGTATTTGCACTTGAAGGTCATGTATTTAAGAGAAACTAAATTTAATTTGTTCATAGTAGCAATGGGGTGTGTCATGTGTGGCATACTTAATGATGAGGCTCTGTTCACTCCTGCTTGGTGGCTCCTGGGTTGAGTTGAGTTGACCACTTATTCTGTTAATCCTCAGGATAAAGGTGATCCTTGGGATGCACTCACTCTTACAGTGTGCGGAAATGAGCTTGCTCAGTTATGGCTGCTCTTTCTACCAAGACTGTTATGCCATAATAGACATAATAGACTAAAATCTATATTTTGTAGTTGCTAATTAATTTTACCAGCCAGGGCATTTTTTTCCACATCTTCACTGAGGGGGGGGGGAGCACACTTCTCAAAACGGACACTTTAAAAGACCAGGGAGGGAGACATTGAAAATAATTGCATATATGCCTGTGACTGACGTCACAAAGTAGCAGGTGGAAAGCATACATAAAATGGTGCAAAAAGATACTGTATATATGATATTATCAATGCTGGGCAGCGCAAACGAAAATTCACTTGCGCAAGCGCAAATGCGCAAACCCAAACCCATACCTTGCGCAAGCGCAAATGCGCAAACTTCTCGAAACTTGCGCTTGCGCAAACGCAAACGCAAACTATTTATATATACAGGGTTTTCAAAAAAAAATATAGGTGCGGTTTTTTTTGGACACCCTGTATAAAATTAAATTTATAGTAAATCAAATCAAATCAAATCAAAAGACTTTATTAACAGACACACGATCCATAGATATATCAATAAAGAATAGATACAAAATTACAATGTTAAATAAATAATAATAAAAAAAAAAGAAATTACAATATTACAAAAAAAAACACTTCAAAGCTCCTCAGAGTCCTCCTCCAACTCCATCGTGAGCAGGTCCATGTTGCCCTTCAGGAACACAAACCTCTCAAAGTTCTCAGAGGTCAGGCTGGACCTCTTGGGCTTCATGATGTCAGACCCCTGGGTGTTGCCAAGGACGTCATAGGTGTGCGCCACAGGCACCTCCCTGCAGGTTAGGACGGCCTTCTTCCTCTTGAGGTTGGAGGGCTCTATCCAGTGGGCAATCATGCCCAGGAAGGAGCGGTTGTGGGCTGTCCAGCAGTCAGCGGTGGTGGCCACATAGTTGACCTCGTCCAGGATGGAGGTGAGCTCTGTCTTCCCTGCCTCGGCCTTCTTCTTGAGGTTCCTCATGTAGGTCCGCCTGGAGGGGAGCTTGAAGCTGGGGTTCAGGTACTTGAGGAACCTGGTGAAAGATGGGGACTCCGTGGTTTTGGCGGGCAACATCTCTTCAACCACGAACCTGTGGAGAAGTTGAAAATTAAATTCATTTTGAACATTTTCAATAAATGTATTTTAAAACATAAGTTACGAAAAAGATTAGGTATGATTGTAAGGAGTCTTTATCTTATCTTTACAATGAATTTTTATTTTTATATCATATAAATATTTGATATATTTAATAAATTATTTAAATTATTCTATTATTAGTGTATAAAATTAAGATTTATAATTATTATTTATTTACCTGTGCAAAAGGTCCTGGGCCTTGCTATTGTTGAAGGCGGCAGATCCAGCAAAGGAGGACTCTATGCTGGCCTGGCGCAATATTCTCTTGGAGCCAGAGTCCTTGGTGTCGCCAGAGAGGGACCGGCCGCGCTTGGACCCACCAGTGATGGCAGCGAGGAGGTCTTTGCTCTGGTTGGGGTGAACCTTGAAAAAAAAAATTATAAATTATATTGTAATGACAGTGATATACAACAGAAGTGTTTGAATTGAGACAAAGTATAATTTATTATTTAATATTTAATTATATTTTAATAAATAATAATTTCTAAAGTTAACTACTTATCAAGTTTTTTTTAAATTTTAAATTTATAAATAATCTTAAACTCACATGCTGGTAGTGGCTCTTGAGGGTGTACATGCTGATGGTGTTGAAGCTGACCTTGGCCTTGCACCTCTTACAGATGATGCTGCCCCTGTAGACCACCCTGCCCCTCTCAACCACCCTCTTCTTGCTGGTCAAAGGTCCAAAGAAGGTGTCCAGGTGGGGGCCAGGGGTTGTTGAGATCCTCTTCCTCCTGGTGAGGCTCTGAGCCATGGCTGGTCACGCTGCCGGCCGGGCTGGGGGCAGAGGTGGGGCTGGACAGAGACTGGTGTCTGAGGCTGTCCATGGTTCACTAGTTATAGACAGTAGTTATGACTTATGAAGTTTCTAGAAGTTACTAGAGTAGTTAGTAGTTTGAACTACGTGTTTATGAGCTAAATCCACTATTTTTAATATTTTTTTTTTCACGTTTGCGCACAAGTTTGCGCAAGAATTGGCGCAAATGCGCAACCGAAATCACACTTGCGCAATTGCGCAATTTGCGTTTTGCGCAAGTGTTTGCGCAAGTGCCCAGCACTGGATATTATACTGTACACATCATGATACATAAGAACATAAGGACGGCTACTAAAAAAAATTCTTCCTTATTTCTAACCTACTGTATCGTTTAAATACCTTATATTTATGCCCGCTTCTATACCTATATTTATCAACACTAAACATTGAATTTAAATTAATTTTGTCTATTTTATTCACAAATTATACATTTCTATCATGTCTCCCGTAATTTTTTTTTTTAAATTCTGTATTTTGAATAGCAAATGATCGAAAGAATGGGTAGGTAAGTTTGGGTAATAAAAAAAAACTCTCCGACAGAAAGGGCATTTGCCCCAGCACTGACTTCTAAAATGGAATGACTGCGGGAGCAGGTGCATGGGCTGGGGAGGCAAATCCCCCCCCCCTCCGACTTTCAATGTAAAAAAATGCCGTTACCAACTTATCTAATACTAGGCAGGAAGGCTCATGATAAAGTCTTACAATTGTCATACTAAAACTATTCCTGGATGGAATGATGTTATTGCCCTTATGAAGAGAGAATAAAAAGACACTTGTGGTTTATGGTGCCTTCATGGTAGACTGTAACAAGTTGGTTCAATTTTGCGCCAACTTATGATAGATAGTTTTAAAAGGTGCCCACTCAATTGATCTATGAATATGTATCTATGCATACGCGAATCTAGGGGGGGTGTCGGCGCCGTCTGGATCCCCATAAATTTCTTGCAAGTGCCCTTTTTTCAAATTCAAGCTCCCTATGTGAATGATGTGTATGCCTCTGAAAACAAATTTTGTTTTGTAAATAGATCATGGTTATTTTATTTTATTCAAATTTTATTTTGAGTCTTTATCCGTATACATTATACTTTTAAATTTGTAGTTGTAATGGGTTTCATAGGTGCCCTCAGTACTAGTGCAGCCATATCACTATTTTGATCATCTTATTCTGATAGTTTTTTAATTGGCAAGACATTTGTAATTGATTAAAAAAAATTATCTGATAAATGTTGTACGCAAATTAGATTTTTATTTTGTATCATATTTGAATGAGACTGATCTAATAAAACAATACAATTGATTTTACACTCGCTTATTGGTGGTCTGTTTTAAGACAAAAAAATAGCACTGTACCCTTTTTATTTTAGAGGGGTGCCCTTTTTTCTTTGGACACCCCCCCCCCTTACTGAAATGCCTAGATCCGCCCTTGCTATGTACTGCAAAAAATTATAATTTAATACACTGGCAGTAATCCAGTTAATTATAACTATTTCTTGGATATAAACATAACATATGTTGGCGTGAACCACAATATTTTAATTAAAAACTACAGGGTGGGCCGTAAGTTTCCATACATAGGAAAAATAAACATTTTTTTATGGACAACCATTTTTATTTATATAATATGCTCTACATGGTTGCCATTGTTTTGAAAACACATTTCAATACGTGTTCCCCACTGTTGATGAACACGCATTAGCACAGTTGACGTTATGCTTGTAATGGCGTTGGTGATACGTTCCTTTAGATGATTTATGTCTCGTATCTTTTCCTGATACACCATGGCCTTCAAGTGCCCCCAAAGATAGAAATCAAGGGGAGTGAGATCTGGGGATCTGGGAGGCCACTCCACAGGACCACGCCGACCAATCCAAGCATCCGGAAACTGCTGATCCAAATACCGACGCACGTGAAGACCATAATGAGGTGGAGCTCCATCTTGCTGGAAGTAAACTGGGAAGTTACCTTCCTCGTTTAGCAGGGATGGGAAAATCTCTTCTTGCAACATGTTAAGATACCTTTCGGCATTAAGATTTCCACTGACAAAAATTGGTCCAATAATTCTGTCACCCCATATCCCGGCCCACACCATCACTTTACCGGCACCTTGCATCTTCGTCGGACTCAGCCAGTTAGGGTTAGCATTACTCCAATAACGTATGTTTTGCCGATTAACCTCTCCATTGACGTAAAAATTTGCTTCATCAGTAAACAAGATCTTACGTCAAACGCATATTCTTAGGGTATCTGAAACATAAAAACAAACGTTTAATTTTTCCTATGTATGGAAACTTACGGCCCACCCTGTAGAAGGCTCGAAAGTTCCTATGTACATATTGAAATTTTGGTATACCTGCCAATCATTTACAGTTAAATGAGTAATGTATTTGTCTAAGTGTTTTGATTTTCCTGCGGAGTGAGGCAAGTCTTCTTGCTCTCTCTTCTGCTGTTTAATGTGTATATTGTTGGTTTAATTGTTTCATTTAAGGAGGCAAAAGTTGGACAGTGTATAGTCTAGATAATATGAGGATAATTAACTTAGTCTTTCTCAATGATATGATATTAATAAATCCTTCTATTAAAGGTCTGGATTGTCTTCTAAAAATTTGTGAATTATATTTGCAAGAACCATGATGGTCTTTTTAATGTTACCAAAACTAAGGTTATGTAATTCCATCCTGAAAGCTCTACTTACAACTCTGGACCCCAAAAAATAGAATACTGTCTCAAATGCGTTCATGACCTTGATAATACCTTTACGTTATACACCTTTGTGAGGAATATCGAGTATCTGTGACGTCATTATGATAAAAAAGAAACTTCTGTGTGACAGTTCTGAAAAAAAAAATATAGCAAAAATCATATTAAATAGTGTAAAGTTAATGTATAGCGACATACCAAAATATTAGAATAACTTGTCAAGTGTTACAAAAAAATAGAATAAATTCATTATGTTTATTGAGTATTGCCAATATAGTAAACCTTTATCAAAGACTTTTTAACTCTGCGTCTTAGTATTTAATTGGACCACCCTTCGCCCTGATTAGTCACGCTTATCAAGACTTAGAATACTTCATGTTGGAGTCTGCAGAACAGCCAGCTGGTGCAACATCTGCGTGGTTTGATGCTCATGAAATTGAAATATTACCATGGCCAGCTAATTCTCCGGCTCTTAATCCGATAGAAAATCTTTGAAATGTTGCTAAGCAAAAAGTCCAAAAGTGTAAACCAGGAACACTTAGTGAACTGAAGAGGTGTTTGATAACAACCTGGCAATCAATAACTACAGAAGAGTGCAAGAGGCTTGTCGACTCGATGCCACGTCAATTGGAGGCCGTAATCAGGCTAAGGATGGTCCAATTAAATATCAAAACCTAGAGTTAAAAAGTCTTTGCAAATAAAGGTTTAATATATTGGCAGTGCTCAATAAGCATAATGAATTTATTCTATATTTCTTCTAAAACCTGACAAGGTATTCTAATATTTTGATATGTCGCTATGCGTTAACTTTTCACTATCTAATAAGGTTTTTGCTATATTTTAATTTGTTTTTCAAAATTGGCACACAGAGGTGTCCTTTTATAAAAAATGACGTCATATTCGATATTCCTCATAAAGGTTTAAAACTTAAACGTATTATCAATGTCATGAGCGAGCGCATTTGAGACAGTATTCTATGTTTTTGAGTCCGGAGTTGTATAGTGAAGATGCGAAGGTAAGAAATACAATCTGTTTACATTTTCGATTCTAAATAATCCAGTTTGAGTTCTGATTTCGAAGCGTAAACACACCATCACCCGAAAATGAATTCTACAATCGTGAAAAGCTTCTTAGATGGGGAAAGAAGAATGCTGGGATGTCATCTTCATCAACAACAAAAGAATTTGGAATTTCGCGAGCAGCCGTATATAAATGGATTGGAGGGTGAGAAGACGATAACTCGCGAGACGAGCATGGATCAGGAATACCAACAAGAAACAGTAATAAAAAACGAGCGTATAAGAAATGCAGCCCGCAAACTCCTTTTACAAACGCGGTTACCATTACGAAAAACTTGCACCTTAATGACCTACATAACGATTATTTACAAACATCGGTATTAAAACTATAGAATTAATCATATCTTCCATGAGAGTATATTTTTTTCGAGACAGAGAGAAGTACTATGAAACTTACGTTTAGTTTCATTGTAATGATGTTACCAGGGCCGTTTCCTGGCATAAGCAGACTAAGCGGCCGCTTAGGGCCCCGCTGCTACTAGGGGGCCCCTAGACAGGCTCCCAGGTCATATCTCAGTGGGCAAGAATAGGAATATAGCTGGTTATTATTAATATTATTGTTATTATTATCCTTATTATTATTATTATTATTGTCGTATTAATTAAAGTTTTTGTATGAGACAAATGTGATAAAACGGAGACAAACGAAACGTTTTGGTCGTTATGTGTAAATAACTATTGTGAGATCTTATTTCTATATTATTTAACTTTATTCTTACTATATGCTTATACTTTCCTAAATGCTTAATTTTTCTAGTATTGTAAAACATTATTTCATTACATTACAGGCCTGGGTTTATCAGTTCTGATTCTGAAGAGACTAGATGAACTGAATATTCACTTTGATGACTGCAGAGGACAGTCATATCATATGACAACGGAGCGAACATGAAGGGCAAGAACAAAGGTGTTCAGGCAAGGTTATTAGAGAAGAACTGTCGTACACTCTATGTTCCATGTGGGGCTCACACTCTGAATCTTGTAGTGGCTGATGCAGCTAAAGCTTCCACAGATGCCATCAGCTTCTTTGGCAACGTACAAAAATTGTACAACCTTTTTGCAGCAGCTACACAGAGATGGACAATCCTAAAGAAGCACGTGCACATAACACTCAAGTCTTGGAGTGAAACCAGGTGGGAGAGCCGGCTTAAGAGCATTGAGGCTGTGCGATACCAGAGCCACGACATCAGAGAGGGCCTGTTGGAAGTCAGAAACAATGCCACAGATGCCATAGCCAGGACCGAAGCACAAGCACTTGCAGAGGAGGTAGGGTCTTATCGTTTTCAGATTTGCACAGTAGTATGGTATGACATTCTTCATGCAGTTAACCATGCAGTTTGATGTGGCAGTCAACCTCCTCACAAAAACAAAAGATTCACTCACCAGCTACAGAAACACAGGTTTTGTTGCAGCACAAGTCGTAGCTAGGGACATATGTGAGGAAATGAATGTGGAGGCTGTGCTGAAGGAGAAGAGGCTCAGATCCACAAAAAAGCACTTTGCTTACGAAGCTCCTGACGAACCATTTACAGAAGCCTTAAAGAGGCTGGCAGTCAAATTTTTCAATGTGGTGGTGGATTGTGCCATCGGGTCAATAAATGAGAGATTCAAAACATTAGATGATGTGAGGGACATATTTGGGGTTCTCCTAAACTTCAACACAATGAACAAGGAAGACTTGTCAGGACTGCAAGTATGAAAAGCTCTCTAAGATACTGAGCTCTGGAGCTGACTCTGACATTGATGGAAGAGAACTGGCCCTCGAAATTAAGAACTTGCCGACTTTACCTTCACACAACATGACTGCATTGGAGCTTCTCTCCTTCATTCATCAGAAGCAACTGGAGGAACTATACCCCAATCTCTGGGTTGCACTAAGAATTGCCTGCACTCTACCTGTGACAGTAGCGTCAACCGAGAGGAGCTTTTCTAAGATGAAGCTAATCAATAACTACCTCAGATCATCAATGGGGCAGGATCGCCTCAGTGGCCTTGGCATCATAAACATCAACCAGGACGTTGGCAGGGAGATTTTATATGATGATATTATTGATGATTTCGCCCAGAAAAAATCTAGGAGGCAAAAATTTTGAAGATACAAACTGTTCTGTATAACTGTTAGCTATTACACGATTGTATCGTAGAGTTAGTAATTGTTTGGTAGTTGATAATTGCATTATTTTTTTATACATAGTTCTGTCATTTATTCTAAATAATGTATAAGCTAATTTTCAGGAATTTCATGAAGAGTATTTTTTCTGTTTGTCTTCTAAAAGTACATATTTGTTGTTTGGACATAAATGTTTCATTAAAATTGTTTCATAATTGTTTTTCATTAACACAGCCATTTTTTGTATGTGTGTGCTGAGGTGATGTAGTAAGGCGTGAGTTGGTGGATGGAGGGGTGGGGCCTCAAATGGGTATACTGCTTAGGGCCTCCTAATGGCTAGAAACGGCCCTGGATGTTCACTATTCTATGTATAGAATTACTAAGAGTGACACGCATTTCAACGTTTCACGTATTTACACTGAAATCGAATAAATCAATACATAAACAGATATTTTAATAGTCGATAAATGAATACCAATGTAGAGCTAATCAACATCTCTATAAAAAGAAAAGGAAAACTCGAATGAAGCAAATTTATTATTAGAATTCCATTGCTATTAATCATTTAACCTTAGTCATTCAACTAATGAAATCCCATTTAATATCTCGTCCTAAATTTATTCATTCATAGTTCACTACAATGTTTACTTTCACATATTTGTAAATAATAAGTAGTTGCCACTTGTTCATAATTAAATTCAAAAGTGTCCACCAAATCTCTTTCTAGACTACACATATACGTATCTACAGATATTATGGAAACTGTTGTTGTAACGACAAATTTGTATGTTTAAATTTCATATCGAAAAATTAATAAAAATAGTAACATAAAGAAGTGATTTTGAAATTGTTTTAATTTTACGTGAAAATTGAATCTTTTTAAATCTAGAACAAATGTCGATAAAGGATAGCGGTTGAAATTTGAGCCAAGAGTAGTCTGAAAGACTGCATTCGCTATCAGAGAAAGGACATAAATCAGACACACAGTGTCAGGCCCAATAAATTTTATAAAAGTTTTATATTATTTTTGGTTAAGTTCAAATATAAACATTTGAGATCTGTTTCATTTGTTACATGTCAAAAGCTCGATTAACTCAGAAAATCATCGTCTAAGGAATATTCTCCGAGAGGAAATTTTAGTTTAATTTTTTTCCTTGAAAGACACAGCTTAGGAATAACGAAACTGAGATTAACAAATAGGTCAGCAATTTATGTACGAATGACGGCATGTAATGAAAATGTTTTGATAGGTCATTCAGATATTGAAAAGGAGGGTTCCTTTAATGTGACTTAGAGATAATAGTCAGTTGTAGTCATACCTCTCCAAAGATGAAGTGTTGTTAAATCAGTCCTGAAAACTTGTGGTACCTTTTGATTCTATAAGCCGACTTTAAAGTGTTTCTGTTAATTGAATAATTTGAATCTCGTTTCACTGTTTCATACTTTGTTTCAAGAGCTTAATTTATGTTCAGATCTCCTTCTGTAAACGAGGTGATAGTCAGTAAGAAAGACTGAAAATAATACCCGAAAGTGTCCGACATTTTTTTTTATTATTTAATTTTGTTCACATGTCCAAATTCTAACTTATAAACTTGCTGAGTTTATTGTGCGCCCTTTGGGAATAATTTACAACTTTTGTGTTGAGCAAATATCTTTTGGTGATTATGATTTTCCGAGGAAATCTGTGAAGTTCGCGAAGGACTTTTAAAAAGTTTGTGAAAAAATAAATTTGGCGGAATTTTTTTCGAAAAATCTGCAGAACTCACGCGGAACTTTTGTAAGTAAACTCTTATTTTAAAGAATTTTAATTAAATGCTATTTCTCGAGTCACATATAAAACCCCTCTGTATAAACTCTATAAGACCTAATCCAACTAATTGAAAACATCTTTTGGCATTCAGTATTAGTGTTTGAACAAAAAGCTTTTAAGTGTACATCTGTAAGCTTATATTGAATAAATGTTCCAGTGTGAGTGAAAATTTTCAGTTTTGTGAAATAAAATTTATACGAGGGATTGTGTTTTTACGCTACTTTGCAATAGGCCTTTCTTGTAAGCTGAGGGTAAATTAACGTTAAAAGTTCAAAATTAAAATTTGGTTACAGGCAAGCCAAGAAGTTGTGCATATGAAATTGAAAGGTCATCCGAGTGATAACCAGAGTTATCCTTAAGAAATTAACCCACGGGCGCAATAAGTGCAATCAAAGAGTGGTTGCACCACATTGTGTACAGACTTTGTATTGGGTCCCGATTGCGGATAAAAACCTTTAGAAGGTGATAGATACGCGTTTTACACAGCTTTCCAGTGGATCAGCGACGTTGGGTTTGATCAATATTTTGACGGGTGACTGTTCTTTTGTGCGTTCAGATCGTGTATCAGTGAAGAGGGCCAGTAACCAGCACAGCACTCAGGCCAGGCTAATGCGGTCCACTGCACTAACTCCTGGATTATTATTAGTACCAGGACCATGGGGATTCGAACCCTCCGACGTCAGTATCTTCACTTCGTTTACAGGGAAACGGCGTTACCCAAGCACTGAGCGACCCTACATGGTTCAGATTCGACATTAAGCCATAGGTCCCCTCTGTCATATTACCGTTCCCTAGCATTTAACAACAACCTACATAAAGGTCGATGAACGGTACACAAGTGAGTCGCTCACTGTTTATTCTTTAACATTTTCAGCTTCCGAAAAAAGAGAGAAATTTCAATTTTTTCTTTTTTTGATTCTTATTATTTACTGTATGAGTAAAAATGACAAAAGATGAGTTTTTTGTAAACGTCTCTCCTACCCAAGTTGCCTCAATATACAGTGTATATATATATATGGAGAGAGAGAGAGAGGCACCCATTTGACTGACGGGCATGAATGAATCCATTAATTATATAATCGAGATGACCGTGGCACTGAAATTTCTTGAACAGTAAGAGCAACCAATCAGCTAACGCCACCATGCCCAATTTCAAAATCGTCTCCTCTTGCTCGTTTCAGTTGATGATACGAATTAATGAATGTACGCTCCGTGATGGTCCTTTGATGGACATAACTACAACTTAAATAGGTCAAACTTAAGTAAAACATATTGATATCAGCTTGGAAAGTTTATATGCCTTATTATTATTATTATTATTATTATTATTCATAAAACATTCGAAAGTCTATTTTTATTTGTACAAACTTATATAAAATATATTCTCATTCCTAATGCTAATTAAGCTAATACATTGATATTTTTAGGTTAAGTTAGGCCAGGGTCTCTATCTAATCCAATCTTTATATATATATATATATATATATATATATATATATATATATATAGAAGACGCTAAATGAGGGCAATGTATGTATATTTGTGTATGTATGTGTGTATATGTAATATTCCAAAGTAATTATTACACAACATTAAAAAATATATATCTTGCGTGACGTGTATGTACGTATGTTTGTACGTATGTATGCGAAGAATGTATGTACGTATGTATACGTTTTTGTATGAAATTTGTGTAATATATATATATATACACACCTGGAAAGAGCTGTATCTAGAGAGGGGGAGTGAATAAAGAGGGGTTTGGGGGGAATGAGAATGGGGAAAAGGGGGAATACGAAGTTATTTGGTTAAAAGATAAAATAGTAAAAATGAGTGATTATATATATACTCTTCATACTTCCACTTGAACTATGAATACAGCGATGAATAATATATATATATATATATATATATATGTGTGTGTGTGTGTGTGTGTGTGTGTGTGTGTTTTGCTTTGCTTCTGTACGTGTGTGTATGTGTGTGTGTTCTCAACTGTGAGAAAAATATAGGAGAGAGAGAGAGAGAGAGAGAGAGAGAGAATGGGGGAATGGAGAATAAGGGGAAGAAAGGGGGTGGGGGAGAAGAATCAGACTTACACCAGAACCCGGCCTAGTGGATACAAGGATAGGAACAGCTTAACAGAGAACAGAGTGTAGTGGCTGTGTGTTTTTTTTTTTTTTTTTTTTAGATGTGTCTGTGTAGTGAGACGCAGCCGTTGTGAGTTAGGGCCCCAGATTCTCCACGTCGTGTGTGTAGATGTACGCGTTTCGTATGTGTACCCAAAACTTGACAGATACCGCAATTAGAATAAGGATTTAATCCAATCTTTTTCAACTTACGAATACATAAAGGAAAGGGACTTACTAAATAAAGGTTAGTTTATCAGTTAAGGGTAAAAGACAGGTGAAAAGTATGAAGTATGCGCTTAAATAACGAATGTCTTTGACGAATAAGTCTGTTCTGCTCAGTCAGAGCAGTCAAGCTGCAACTCCGAAGCGATGTAGACTCTGAGTACGATGAGAGAAAAACTAAAAATTATTTACTAATTTTAACAATATTAGAAATCTCTCTTCAAATATATACGGTATACTTCATATATAAAAGTAGTATGAGTAAAAATTATTATGAAGTAGGTCAGGTTTAACCAGAGTTAGTGAGTGTAAAGATTTCTATACACGTGTTATCTTAAAAGGAAGTATTTACTGGCCTATTTATAGGCCTAGGCAACCTAGGCTTGTATAGGCCTCTTACAGTAATTTTTCCATTTTAACGTAAACATTATTATTAATTATTATTAATTATTATTAGTAAGTAATTTCATTTCTGGTCTTGGTTTGGTTAATTTATTAAAGTGAAGTTGGTTTATATTACATATATACTGAATCGTACAAAGAAACACTATTTTTACATTATCATTGTAGAAATCACAAAGAAAGGGAGACGAACAAACAAACAATATCCTTATTAACCATTTAAATACAGTATGTATTCGCTTATTTCATTGTTTCTGTTTGTGTATTATTTATCGGTGTAATGTTATACTCGTGTGTATATATATACATATATATATATGCCTTTATTCAGTTAGACCTTGAATTCCCAGTTTGTACAAGGCTGATATGCAGACATTGACTTATGATTTTTAGGTATAATTGACATGCCCAAAATTTTTCTGCTTGAGATTATTAAAATCAACATATACAGGATTATTTATTGACCAGAGCATGTCGAACTGGTGACTCTGTATGTCAGAATGCATGACAAGTTCAGGGACATTTAAAAAAGCTTTGACACCTTTTTGACAGTATTAAATATAGCTTTGCACGTAAAAAAAACTCTTTCCTGCAATGCCTTTTACCGTCCGTATTATGAAAAGGACTTAGCTTACAAGATAATTTTTTACAGATGGGGTTCGTGAATCAGTTTCTAATCTCGCGTACGTCTTTCTAATACATAATTTAGTGGTTTACTGTCCATAAAATGTGGTATCCTTTATTTATAGTACGGTAAAGATACCTTAGTTTCTTACCTCGTACATTTGGAAACAGTTATTAACTTTTTTCTAGCTTTCAAGGTCGTTTCTGAACTTTAAACCCAAGTTTGACTTTGGCGATGTGCTTTCAGCTTTATTTATTTATTTTAAAACAAGGAAAGTGCGTGGTACTTACGATCGTAAGCCACGATTACCGATTTTATCAGAATTAACGAACTTTATTGGGTTTTAAATTTAATGATGGCTTCTCTGTCGAGTAAAAATATGTGGATGGAATTTAGCGGCATAAAAAAATAATAATAATTGAAGGATAAAATCAGTTTCAGTTTGTAACAGAACAGTTCGAAAAAAACAAAATATTAAACTCCACAGTTTTTTAAATACAACCAAAATACCGTTATCATTTTGCTCGAAAGAATAATGTATATAGTTTCCGCCCCTTTTCTAATTGAATGAAAACGGGACTTAACTTTATTACACTGTTAAAACTTTCCTCATCACAAGATTAAGTACGTAACATTTCAATAGAACATAAAATTCTGTGATTCGAAATAGTAAAAGTGATAAAAGTTAACGCGGATAAGCAACTAAGTGATAAAGAACAGATTACTGAGTAGCGGAAAAGTATTTAGATATGCAACATAAATCATACTATGTAACTTTCTCTGCAAGCTAAACAGTAATTCACATTATGAAAAGTGCTTCCACAAACTTTGACGATACCCACCGGCTATATATATATATATATACAGGGTAGGCCAAAAGTCAGGTAACATAGGAACTATGCTTTTTCAATGCATATATACATATATATTTGTATTGAAAAACATACTTCCTATGTTGTCTAACTTTTGACTCACCATATATATATATATATATATATATATATATATATATATATATGCAAACCCACATATGTGGGTTTGCATCATTCATTCAGTGCACTTGTTTAAGTGTGAAATTCATCTCATATATATATATATATATATATATGGGAATGAACTCAGAATGCACGGTCTGTGTGTATCATATATATATTATATATATATATATATATATATATATATATATATACCTTTGGTTTGCTTCTGCTCGAATTGTTCATTCTGCCGAAGGTCAAGCTTTTCACTCCACCTTAGACCTACAGTTTAACGTGGACTCCGAACCACGCCTCACCAGCAGCCCAGCGTCTTAACCACTGAGCCACCCAGGGTACCCATTTATCTACCAACCACTTTCTTTTTATTGTGTGGAAGGATGAACAGCTGGGTTTTGCTGCGTGCGCCTGCCGTCACCGGGTCTCGATCCCGGTGCCAATGGATTCATAATCAGCGACGCTAACCACTATACCACCGAGGCGTGTGTGTATATATATATATATATATACATTTCAACTGCAAAGAACACGCAGTATAAATAACGTAAAGAACGACGCTTGTATAGGAGAACATTCCGCGCAAGATGAGAAGAGAGAACGAACAAATGAAAAAATGAGGTATACGATATATATATATATATATATACACCTTTCAAATGTCTCGTACGATGCTTCCTCATTTCACGAAGGTCAACCTTGTTGCCCTTCTCTTGAGTTGGCCTGGTGAAGTAAAGCGTTGGTTTCTTGTGCTCTTCACCTCACATAGCTAGGTACGCCCGGCTCATCTGGAATTGTTCTGAGCCAGGCGTCTAGTTTTATTTTGGGGATATCCACCGCTACACCACTCGTGTTCCTTAGTTCCTTGGGCAGCTGGTTAAACAGTCTTGGTTCTCTCACAACAAAACTATTTTCCTTCAGGGTTGAGGATGTTCCCTGTCTAGCCTTTAATTTGGGAACACGACACATTCTTCCTTTTCTCTTTTCCATGTTTGAGTGGTTATAGGGTTCAAAGTAAGATTAGGGACTAGTTCCTCCATTATTTTCCAAGTGTAAATAATGTTGTACCTCTCTCTTCTTCTTTCCAGTGAATATAAGTTTAATTCACGTAACGTTTCTCAGTAATTTAGTTCTTTGCATCCATTGATCTTGGCTGTGATGCTTCTCTGAATCCTTTCTAGTTGATTTATGTCTTCTTTTTATATGTGGATGTTGATCTTGGCTGTGATGCTTCTCTGAATCCCTTCTAGTTGATTTATGTCTTCTTTTTATATGTGGATGTTAAAACCGAGCAGTATTCCAACATGGGTATGATCAGTGTCTTCAATAGAAGTATCATTATATTCCTACCCTTTCGTTTAAAGGTTCTCAGTATCTGTCCAGTTATTCTTTTTGCTCTGTTTACTGCTATCTTATTTTGTGTTTCAAATTTCGCGTCATCATTCATTGCAACACCTAAATCTTTTGCTTTTGAATTTTTCTGAATTTCCTGTCCATTTGAGGTATATGCCATGGATTTTAAGTCCTCCTTTCTTCCGTACCTTAATAATTGTTGAAATTTGTCACTGTTAAAATTCATAGTATTGCCTTCAGACCAATTGTAGATTCTGTTCATGTCTGTTTGAAGAGATCCTGCATCCTCTGGATTTCTTATTTTTCTACTAATTTTTGTGTCATCGCCAAAGGATGTTACCGCGCTATCACTGGTAACTTCCTCATCTACTCTATATCAGTTAGCATGATTATGAAGAGTAATGGAGTTAATACTGTTCCTTGTGGCACTGAGTTCTGAGGACCTCTGACTCTGATGAAGATATTCCTTGAATTGTAACGACTTGCTGCCTCTCACTAAGGAAATTATAACCCATTTTCCTACTTTTCCTGTTACAGTATTCTCATATATTTCAATTTATGTGCATAGGGGCCTATTACATGGCTTATATAATAAATAGAGATGTTATAAGGTCACCAGTTTGGCCGTTCAGCCAAACAAAACAATATTTAATAAGGAGATAGAATTGATTTTGTGGATTTTTGTTTAATTATTAGAAAAATAAATGAATTATTTGTTCACAGTAATTAACAATTATTTATACTGAATTTGTACAATATTACAATGAATGATTAATTATTAGCAATAAGGAATGATCTTTATACAGGATAAGAGTTGAGTGATACAATAATGACAAGAAACAATAGTTTAGGTAATGTGATATACGGTATTGAACACACAATAATAAGTAATTAAGTCAATAATAACTGAGGTAATGAAAGAAGGATATTGGTACAGTAAACGGATTAGGCCTAAACTGCAGTCGTAACGGGTGAGTAGCTTGAACGGTATTGAGGACACTTTGAAGATAGCCTATTCGGTTAGGCTGGGAGTATATTGAGTTTGTAGACGTTTTTAGCGTTGAAAACGAATAGTCTATCACGACATAACAAAACACTGTTGGCCGAGTGCCGGTGACCTAGGAGAGGTTTACAGACCTGCGATTTTGACGAAGGTGACTCTGAAGACGGAAAAGCCTGCCGGCAAACTGCGTGGCGAGATCTTATTGTAAGGAAATGAAACTTCGCCGATCGAATTGTGGTGAAGGATGAGTGAGGCTAGGGTCAGGAGGATGACGCCAGTAGGAACTTGCAGAATACTCGTTGCTTCTTGCGGGACGAAATTGTAGGTCGCCAAAAGTGATGATTTACTTCTGGTGTGCTCGGATTGATGATTATTTTTTGCATGCTCGGAATGATGTTTGAAGGAAGGCAGCGGGCTGTGATCGAGTGGCGTTACTGACGAAGGAGCTGAGAGCGAGACGTGACTGAAGTGCGCGAAGAGGGCAAGTGAGGGTGATTTGAAGTGGACTGGCACTTATATAGGCTCTGCAGCTAAGGACTGAAAGGACGCTTAGGTTTTGAGGCGAGAATAACGAGAAACAAAAATAAAAATAACGTTCCTTTGTAGAAGTTTCTCGCCCACGTGTGGAATTTTCCGTTAGGTCCCTTCAAATGGGGAAGTCGAGAAAAAGGAATTTTCCATTCAGTTCCTACATGCGCTATGATTCCATGATCCCACTTGTTGAACGTCTTGGCAAAGTCTGTGTGTATTAATTACATCATAGTTTTCATTGTTTTCGAATGCATTAATAATATTATAATGTTCCATTAGTTGTGATAGGCATGATCTTCGTGATCGGAATCCATTATATATATATATATATATACTAGAATGCCTGCTGTACCTTGCGCAGCGAAAGCCCCCAAAACAACCTAAAGAGGGGATACTCCGAGGGACGAGTGTGTTACTAAAACCTTCCCCGGTTCTCCCTTAATATGTGGACCAAATTTGGTGCAGATTATCCTAGTCGTTTAGGCGTGTATAAACGAACATATATATATGTATGTATGTATATATATATATATATATATGAAAATTATTTCACGAAAGTAACACGTGAAAAATATTTATGATGAATAAAACCACGAAGGAAAGGAAACACAAAACGGTGCTCAAGCGCTTTCGTCTAATGACATCTCTCTATGTGCAATTATTATAATAAAAAGAAAGGAGGGGCAATTAATTCGTTCATTGCATTTCGTCTTCATTTTGCGATGTGCAATTTTTCGTCAGATTTTACATTTTGTTTTGCTTTGCATTCTTCATCGAGAGATTTGCGAATGAAAGTTTCGAGTTAGTTTCTATTTCAATCCATTTCTTTTCCAGAGTTTGGTTTGTCTTATTTATTTTACAATTTTAATGCATTTTAAAAGTGCAGTAACCGCACTGAAATAAGATGTAAAGAGAAAAGTCGATAAAGTGAGGAACTAGGAGCTAGTAGGACTGAACTTGCGCGACTCGGATTCGAGGCCCCACTGGTTAGCGGCGTAGCGCGAACAAAGAATTAGGAGGGGCAATCACGGATGACATCCGCCGAGCATGTAGTATCTTCGAGTTTCGGAACCCAGTTAAAATAAACACGTCATCACCACGTCCGGTTTTCTGACAGAGACGACAAGAAAAGCAAAATGCTGTATCGGACTTCAAACTATAATAAAGCCACATGAACTATTCGTTCTATCGTTTATTGAAACTTCACCATTTGCCTCCAATCTGAATCCCTCTTTCAGAGCATTTGGCTAGAAAGGTTTCGCACCGCACATCAACATCATTTACTCTATTACCAAAATCACGCCGCTCAGGCGACTCCACTCTATGCCAGGGCCGCCGAGAGGGCGGGAAAGCCGGTTAAATCCCCGGGGCCCGATATTCTAGGGGGCTGGAAAGAGGAGGGAATAAAATCTGAAAATATTAATAAGGCAATTGATTAAATAACAGAGAGGAAATATAATTAATGAACATACATTTTATAGAGATTATCATACTGTATGTTTTGAATAGTGACTTGGACATAAAACCAGTTTGCTTGTTATGTACACAAAACACATTCATAATAAAATACTGAGTAAACAGGGGCGCCCATATACCAATCCTTCCCCGGGGCCCGGGGCAGCTCTCGTCGGCCCTGCTCTATGCTGTGCTGTAGTGTCAGATCTAACGCAGTGGTCGAAATTTCAGTGAAAATCTCACTCATCACATTTCTAACAGGCGCATCCATTTCTGGTATGTTGGAGGAAATGTAAAAATATAATCTCTCAGTGTGAACACTTTAAGCGATGGTGTTTGCACTAGTTATAGACTGAGATGCGCGAGCATTGAAAAGAAATTAACGAACATTGCTTTTATACTTGTGACATGGCTCGACTTTGATTAGGCCCTAAACTGTCAAATTACTTTTAAAGTTAAAACTGTTTCTATCATTTAATGTATAATTGACCAAAAAGAGGCGTTAATTAATGCCGCTCTTAATTACACTAATTAAAATCCCACTTGTCCTATAAATGGGAACGAGTCAGCACCCCCATTTTTCCTATAAAGGAGCGAGTCGGCAGTTCCACGTGTCCCATAAACCAATAAAGGAACGAATCAACAATCCCTCTTGTCTGAAAAAATAAGTCGGTAAATGTAAGCAGTTTATTCTGTATTCTGCGAGTTATTTGATTCGATTAAAGTTATCTTGAATTGATATAAAGATCCTATTATACACTTCAGTGAATATCGTAAACGGTATAAACAAACTATGAAATATAAATTTAGGCCTACGATTTGTTTCTGTAAAATAATGTGAATTAAGTTTTGGGGGCGACTTTCTGTAGAACTTTTTTTTAAAATGCCATCAGGCTATATATTTTTAGCGTTCTTTCTTTAATTGAAATACTTTTCATGTCATTTTAAACATTGTTTGGTTTTTAACTCGATACATTTTTATTGGCTCACGTAATGACGACGTGTGTCATGCGAATTCACTCGCAAAGAAGGGAAAACAAGTATACAGTATACAGTATTGAAAATTTGTTAAAAATCCTTTTTGTTTTTTGAGAAATAGCTCGCTCTCCTCTGATAGACCCGAGAAATTGGTCGGGAAGAGGGGGCTGGGGGGGGGGAGTTACGTGCCCCTACGTGATCCCTGGAAGTTTCCCACTTTTCTCTATCCATATTTCTGTATTTATTTAACCGTCTTTATTTTCTTTGTAGGAAGAATGTTTTGATCTTTCTTTTGATTTAACGTCTTTTTTAGTTCTTGGTCCTTTTTGGTATGTATGATTATCGTAATATTGGCATTATATTGTACTGTATTCCGTAATGGAAAGGCGTTCTGACGTTTTATCTTCAAGCAAAACCTTCCTTCCAGTTTATTTTTTGTTATATTTATTATATGGTTCGTTATTTTCACTCCCAATTTGCATAAATTTAAGCTCAATCGTTCAGATATCTCTTCCATTTCTTCATAGTAAGTTACGTCTACCTCTGAAACTAATTTCAGTTACATTTCTACGAAATTGTGATTACGTATATGTGTGTGTTTAAGAGATACGCTTAAAAATATCAATTAGTCGCTGTTAAATTTAAAGCATTCTCTTGTCGTGTCATCCGCGTAACTTCTTGAGTAAATGTGCGTTTTTCCGTTCGTTTTATTATCACCCGTAATGGAATTCTGACTTTCCTCGTTGCAGTGCTATGTAAAGATACTACGTAAACCACATCATTACTTCTTTCCCGCGTAATGAAAGGGAAGTTGAAGTCTCCCCATATTAAAATGTTTTGTAATTGTGATCATCAGTGATATTAACCAACGTCCGTAGGTCAGTGGGTAACCCCGTTTCCCCGTAAGCCAAGCGAAGATTCTGAGGTCAGAGATTCGATTATATTCGCCTCTCGATGGTACTGGCAATAATCCGAGAGTTAGCGCAGTGGGTCGTATTAGATGGCCTTAGCGCTTTGCCAGTTTCTCGCTCTCTGATCCATTATTACTATCAGTGATTTTAATATGATTTTATTTCATTCGTAGTAAGTTTTATTTCATTTTCTGTTCTTTTTGCAGTTCCTTTTTATAATTATTTATAATTCTAATTATAATTTATTTACAATTTATAATTATTATAATATATATCCCCTTTATTTATAATATATACTAGAGGCACTCAATATATTTTGCCCCACCCTTTTTTCTGACCTAAATAATAGGCCATGAGGCTGAAATGTCTTTTGGGCCGTAAGTTTGAACTTTCTGCGCTTCACATAACCGGATTTTTCCAGTTTGAACCTCTCCTCCTTGTATAAAACCGCTTTTAAACGCCCTTGTATAAAACTGATGGTTAACGCAGTTTCGAAAATGGCGTCTGGCACTGATGTGCGACGTAAACAGAGAGCTCTTATCGAGTTCTTAACTGCAGAGAAGGAAATAGCTGGAAATATTCACAAACGTCTACAAAACGTTTACAGAGATGCTGTTGTTGATCGAAGCACAGTTGGACGCTAGTCTAAACGTGTGAGATCATCGGAGAAAGGGAGAGCCAGCCTCGATGATGAGCCACGCAGGGGTCGCCCGACATCGGCTGTGACATCTGACACCGTACAACGTGCTAACAGCATCATTCGATCAAATCGGCGCGTCACATACAAAGAGCAAAATATACTGAGTGGCCCTCATATATATATCCCCTTTTGATTTTAGTATCCATTGTCACTATCACACTTATATTATTTGATTTGCGTATCAGTACATGAGCTGTGTGTATTTTGAGATATATGCATCATCTTCCACCTTTTGTGGCTAACCTGCTTCGCCTAAACAGTAAACATACCTTTGGTTTGCTTCCGCCCGAATTTTTCATTCTGACGAAGGTCAAGCTTTTCACTCCACCTTAGACCTACAGTTTAACGTGGAATCCGAACCACGCCCCACCAGCAGCCCAGCATCTTAACCACTAGGCCACCCAGGGTACCCATTTATCTACCAACGACTTTCTTTATTGTGTGGAAGGATGAACAGCTGGGTTTTGCTGCGCGCCGGCTGCCATCATCGGGTCTCGAACTCTGGGCCGATGGATTCATTATAATCAGCGACGCTAACCACTACACCACCGAGGCGCAATTATTTGGCAATTATTTTATCCATCGTCCATAGGTCAGTGGGTAACACTGTTTCCTTATAAGCGATGTAAAGACACCGAAGTCGGGGTTCGAATCCCGATGATAATGTTAGCAATAATTATCCAGAAGTTAAAGCAATGGGCCACATTAGTTGGCCTGAGTGCTGTGCCAGTTTCTAGCCCTCCTGACTTATTATTAATATTATTACTTTACAGCCTTTACATTTTCAATACACCTTTTCATAGTCAATTTCGTAACCACGCAAATATGCCTCTGAAACACAAATTCTTCATATATATATATATATCACGTGCTTAAAGATTGTATAACTTCGTCAAAATTTGAGGTACGTAACTCAATATCAAACAGAACGGTACTTTCTCTACTTTTAAGTGTGTCTATACTACGGATAATGAAGTGTAATAAAGCGTGTCTCTTGGAAGTTTTTTAACCTCCTAAATAATATCAAAGGTCACGTTACCGGAGGGGGGAAG
Organism: Bathynomus jamesi; assembly: GCA_023014485.1. NCBI lineage: Eukaryota > Metazoa > Arthropoda > Malacostraca > Isopoda > Cirolanidae > Bathynomus > Bathynomus jamesi. The sequence goes on along the minus strand of JAJOZX010000665.1, from coordinate 454,560 downwards.
GCACCTACGGTCATTCATCCAATAAGCGCCTCAACCCAATGTCAGTTAACTTCATTGATCTTACGTAAAAGGGTGTCGCGACGTGGCCACGACGTAGCTCTGAAGGTGTATATAATACGACAGTTGCGCCCTTCGCGGTTAATTAGAAAAGAACGGCAGATACATTGAGGTCAGGTCGGGTCTTTACAGATTCGGTTAAAATATACAGATGGTCAGAAGACAGGAGTTAAATTTTATACTGTTAAAATTTTCAATTCTTAAGATATGGGAAATTTGAGGAACTGAAAGCAATGGACTACTACTAGACCCCCAATGGACAGCAAATTCAAAGTAACTCACTCAAAATCAAAGGATTTAGGAGTGATTGTAAGAGTGGATGCAAAATTTTAAGGCACGCAGTAGTAAGGTAGGAATAAATACAGCCAAAAGAATAACTGGACAGATACTGAGAACCTTTAAAAAAAAATGGACAAGAATTTATCGAGTTTTTTGCTGAAAATTTTAATCATACCGAAACTGGAATATTATTCAATTTTACGTCCCCACATAAAAAATTACATTAGTTAATGAGAAGGAATACAGATAGACTTTACAGCCAAAATTAATTGGCTAAAAGCCTTAAAGTACCGTATATAAGAGGTTATATATGATGCGTGACCTAAATCTTTACTCCTTGGAAAGAAGGAGAAGAGCGATATACCATCATCTCTACATGGAAAAAAAAAAAGTTGAAAAAGTTATGGTTACTTTAATTCTCAGCCACTTGGCTTCGGATCACGAGGCACAAAACCGCAATAATGCGAAAAAGAATTAATGAAAAAAAGGCAATTATTTTTCCTAAATATTGTTATGTACAGATTTAAGTTCTTGCAATATTTACACAGTTCTTGAAAGCGAATCTCTCACTGAATTTGATGTGAACAAATTGTTACTATGGAAATATGGTGTACTGATATTTTAAATATTTTTTGGTTATTTTTATTACCTGATTATTGAAATATAAAATTCTATCGAAAACTAGTGTGCAAAATTGCTTGCGTGCGTGTTATACAAGTATTACTGTTAGTGTTTGGTGCAACAGGCAGTGGCGGATTATCATTGAGGCAATTGAGGCTGAAGCCTCAGGCTCCCATGCTTGGCTTGAGGGGGGACCCTAATCAACTGAGTTTCGATGATATAATTCGAGATTTCGCAAACTTCTTTGATTAAATATGACAGAGTACACAAACTGACAAATTCCCTGTTTTGTTTTGTTTCATAGGCCCTAAAGTAAAGTTTGTTTAATACTGCTTGGTTTTAGCAAACGCCAAAATACACTGTGTTAAGGTTCTTTTAGGTTTGTTTCTCAATTAGCCTGAACACCGTACATATAATTCGTGTAAATGTACTATGTACTGTACATATACATGCATTGTTAATAAAAATCTATAGAGAAGGGCCCCCAAAATAAAATTAGCCTCAGGCCCCAAGTAAAGTTAATCCGCCCCTGGCAACAGGAATATATATATATATATATATAATATATATATATATAATATATATAATATATATATATAATATTCGCCTTTCTGTCTGTCTGTCCTTTATGCAAGCGCAAACCGTTTGACCTATAGCTACCAAATTTGGCACGGGAACCTCTTATGGGATGAAGAATGTCAACACAGAGTCGGTCAGCCTGTCTGTTTGTCTGTTTGTATTACGGGCGGCAATGTGAAGCTCAAGATTTTCATGACTGTGTTCTTTTCTATAGTTTTATTGACCAAATAATTGAACCGACAGTAATTGGGAGTTCAGGGGGGTTTTGGGGGATATCTGATCATATTCAGAAATCTTGACACAATGTGAAGCTCAAAATTTTCACGGCTGCGTTCTTTTCTGTAGTTTAGCCTATCTGTTTGTCTGTTTGTGAAATTTATCCCGGGCAGTAATGGTGGAACGGTGGGAGTGGGGGAGAGGGGTGGGGGTAATGGGGAGGGGTTAGCCCCCAAGTTGCATAAAGAGGGGTGAGGGGTTTTGGGGGGCATTCAGTTGACCTAACTGGGCATTCAATTAACCCGGGCAACGCCGGGTACCTCACCTAGTATATATATATATATATTTGTGTTTCTTTTCCCTTCGTGGTTTTATTTATATACAGGGTGGGCCGTAAGTTTCCATACATAGGAAAAATAAACATTTTTTTATGGACAACCATTTTTATTTATATAATATGCTCTACATGGTTGCCATTGTTTTGAAAACACATTTCAATACGTGTTCCCCACTGTTGATGAACACGCATTAGCACAGTTGACGTTATGCTTGTAATGGCGTTGGTGATACGTTCCTTCAGATGATTTATGTCTCGTATCTTTTCCTGATACACCATGGCCTTCAAGTGCCCCCAAAGATAGAAATCAAGGGGGGTGAGATCTGGGGATCTGGGAGGCCACTCCACAGGACCACGCCGACCAATCCAAGCATCCGGAAACTGCTGCTGATCCAAATACCGACGCAGGTGAAGACCATAATGAGGTGGAGCTCCATCTTGCTGGAAGTAAACTGGGAAGTTACCTTCCTCGTTTAGCAGGGATGGGAAAATCTCTTCTTGCAACATGTTAAGATACCTTTCGGCATTAAGATTTCCACTGACAAAAATTGGTCCAATAATTCTGTCACCCCATATCCCGGCCCCCACCATCACTTTACCGGCACTTGCATCTTCGTCGGACTCAGCCAGTTAGGGTTAGCATTACTCCAATAACGTATGTTTTGCCGATTAACCTCTCCATTGACGTAAAAATTTGCTTCATCAGTAAACAAGATCTTACGTCAAACGCATATTCTTAGGGTATCTGAAACATAAAAACAAACGTTTAATTTTTCCTATGTATGGAAACTTACGGCCCACCTGTATATAATATTCTAATATATATATATATATATATAATATATATATATATATATATATATATATATATATGGGAATCATGAAAAAGAAAAACTATGGTATTTGTCATTTACCATTACTTATTCGGACTATAGTGGATTTAATTATCCCAGAAGAGTTCCTTGTTCCATGCACGGTCTGTGTGTATCATATATATACATATATATATATATATATATATATATATATATATAATATATATATATATTTTATTGAATAAAAAATACGCTATTTTTTTGGCATATATAATATATACTGTATGTATATATGAATTTATAAAAAATTATTAAAAATTACCTTGCCTCAGACACAAAAAGGTTGAAGGTTGAGAAACGCTATTCTAGACAAGACAAGAAAACATGAAAGGCAGCATCCCTCTAAATTGAAAACCACACAAGGAAGAGTTTTAACCTTTAGGAAATAGCCGTTAAAGGACCAAAATTGTTTCATCAACTAAAAGAAATAAGGAACATTACTGACGTCACTGCGCACACCTTCAGAAGATTAAACACTCGGTTCAGGACAATAGCAGATGAGAACTGGATGCCTAGTTATGCGAGATGGAGAGCTCAAGAAAGCAACTCTCTCCTTCACTAATCCAACCCTTCGTACGAAGCCACTGCGAGGTTGCCAGGTATATCTAATTTTTTAATATAAAAAATGTAGTTAGTGAAAAAAATACATTTTCGTTTCTCGTCAAGCTTCGCGAATCTTATATAAAGCTCGCTTTGGCAAGAATAGAGTATGACATTTTAGAATTAGTATAACCCATCTATATTCTATAACCTTTCTCGACAATTCTTTGCCTTGCTTTATCTCCCACACTCTAATATAAGGAACTTATCGCGCATTTTCTTGCCACGCAGTCGGATCTGGCACGAAATCCCAATAAAGGTTAAAAATTGGAGCGGCTCATCCATTTCTTTTGACATAAATGGCGCGGGATATTATTATAGGTACTCCCGCGTCTCATCTCTTATCACAGTACAAACGAACAGTTTTTACCTCTGGAAGTGCGCTTGCAACTCGCATGTATGGACATGTTGCATCGATTATAACCATCAAAGTAGATAAAAGAGAAAATGCAAAGTCAATGAATAGATTGAAACATATTTTTAACAAGGAATTTTTTTTTTTTTTTTTTTAATTTTGGAAAAATTCACTCGAATTTTTTTTTCTTCAAAATTGATTGAATTCCAATAAACAACCTTTCTTTTTAATTGTTTTAAATTTAGAGAGAGAGAGAGAGAGAGAGAGAGAGAGAGAGAGAGAGAGAGAGAGAGAGAGAATATTTTGAAGTATAAAAATGAATTTGGTGTCAAAAGATAAAAATAATTTTTCTCCATTTTTCTAATTTTCCGTCGCCGTTTCGCAAAAGAGACCCTTTTTTTTTGGTGTGTGTGTGGGTGTGACACAAAAATTGACTCAATTTAGTTCTTTTGTACTTTTGTTTCCTTTCGCTTCGCATCTCATCGACAAAAAAAAAAGAAAAGAATAGCGTTATTTTGACAGTTATTGCATGACACCGATTCAAACATTCTCACAATAACTTGCAAGCGTTTAGTCTTTAGTGCAACAGGACTATATATATATATTTATATATATATATATATATATATATATATATATATATACTATATTGAATTTAATTTAATTAAATAACCTTTATTGATGAAATAAATACAATTTTTACAATTTTTGTTTTTGTTTTAACATAAATAATTGTGAAATTAAACTATTTATTTTATTTAATTTGGCCCTTAAGCTTTAGGCTTTACTGGGCTCTTAATTAAAAATAAAACATAGTTATTATTATTAATAATAATATATAAATCATAAGTAAGAATTGTTAATTGAAGTATATATTAATGTTGTTATTATTTTTAACATAAAACAAATACAAAGTCATTATTGAAGGTATGATACCAATATTATACAAAGAAATCAATATTAGACACGATAGATGAACAATAACGAGTAATGTACATTTAATTCTAAATTACGCAAGAAAAATGAATAAGTAAGAGAGTGTTGTGTACATTTAATTCTAGATTTTTATTAGTATTCCATTATTTTATTTGTATTTCCATTATCTATTTCTGGTCTGATACGAGTGGATTTCTTGATGAGTTTCATTGTATTTATTTATTCATTGTAAGTTAATGATTTTGTTCTTACACTCGTAAATAAAAATAAAATGTGCCAGTTTGATTACATCTTTGAGCTTTAGTAGATTTAGCTCTTTAAATAATGTACTAGAATGGTCATGGAAATCAGCATCAGATAATAAGCTTATTGCTCGTTCTTTGGATGACAAAGATACTGTTTAAAGCGTTGTTAGTGGAGTTTCCCCAAACGAGGGTGCAGTATGTTATATAAGGAAGAAAAAGAGTTATGATATAGAGTCAATAAAACATGTTTAAAGACTGCATTTTTAAGTTTAAACATTATAGCAACGCTCCTTGAAATATTTTTTGTGATATAATTTACATGATTACTCCATTGCAAATTCTTGTCTAGCATTACACCAAGAAATTTTGTTACAGTATACTCCTTTACAGCGACTTCATCAACATTTACTTCATCAAGATACGCATTTCGTTTATTAGTAAAAATCATGAAATTTGTTTTACTGGTATTTTCGAAGAGTCTATTGGTGGTCAACCATTTCATTACACTGATAAATTCTGAATTAAATATATTCTTAGCTGAATTAACATCTTTGCAAGAAAAAGACACACTTGTATCATCCGCAAACATTATGAAGTTAAGTATATTAGATGAGCGTGGAAGGTCATTTATATATACTAATAAAAATAACAGTGAACCCAAAACTGAGCCCTGTGGTACACCATGTTTGACAAACGTTTTAGCTGAGCAGACCTTATTTACTGATACAAAAGGATATCTATTGGACAAATCAATAGATTTAAATTAATCACTGATTACTCCTCTGAACCATAACAATATAATTTAAGTAGAATATTATGGTCTATTACATGAAACGCTTTACTCAAATCCATAAATATTGATATCATTATTTCTCTGTTCTCTTCAGCTATATTTGCCTTTTTCATAAAATTTAAAATAGCCATTTCCGTTGTTTTATTATTACGAAAGTCATATTGATTTGAAGATAATAGATTGTAGGATTTTACATATAGCTGCATTCTACTTTTTACAATATTTTCAGAAACTTTGCTGAACACAGATAATGAATACACGGCCTATAATTAGTTGCTAGTGCAGAACCACCCCTTTAAAAAGGGGTGTTATACAACCAATTTTTAGCATTGATGGGAATATTCCCTCGGAAATACTTTGATAATTTTAGCCAAAGTTACGGATATCTTATCTTTAACAAGCTTCAATATAGGTACAGGTATGTTATGAATGTTATTTTTTGTAATTTTTAATTTACTGATAATATTCCGGACCTCAGTAAAAGTAGCAGGAACAAAAGTAAATGAATTTAGTGGGTTGGGTGGCATATATTGTAACGTAAGTGATCATTATTTAGTAATTGTGAGTGAAGTTTATCCAGTATTGAAGTAAAATGTATATTTAAAGAGTCTGCAATAGCAGTATCATCAGTATTTTCTTTATTAAAAACATTTAATTTCTCCATTGAATTTTTCTTAATTTGGTTTCTAAGACTGTTTATGGTTGTCCAAGTGGTTTTCACGTCTCCTTTTTTGTGTTTGGAAAATTGGTCGTTATATTGAGTGCACTGTAGCATACTTTAAGAATTTTGCTTTGCAATAATTTGAATAATTTATATCTGTTCTTTACTGAAGTGATAATTCCTGGAGTAATCCATGATTTGCAACATTTTGGGCGAAAATGTTTTCCTTTTTAAAGGAAAGCAAATATTAAAAATATGAAATAAGGTGTTATAGAAAAATTTAAACGTATGATCGGGATCATTCATAGGTTCGTAACGGTCAAATAGAATATTTTCTACAGCCTCGATAAATTTTCTTTTGTTAACCTCTGAAATATTGTGTAATCAATAGTTGTTTTAACCGCAATCCGAACAATGTTATTGTATATAGTGTAAGTAGGATAATAATCACTGATATTTGTAGTTATAATTCCAGAATTTACGAGGGCATTGCTATTTACAAATATGCTATTCAATTACCATAGTTGCAAACTCGAGTGGGTTTAAGTGATAGCATGACATGTGTGTGTGTGTGTGTGTACACATTATTTTACGGTTTTCATGTATGTGTAGACCCATCTATAGAACATGAATGACACCAAGGGAGAGGAGTGTTATTTGTGGTCTTAATTTTTCTTCTGAATTTTCAGTTTTTATATTTATGTTTTTGTGTTCAGCTGATTTTCCTCCATTTTTTTTTATTATATTACTGAATACTATTAAAGTATAACTTAATAAATACCATTAAAACAAGTCATTGCGTGATATATGACATATTTTCTTTCTCTTCTCGTTGGCGGTGAGTGATATTATTTTTATTTAACGCTAAGGAATGTCCCGCGTGATGCAGTTCAGGTGATCACGACCTTTCGATATTGAGGAGCTTCTGACCTAGAAAGTGTCTTTTCTTGCGAATGTCAAGAAAGGAATTTCTACATTTGTCACCATTTCTATGTCAGTTAAGAGCGACTGTACAGAAACCTTACTTCATTCCTTAGCATAGGAAAAGGCATCGACACTAATTTCTGACTCAGCCTAACCCAAAAAGTCAACTTTATCTAAGTTCGTCTTGGTTAATTATATATATATATATAATATATAATATATATATATAATATATATATATTGGGTGAGTTTTTTTAACATCTTACACTTCAAAAGGTTTGTATTTTCTTATTAACTGAAATAAAAGCATGAAATTTTTACTGTACCTTCTCTACACATGGGGAAATTAGTACCATACTGCAAAACATGCTTTATGTGATGTCCTCTCAGTACACAACACTTGCACGATACTTTCGACAGAAGAGTCCTGTCCGACAGACTCCCTGCTGTTTATGTTAAAAGAATATCATGGCCACTAGCATCACCAGCAATAAGTCCCGTGGCTTTTATCTGTGGGGTTATTTAAAATATAGGGTGTTTAAACAGAATTCACGCACAATATAAGAATTGAAAACATCAATTGAACGAGAAATGTCTCAGATTTCAACCGATTCTCTGTCCAGAGTACTGCAAAATTTGGTTGCTCGTGTTCACACAGTTAATGAACTGAGAGGACATCACATGGAACATGTTTTGGAATAAGGGACTAATTCCTCATATGTAGAGAAGGTACAGTGAAAATTTCATGCTTTTTATCAGTTTATACAAAAAATACAATATATATATATAATATATATATAATATATAATATATATATTAGGGTGTCCCAATTTTTTTTCTTAAGACGACCTGACCACTCGTGTCATGCCCGGATGTGGTTTGGGCCTAAGCATTGTCTCTGTGATTTTCAACTCGATCAGATGATATTTAGAGGTCCCGACGTTTGATGACTTTTTTTGGTTTTCAGAATTGATCATTATGGCATTGACAAGATCAAACATCAAGTTGTGGCTTCTTGAGAGGTCTCCGATAGCAGAGCTGGCTAAATCTCGATTACCAATTAATATGGACGTGTTGCTCCTTTTCTTCTACCATCACCGCGACCAAAAGACAGATTCCAACAGTGTCAAGGCTGTAATATCGGCTGTATTAGAAATCTGGGCTAGAGCCAACTCGAATCTGGCAACAACCTCCGTTCATGCCTCGACTAAACTGAAAGCTTTGGTTCAGAGGTATTGAAATTTGCATAAAACAAGAACAAGACTGGAATGACTTACAATATGCAGCGGGATGTATTCTTAGCTGATATGGAGGATATTTTTTTATGTCGCCCACTCAGACATTCTGGATCGGGGAGATATCCCTCTTGAAGACAAGGAATTCCTCATTTCCCAAAGGGAAGATCGACATACGAGTTACATGGGAGGTGAAGATAGAAAATATAATGCAGCCACAATGAAAAGACAGGAAAGGGAAAGAGCTCTTGAGCAGGCACACCGGCGTCAAACAGAGGAGGTTCTAGTTGTAGGAGTCACAGAAGAGGCTACCGACAGTAGTTCTAGCACATCGTCAGCTGACAGTGGAAACGAAGCTGTCACTTGGACTTAAACCTTCGAAAGCTCCCAAACATGACAGACTAAAAGAAAGTCTGAGTGATCTTGACCTGGCAGCAACTTGGGGTCGCGAGGGCCTTTCTGTTCGACAGGCAACATCAGCGTTTGCTGCGACTGCAAAATCCCTAGCTCTCGGTCCTGACAGTGTTCCATCAAAGAGCACGGTTCACTGCTTCCGACAAAAGGCCCGTACAATGATAGGGACCAATGTTATTGGCCACCTCGAGCAACTTCCACCTCGACTACAGATCCACTGGGACACAAAGATACTCACTGACATCGAACAGGAGGGTAAGTCAGTCGATCGGATTGCTGTTGTGGTGACTGGGGATGGTGTGGAAGAGCTATTAGGAGCACCGAAAATAATAGACGGCACAGGACAGCAAATGGCAAGCGCAGTCCATCAAGCGCTCACCCTAGTCGGAATTGAGGACAAGATCATAGGCATGGTGTTTGACACGACGGCATCAAACACAGGGATAGTGCAAAGTGCGTGTGCGCGTTTGGAAGCGGCATTGGTAAGATCTCTTTTATGGTTTGCTTGCCGTCATCACGTTCACGAAGTGATTCTCAAGGATGTCTTCGTCGTGTGCCTAGGAACACCACCAAGTCCTCAAATCCCACTTTTCAGGAGATTCAAGGCGGCCTGGCCATCAATGAACCACTGTCAGTTGGATGCATTTGACAAGGACGAGGTGGCTAAAGCCTTCATAAACGACAATGCTTGCCTTTCACAAATGCGACTTGAGGTAATAGACTATCTCCGCGATGCTCTACGAAGTGGTAATCATCCTCGAGAGGATTATGAAGAACTTCTTCGACTGAGCCTCTTGTACCTCGGAGACGACGTAGGACATTACAAGCTTCGGCCTCCAGGGGCTTACCATCAGGCCAGATGGATGGCCAAAGGTATTTACTGCCTGAAAATAGCATTACTGCAGTCCCAGTTCTCCAAACTTCGTCTCCAAGAACTGCAAGGGGTTCGCCGTATGGCTCTCTTCATGAGCCTTGTATACGTGCGTCACTGGCACGAGGCTCCCATCGCCATCAAATCTCCCAAAATGACGTTAGGCTGTGCAATCTTCTTGTAGGTTACCCTGACAAGGACGTTGGAAACACAGCTTACCGGGCTGTGCTCCATCATCTGTGGTATATCTCGGAGGACTTAATCTGTCTTGCACTGTTTGATGACAGAGTTGACAACAATGAAAAGCGTAACATGACAGCTAACCTGAAAAGCACCCTGGGAAAGGACTCAAACGGGTCCAAGGCAAGGGACTGCAAGTGGATGGCCGTTTAAGTCCGTGGTGATGAGTCGATCTACCACACTCTTCCCGTTTCTCCAAGTTGAGCCCATGTTCCTCACCAAAGACCCTGAAACATGGCCTACGGACGAAAACTACCATCTGGCAAAGAGCCGAGCTACAGAACTGATGGTGGTCAATGATGCAGCAGAGCGAGGCATCGCCCTCATTGAGAAATACACAAGCAAACCTCTGTGCCATGATAAGAAGACCTCCAGTTCCTCCTTCGAACTGTCCACTCACACCGACGGAATGTGAGCCGGAAGGGAACAAAAACGGATCTCATGAAACACGTGTTTAGTTAAATGCATAAATGTGATGCTTTGAAATTGTTGTTTGTGTGTTAAGATTAAAATACATGTTTATTTTGTATAATCATCTTTGTGATGGAACTTTTGAGAGAAATATTTCAGTTAATTTGCCTTTCAGTTAAGAGGAGAAATAAAGTGTTCAAAGTTCGGGACCTTTAAATTTCCTTCGATCTCTCTGAAATTTTACAGGAAGACTTCTAATGGGAAACATCAAAAGAGCGCAACACGAGCGGATTTGTATCCCGAAAAAAGATTTGGCCCCCTATAAGTTTGGGACACCCTAATATATATATATGAGAGAGAGAGAGGGGGGGATTTGTAATTAGAAATATATGACAGTATTAAGAGCTTTCACTCTTATTTCACAGTTTAAACTTTTTTAAAGTATAAATCAATGAACTTTAAATTTTTACTTAAAATTTTGGTTCAGAGGTTTGCCAGATGTACGATGTATGAATTTGGGAATTTCAGGATTTTCAAGTGAAAATGGATTAACTTTTCCGTTACCGCTAGTTGGTTATATAACTGCAATAATTCTTTATGGATAATAATTTTGTAATGAAATTCAATTTTTTATATTATTTGACGTACTTATACTGTAGTTTATTACTAATCTTTGTTACCAATTTGGTTTTACTTTGATACCAACTGTCGCTCGGTTTTATGGAATCCCCTTTACGGAGAGCCTATATACTCTAGGAAATTGAAAGAGGTCTGGTGCCCTTAAATAATTTATACCAAGACTTTAAAACATAATTAGGGGAGGTGGGTGTAAGTTTACTTTTTACTCTAATGACCTCCTAAGAGAGAGAGAGAGAGAGAGAGAGAGAGAGAGAGAGAGAGAGAGAGGCTAACAAGGACCCTAAAATCCATTCTAGGCTGGCCCAAATCAGTATAGAGAGACTTTATAATTTTAAATATACTGTACAATATCACATCATCTAATGTAACAAAGCTCAATGGAAGTCTGATGATGTACGCCTCGGCGGTCAACTTCATGGGTGTCTGAAATCGCTTTTGGAGACCCTGTGATTCAAAATGCGTCCCTCTGATTGGTTAATTTTAGCAGTTATGCTCTCATTGATCACTTTTAAAAACTAAATTTTGCGAAACACAAGATAAAACTTAACCGTTAACATATTTTTAAATCCGACAACAATAGTAAAAAGAACGTTTAGGCCTAATTCTATTTCCTATACAGTAACCCTACCCCCCCATTTACGCGCTGAATATTTTTTGGACCGCGTTAATCCGAAAACGCGCAAATGGAGAGCGCGTAAATCGGGTTACTGTATTTGATTGGAACGAACTTTGGATCACCTGAAGATCAGGGCCCCCAGCCTTCTTTAGTTAGCTTTATAAGGCTAAATGATGAAAATATCACGACCTAACCTAACTAGTCGTCAAGGGCGTACAGTTGACCTAACGATTGGTTAGGTTAGGTTGTCATATTTTCGTTAGTTAGCCCTATAAGGCTAACTAAAGAAGGCTGGGCCCCCTGTTCTTCAGGTGATCCCGAACTTTTTTGTTTTGCATTACAAATATCAAAAAAATTAATAATGTAAAAGTAACTTAGTATATTACTAAGACTAAAAACTAGATTTTAAGTGAAAATTACTGTATATTAAAACGCAAGTTCCAAATTACATATAATGAATGTGTTCGCAATTCGTATAGCAAATTTTTATATTTGACCCACATTTGGTTGTTGTTTTACTGATAGTAATTTTTTTATCAGTTAACTGTTATGTTAATTTAACTGATTATACTGTCGGTATAAATATATTCTTAAAAATTATTACAAATTTCATTGTGCAGTCGTCCGTTATTATTAACACTAATATTTGTTAAAACTGATATTAGCTAAATTGATCTCATCTGGTTTACCAGTTTAACATTGTTAATTTTAAAGTTAATCTTAAAATTTTCTAATCACACGCGAGTTCACGGCTGTTTTAACAGTGAAATATATTGTTAAAAAAATTATTATAACCAGTATTTTTACAGAAACTGATTTCACCGTTAGTTCGGTTAATTAATGTTAAAAATAACCTGTAAATTTTCATATAACAACTTAAAATTACTAAACTTGTTAAAAACAAAAAACGAATATAATTTTAAATATATTTTCCTCTATTCATATTTTTTTAAATGTTAAAGGTTATTTGTTTTAAGTTAAAATTATTAACTTAATTATTCCCAAAGGTTTCTTTTCTTCCTTGTTGAACATGAACTTTTATACTACACATTCTAGCGACGAAATTTTTTATCGGCAAATTTATTAACCTAACCTAACCTAATTTGGCCAGGCCTAGCGTAATTTAACCCAGGTTAAACTCAAAAGAAATATTTTCAGTAAAATAACCACTTAATGGTTGCTAAAAATAAGCTGCATCACGTCTTTCATCAGAGGGGTTTACCTTCAGGTTGGTACTAACTATAGACCAATCTGTTGGTTATTCGTATTTGGTAAAACGTTTGAAAAGATTATGAAGAAACTGTATCACTGCTTGGAAGCCACGACCTTTTGTCCCCTTATTAATATACAGATTCTGCAAAAGAGGAATCCTCACACTGGTGTTCCTATTAGAATTGTCAAAGGGAAAAATGAAACCTTTGCTTCGATCTTTATGGATCTGAGTAAACTATACTTTTTGTATTAATATGGACTTAGAAAGAACGGTGCTACTGTAGTATGCGGTCTACCGTTAAGTTTCTACTGTAGTATGCGGTCTACCGTTAAGTTTCTACTGTAGTATGCGGTCTACCGTTCAAAATATTTAAAAGGAATTGAAAATGAATTGAAAGGAATTATAATTTAATTTACACAATTAAGGAATTATTAAAGAAGTTAAACATACTACTATCGCATACTTAACGGTAGACCGCATACTACAGTACGCCCTTGATGATTGGTTAGGTTAAGTCGTGATATTTTCGTTAGTTTTAACGAAAATATCACGACTTAACCTAACCAATCGTCAAGGCGTACAATTAACCTAATAATAAAATAATAAGAAGATAAGAAGCTACAATTAAAAGGTAGACCGCCGAATCGTAGGTAGACCACATACTACAGTAGCACCGAAAGAACATTATTGATTAGTCTTGAATTTACATATCGAATCGTCATTAGTTAATAAGTTCTTCCAAATTCAGTGTGAGGCATGGTGTACTTCAAGGTTCATTTCTGGATTCCACACAGTTTTTATTGTATATATTAATAATAATGAGCTTCCCTCGCTCCAGAAGTCAACTTAAATTTATATAATTTGCGGATGCTTCCACGTTTTGATTTACAGACGTTAATTAAATAAGAATATGTAGAATAGTTCAAATGATTGGTCAGACCTAATCTCAGATAATAAAATGTTAACAAGACGGGACTAGTATGTTTCATGGACTGCTCTCGATTTTCCTACGAAATTGCAAACAAGGGCAGTCGATGACCCTGATTTTGTTTCTGCAGTCGGTTTTCTTGAGAAATGATAAAGAAAAATGTTATTGGATATTGAATAAATTTATTTACTGAAACGACGCAATACACTCCATCTTTTTGAATAAGTCCGAGCTGGTGTGGCGCTTACGCCATACAAATTCACAAAAAATTACAAGAATTAGTGCGATATCTTGCAAAAAACAATAGTATAAGAAACTCGATTAGATCAGGTTAGGTTAGGTTAGGTTTCTCAAGAAAACCGATTGCAGAAACAAAATCAAGGTCATCGACTGCCCTTGTTTGCAATTTCGTAGGAAAATCGAGAGCAGTCCATGAAACATACTAGGTCCAACAAGACAAACTTTATGATAGTCAGCAACTGAGAATACAGTTTTATACGAATTAATTTAAGGCCCTGTAGTTTAAGGGAATGCAAAGTTCCTTGGAATAATGTTTCATAAAATATTTATCATGAAAGGAACGTTACTTTTTATATATCATGAAAAAGAAGTCTGCAAAAGTATTGTCCAATTATGAAAAATCAGAACTTTGCAACAAGCAATACTTTCCTCGACAAATGAAACACTCTCTCTCTCTCTCTCTCTCTCTCTCTCTCTCTCTCTCTCTCTCTCGTTTATCACCTCAAATCAAGCAATTTAATTTTTTATTCTCAATGTGGATTCAGGCGGCATAGATCTTGTCTAACAAACATGTTAGAAATTTTCCATAATATATATATAATTTTTTTTTTTTTTTTTTTTTTTTTTTTTAGTTCAGGAAGAACCGATTCGCCTCTATTTAAAGGGCATATCTCAGCGGAAAAACAAAGAAAAGTGAGAGGAAAGACAGAGGAAAAAGAAAGGGTGGAGGGGACAGTCGAAGTGGTATATACTTTATATAATACGATACAACGAGAATAATAGATATAGTGTATTTCTAATTTCAAAAAGCCTTTGGCAAAGTCCCTCACGCGAGATTGATGACTAAAGTTAGATTATGAATTACCGGATTCGTTTCCAACGGGATTGAAGATTGGTTAAGAGAAAGAAAATAGAGAGTGGTAATACATGGAATGGCTTCGGAGTGAGCCCCCGTCACCAGTGGGGTTTCACAGGGCTCCGTTCTGGGTCCTTTACCTTTTATCATCATTAATAATATAGACGTTGGGCTCCTAAGTACAATTTCTGAATTTGCAGACGATACCAAACTAGGAAATAGTGTGGGTAATGAGGAGGGCGTAAGAACGTTTCAAAATGATCTCAGTGATAGGTTGGGCGAATGGTCTGTTGCTTGGCAGATGCCATTCAACTTAGGCAAATATAAAGTAATGCACATAGGTTACAAGATCCCGAAGACCGATTACTTTCTGTTGGGAAGAAACTTCATTGAGACTAATCTAGAGAAAGACTAAGAGTTTATATTAGTAATTATCTCAAATCGTCAAAGCACTGTGCGGAGGTCGAAAAGAGAGCCTTAAAAATAGGTTATATCGAAAGACGGTTCCAATTTAGAAATAAGGAGATTGTAATGTCTCTTTACAATTCATTAGTTAGACCTCAACTCGAATATTGGGTGTAGTTTTGGTCTTCGTCACTTAGGAAGGATATAGAAAGGTTGGAAAGGGTACAAGCAAGGGCCACAAAATTGATCCCTTCAATGAGACTTTAAAACTACTCTTGTAGATTAGAGCCCTTAAATCTGCTTACTTTAGAGGCAGGAGGTTGCGTGGTCAGCTTATTCAAGTTTTCAAGATACTCAAATGCGGGGGGGGGGGGGAATAAGTGCCATTTCTTCTATAAAATAGTTAATATCTGGAACCAACTTTTCTCGGAGGTTGTTTCAAGCCAAAGTGTAAATATGTTTAAAAATAGGCTGGACAAAGTTCTGAATACATTCAGGGTTTAAGACTGTCCCCACATATAACATAATTTAAGAATCCATTAAATAAGTAGTTTGAAAATAGTATTATAACGTAACCGTGCAGGAATTTGTTTAAACATTTACTCTTACACTGAGTCTTCCCCCACTCTAGAGAGACGTCTCTGGTTGCATTGTGCCCACATAGCCTGATCAACCATCCAGTAACTCTTTTTTTTGATTACTTGGCACATAAACACCTCCAAGCGGGATGCTCTTGAATTCGCCGTAGCAACAACGGGTGATCACCCACGAAACACTTTCATACTCCATAAGGGACAACAAATACACGGGGATAGATACAGGGTATAGCGTGGATTAGGTGAGGTAAAGTTACGTTTCTGCCGTCACATTTCTTTTTTACTTTTCCTTCCCGGGTAGCTGGGTACATATGAAGGGTGAGGGCGAGTCATGGTATGGAAAATCTGATTTCCATACTCAATTCCCGCTTCCACCACTTTCCCTTAGAAACATTTAATCACCTCGCCGGCGTCATGGTTTTGCACGCACATGAGTGTAGACATGGATAGTCTGGCATTTTCCTTTCTCAATCTTTCTGGGGCTAGCTTGGAGTGGGCCATGCGGTCTTTGTTGACCCGATACCTCAGACCCGTAAATATTTTGTATAAAATCAAAACCATACGTTCGAGGTTTTCGTGACGATACCAAGTAGATGATATACGATTAGCACAAATATATTATTATGTTAATTTATACCACGATGGTACCCTGGGTACAATTTCTCTCCGAACATAGCGTAATTATAGAGCTAGTTCATATATTGTCCTCTTTCCTGTAAAATTTCCTTGGCTACTTTTCCAGGCTCAGAGTATTTTTTCAACCTTTTTTCTTAACCGCCTCTGGCGGAGAGGGTCGGGAGAGAGCCTATGCTTTTCTGTCCAATTTTGTGTTACTGCTAGAAAAGTTAAAAATTAACTAGTTTAAAAACAGGAACCTCCCCAGTGGATCGAAAGGTCTTTAAAACTTCATTTTGTCCTTGTAACACTCTCTCTCTCTCTCTCTCTCTCTCTCTCTCTCTCTCTCTCTCTCTCTCTCTCTCTCTAGATATATATATATTTATTATTATTATTATTATTATTATTATTATCTTCCCTTAGTTGGGGTAATTATTTTCAACATTTCACTAAATAATCTAATTGTACGGAAAATACGAGCCATAAGAATAGTAAGCAATGAAACTTTTCAGATTTACGTAGCTGGTCCTCGTAGGAATATAAGAAATTTTATATATCCTTTTGTGAAATGAAGAAAAGCCAGTCGGCAGTGAATAAATTTGCAAAAAACCCACCATCAAAATTCTTAGATTTACGTCCAAAGTTAAATGGGTCACAATTTATGGCCTGGCAACCTGGTAGAAGTTCCGTGCGTCGCGTCGGTCCCTCTTCACACGAAGGTCAAACTAATGAAATTGCATTTAAAAATCTAATTTCGTCGTGAATTTAAAAAGTTTTTAATCTCTCATTGACTTAGAATTTCTGTTCAAAATCTTTTGTAAGAAGCCTAGACTGATTTAACCGAGATTTTGACTTTGAGTCTGTCTGAGTCAGTGTTATCGTACAAATGTTTATATCCAAAAAAAAAAAATATTGAAATTGAATATATTGTTATAAATGACCTATGCATTAATTATTTATGAATACATACATAAGCCAATCTCTTTACTGCGAACTAGGAACACGTGCTTATAACAAGAAACACCTCCCGGAATATAGGGTGACGTCATCCCCAAAACCATCCGTGCATTGAAAGTATGAACACAGACGAAAACTTTAAAAATATTCAAATTATAAATGATTCCAAATCGAACCTAACACCACACCTAATTTTGCAGAATAAAAAATAAAGGATGCAGTTTTAATCTTTATTCTGAGGCGTACAAAACATTATATTTCTACAATATAACCTTTGGTTGGTTATACAGGGTGATTCAAAAGTCAGGTTACATAGAGAAATACTGTATTATGTAATGATACAGGGGAATAGTCACATCACATGTTCGAGATGGCCACCGTTAATGGCAATGCACTTGTGCAGCCAGCTAGGAATATCACATCAATGCGCTCCTCCTTCGATAACATCTCATAACTCATTTACCTGCAAAGAAACAGAAAAGCCCTATGTAACCTGACTTTTGAATCACCCTGTGTGTATATATATATATATATATATATATATATATATATATATTACAGTCAATGTCTAAAATCAGGCAATTTGTAAATTGACTGAAATTTTAGGCAATGTGTCAAATTGATGCTACACACAAAACCTAACCTAACCTAACCTAATGGATTTTTGGGCAGCATATTGGAAAATAACAGTGGGAATGTGCATATGCAGCATTACCAGAAAGGTTAGGTTAGGTTTTGTTTGTATCATCAATTTGACACATTGCCTAAAATTTCAGTCAATTTACAAATTGCCTGATTTTAGACATTGACTGTAATATATATATATATATATATATATATATAATATATATATATATATGGTGGCACAAAAGTCAGGAGTCAAAGGAGCCAGAGAGAATAGATCTTTACCGTTCTATGGCTGCCACTATTTTTTAAGTAAAAATTACTTTTTTGGGTAAAAAAAAAATTAGAATTTATAATTTTTTTAATGAAAAATTCGAGTGAGTTGCACAAAAGTCAGGAGTTAGTGGGTCATTATTGTATAAATTATATTTTTTTAACTAAAAAAATTATAAATTTTTAATTTCTTACCTAAAAAAGTCATTTAAAAATAATGGCGGCCATATAATGGAAAAGATCCATTCTCTCTGGCTCATTTGACTCCTGACTTTTGCTTCACCACCGTGTGTGTGTGTGTATATATATACTATATATTATATATATATATATATATATATATATATATATATATATATAATAATCGATGCATTAATATTTAAGTAGAAGTATGAAGATGTAAACATTTTTTTACATAAAGCACCATTCCGCTCATACGCCCATTTCAAGGTACGAGCAACTCGCAGCAGCATTGCCAAGCAAATAGGGAGTCAAAGTACCGACGAGGCTTTCGTACGTGGTTCATCACCACTAAAAGCAAGTGTTCTGCGTTAGTCTAATCCAAAGAACATCCATATCCGTATTCAATTTATTGCAATTTTCGTTAGTTTATATTACAGACACACACCCAGTTATTATCGGTCCTGGTGCATGAATTTTCAGGAGCAAGATGCACCGCAAGTTTGTGTTTCCTCCCTAAGGCAGCACAAATTTTCCTGTATCAGTCACAATCACACGCGTACTACTTCAGGCTTGCTCTACACAAACTGGACCAAAACCCACAAGTATCCGCAATCACGAACTGTCCGTATACAAACCTGTATACAAACCTGTATATTATTATTATTATTATTATATACAGTATATTTGTAGACTCAACACGAAAAAACACTGTATAACTGTATATAATATATATACGAGTGTATATATATATCTTGCATAATAAAGCACAAAATTAAGGGCTTAAGAGGATATAATGCAAAATTCGCATACTAGCATATTTGCTATGACTAAACTGTACAGCTGATGCTTACATAAACCGATTGATTGTATATAAATTATGTTAAAAATACTAACGAAAAGTGCCTTTTATGTAGCTAAAAAAAAATTGATATTCACTGAACTAAATCTTGTACAACAGCGTTTGATAGCTCTTTTGCACATAATTTTGATTAAGAAGACATTGAAATTAATCAGTAAAGTGTATCTCTCCAGGTTAAGTGGTTTGAATCAGTTATATCAATTATTTTGCTTACCAATTTCGTAAAAAAAAATTTTTGTAATGTTTTTAGGACAGCTCGTAATGGAATGAATATTAGAAGTTATGGTTCTTTTGCATTATCCTCCCAACACTAATTTTTTATATAATGTTGATTTGGTTTTGGTTATGGTACTTTATTTTTCTTCCATTATAAAAAAAATTAGTGTTGGTATTAGGTTTGGTTAGGTTAGGTTACGGTAAAAA
Organism: Bathynomus jamesi; assembly: GCA_023014485.1. NCBI lineage: Eukaryota > Metazoa > Arthropoda > Malacostraca > Isopoda > Cirolanidae > Bathynomus > Bathynomus jamesi. Next base: position 434,484 of record JAJOZX010000665.1, on the reverse strand, counting down.
CAGCCCGCCGCAGGCGTTAGCCGTAGTTAGCCGGCTTCAAGTTAGGTTAGATTAGGTTAGGTTAGGTCATGCCTTTTCACGATTAAAAATTAAAAGTGTTTTGCTAACGTACTTTATTTTCCTTCCATTATAAAAAAAAATTAGTTTTAGGAGGATAATGCAAAAGTACCGAAGTTATTTGTCGTTGATTCTGAAGAAAAGTACCTTAGTTTTAAATCGATAATTAATTATTTTTAAATTGATAATTAATTATTTAGTTTTGTAAAAATTGGCCGTTGCCAATTTACCGGCAGTTTTACATGAATTTCTTATGTTCTTGTGGTTCGGAACCCACGTAAAATTGTAGGTCCCCTCCGCCACCACGGAGGACATACACAATACACGATTACGAACACAGTTAGGTAGACCAGCCATGAGTGGATCCTAGGGTCTTTGTTGGTCTGAAACATTATAACATTATAACATTATAAATTGGGGAGGTACCATTCTAATTATTATTGCATATTTTGAAAGCCTTTCCGTTGCATATATTATAATAGGAACTGCGAAGTCTTTCGAAAATTAGTAAAGACATCCGCTTTTTTCGTAATTTAATATTAAGTAAATTTGCTGCAAAGAATAAAAATGTAGATTCACGTGACTGAAGTCAAATTCGAATATTGTATTTTTCATTGTACATTCTTCCATTTCTGTTTAATTCTATCCATAGTAATATCATTTGATTCAATTGTAGCTTCTCATTAACTTTTCTTATAATCTAACCTAACCAGACTTAATTTAATCTAATCTAACCCAACCCAATTCGTATTTTAGGAATTTTACATTATTTCGATTCTACTTAATTCCAGTTAGCGGGGTTTCTTTTTAGTTTATTCCTTTCAGTTTGACTTACATTACGTTACATTTCATTTGGAAGACGTGAAACCACTGGGGCCTATCGAAGTTATCCAAGTCATGCGCTAATAATAATAGAATCCCGCAAAACATCAATCTCAAGTCAGCTAACTAATGTACAACTATTTACTACTATCAAAGTAGCCTACAAACTTAAGCTAAGAATATACAGTATTTACAATCTACAAACTATCTCTCTCATTCAGGAAAGCGTCCAAAGGCTTAATTCCTTTTGATCCACTTCTGTTTTTCCTTCAAGACATCGGAGGAATAAGTGGATAAGTTTCTTATAGAGTACGTATTAATAATGTTCAGAAACTAAACTAGTTCACCCATAATCGTCGTAATATGCGTGAATTCATCGATTTCGTCGATTACGGTGTTTTTCTGGGGGTTCCTCTTCCCCAAACATTATAATTAGTTGCGTGGATTCGTTGTTCAGCAAACTTGCGATGTCTCGACTTTCGTTAATTGAACACGCAGGTTTTGGTCGTTTTGTCACTATAAAGTGTTTACAATGAATTAAAACGGTTTTGTTATAAATGGAGATGTGTGCGTGAATTAATTTCCTTTTAACTGATAAGCCGTTGGCTATAATTAACGTTCCTACATTTAGTAAACGTATGAAACGGGTCCATATGCGAGTGGGAGGCACAATCGTGAGTACCTAAGTCACTGTTTACACTGTGTCTGAAAACGGACTATGAAAAATCGTGTGTGGGTTTACGCGTTCTGAAAACAGGAAGCATTTCTGCCATGTTTTGGTTCAAGTGACCACGTGACTCGTCCCAACCAATCAGCGCCATTCAGTCCTCTCTCGTTAGGCGCTAATCTCTGGCTTTCCCACGACCAGACGACCTGAACTCAAGTGCCTGCTTTCAGACGTGTGAAAAACGTGAATTTTTTTAGACCTAGTGTAAACAGTGACTAATGAATGAATGCTGAACATTTCCCGCCACAGGACACGGAAGTGAATAACATTTAGTCAAAGTAATGTAAATGTTTCCGACTATACAGGGTGTCCCAGAATTAACTATCTATTTCAATGAAATCGGACAAATTTTTTAAAAACACTTTTATTTATGTTTATCATGTTTAATATGTGTTAAAAATGTATAAATTTCTAAATTTTTTTCATAATTTTATTTTCATAATTTTTTCATTATCTGGTCCAATGAAAGACCGTCTGAAGTCATAGAATGGCATAGAGACTCTCCAAAAGTTAACGTGTGGCTTGGAATGACCAAATCCAAAATTTATGGTGCTCCATCTTGTTGAAACACAACATTATCAAGAATGCCATCATCAAGAAGCTGTGGTTCGAGAAACTGCTGAAGCATATCAAGGTAGACGGTACCTGTTACAGTTGCTACCGCAAAGAAGAATGGGCCATAAATTTTGGATTTGGTCATTCCAAGCCACACGTTAACTTTTGGAGAGTCTCTTTGCCATTCTATGACTTCAGACGGTCTTTCATTGGACCAGATAATGAAAAAATTATGAAAATAAAATTGTGAAAAATTTTTAGAAATTTATACATTTTAAACACATATTAAACATGATAAACATAAATAAAAGTGTGTTTTTAAAAAATTTGTCCGATTTCATTGAAATAGATAGTTAATTCTGGGACACCCTGTATGACACCGACATCACGTCAATTACTGACAACGGCTGAAACGTTTTCCTCAACACGGTGATGTGACTATTTGAAAAGTGATACATTTTTTAATTTTTTAGTGGTTTATAAACTGAACTTGGCAAAACATATATATCTACACATGTCGCATCTGCAAACATAATGATCTTGTACAAAATTCAGATACTCTAACTAACTAACTAACTATTATTATTATATATACATATACACACTCATTATATCATAAATCGGTTTGTTGGTAGGTGTTGGTAGGGAACTTCAACTTAACAGACAGATCCAGCAAACACTTACTAAATTATATACAAAGGCGGCCAGTCGTTTCAAAAACTACGGTTGCCATCTTCACTAGCCAAGTTCTGAGATTTTCAGCGACAATTAAAAATTAGAAAATTGAAATTAAAATAAAATCAGTGACTAAATTTACTACGAATAAAGACAGAGAGAAGTTTACAGTTCTAAAAGTGTAAACTTACAAACGTATATGACAGTAGTGGACATATAGCACCAAATTTAAAACTCATTGGAGCGTTTACGGGCAGAAAGTTACACTGATTAGGATGGAAAATAGCGGCTGTTAAAATTTTAATTACGTCGAGAATTTGCATAAGGTGTCTGGTATTTAATGCATCATCTCTGAGATATTTCTCAGTTTTAAAGCATCTCAAGTCATGGGATGAAAGTATCGTTTTGATTATTTACGTAGTGAGAAAGTCCATTGTGTTTCTCTGCCCTTTGTTTTAGATGTAGGACAGTTCGTCCTACATAAACACAAGCGCGCACAACTATAAGTAAACCAGAAAACTTTATGTAGTGCGTTGATTGTCTTTATTCTTTAAAATTCTGTTGAGAAGGAGTTAGTATTAGAGACATTCCTACATAAAGTTACAAATATAATGAAAGTTTAATAATAATAGTTTGAGAAGAAAACTTAATACCATCACAGTTTAGAAAGCATTCATTTCGTATTATAAAACAGTTAAAGAAGTTCACGTTATAATGCCTTTTTTTTAACGGAAATTGCTTCGTAAGTTAGATGAACTAAAACTTTCATCTATAACCACATTTTACTTAGGGTTTATAGTACAAAAAAAATGTCACTTAAACACTAAATATATTCTTGGCTTCAACGATGTTATTTATAAATTTACGTATGAAGGTATGTATCGTGGGTGCATCTGATATTACCCAATTTTATATATCGGGTGATTTTTTAAACACCTGATGACACTCTAAAACAGTGGTTCTTAACCTGGGGGGCGCGCCCCCCTAGAAACAGGAATTTCTCTAATTGTATTTGTTATTCTCTTAACGAGAGCATGGGCTAATATTGAGAAGTTATTGAGAATGTTATTTTGATTGAAGGGGGGCGTGGAGGGAAGGACCAATTCCTAGAGGGGGCATGGTAGTAAAAAGGTTAAGAACCACTGCTCTAAAAGGTTTTTTTTTTTTATTAACTGAAATAAAAGCGTGAAATTTTTACCGTACGTTCTCTACACATGGGTAATTAGTCCTTTAATGTAAAATATGTTCTATGTGATGTCCTCTCAGTTCCTTAACTCTGTGGACACGAACAACAAATTTGTGGTATCTGAATAGAGTATCTGCTGAAATCTCAAAAAAAAATTGTTCCATTGATGTTTCAGTTCTGTTGTGTGTTGATTCTGGTTTTTTTTTATGCGGGTAGGAGGGGCCAAGGGCAAATGCCCGCAAAAGCGCCCCTCCCATAGAAGAAGAAGAGAGAGCCAAAATCAAGGTCCGGGGTTTTCGAGATGCCTAGACACTCTGCGTTTGAAAGATAGGAGGTCATAGACAGGAGGAAAGATGGATTGAGGAAGATTGTTCCAGAGTTGTTGACCGGTTGAGTAGCTGGAAGACTGAAAATACCGATTAACCCTTGCGTTAGATAGTTGGACAGAATAGGAATGAGAATGTGTAGAAAGTCTGGTACTGCGTGCTCTCCTTAAAGGAGGAGGCATGTAGTTAGAGAGTTCAGAAGAGCAATGTCCGTTACGATAGCGATAGTATAGAGAGAGTGAGGCAACTTTGCGGCGAAGAGAGAGAGATTAAACAATCAGTAAGAGACGGGGAATTGATGAGACGAAAAGCCTTTGACTCCACCGGTCAAGTACGGCTGTGTGGGTTGAACCACCCCACACATGAGAAGCATACTCCATACAAGGGCGAACAAGACTTTTTCTTTTGTTCTACTTTAAAATGTAAAAAGATGCCTCGAATTCTATCGAATATAGTCGGATCTGGATAAATGTATGAGGTTTCGGTCTAAACCAGGGCTTTTCAACCTTTCGTCTACCGCGTACCCCTTTTACATTGTCGGTGCTACCCACGTACCCCTTGAAAGGATGAATTCATAGAAAATACAAGAATGACATTCAGTTATGTTGTATTAATGCTCATAACTCTACAAATATAGTAATAATGACATATGTGTACACCCCCCCCCCCTATGGTAAATCCCAGGTACCCCAGGTTGAAAACCCCTGGTCTAGACCCTACACCGAACATAGCCTGCAAATTGGACGTAAACCTAATGAGAGGGGAATCCTTTAACGCGTCTAGGAGAATTTGTCTAAAACAATTCGTCTAAAATACAATTTGTCTAAATCAATTTGTCTAAAATAGTTTGTCTAAAATCAATTTGTCTAATAACAATTTGTCTAAAATACAATTTGTCTAAAAATAATTTGTCTAAAATACAATTTGTCTAAACAAACAATTTAATATAATATGGCATACAAATTGTTGCCTGATGTACAATGCTATTTATTACTTGCCACGCCCCATCTTAAAAGGTTACCTCTTGTGCGGAATAGTAGATCGAAATAGTTTGTCTAAAATAGTTTGTCTAAAAATAATTTGTCTAAAATACAATTTGACTAATAACTGAAGATAACTAGAAATGCATTTGTCTGCTTGATAAATTTGGAGTGAGGATGAAAAGATTGAAAATGGGTTGATTTTATTTCATAATATACCTAACCTAACCTAACCTAACCTAACCGGGTTATGGGTTCCGGGATAACTGATTTCGATGTACTATTCCGCACAAGAGGTAACCTTTTAAGATGGGGCGTGGCAAGTAATAAATAGCATTGTACATCAGGCAACAATTTGTATGCCATATTATATTAAATTGTTTGTTTAGACAAATTGTATTTTAGACAAATTATTTTAGACAAATTGTATTTTAGACAAATTGTTATTAGACAAATTGTTTTAGACAAACTATTTTAGACAAATTGTTTTAGACAAATTGATTTAGACAAATTGTATTTTAGACGAATTGTTTTAGACAAACTCGCCTGATTCGTCCTTTAACATATTCGATGGTATTAACCCGTAGTTACTCTTTTATCGGGAATATTTAGATGTGGGAAATCTTCTGGGATTTGATTACTATGTTCAGTATTTATTTTCTTGTGAATTTTGAAAAAAAAAATTTAAGAGGGGAAGTCTGCAGGGTCCTTAAACTAATAATAATATCCTGTACTTACCAGCAGTACGTCGGAAAGAAACGATCCCAGAAAATCCAGCTACTGCACCGAAGTATCTAATGGTCCCACGAATGAGTTGAAAATCGGTTGCGTCGAAAAAATAAAATATTGATATGAGGTTAAAACATTTAGTTAGTCACTCCCGTCATGGCGAGATTGATCTCAAATTTTTTTCGTTTGTCCATTTTTAATCCTCAAAATGTGATTATTGAACAAATGTATGTAGTTACTTCCGCGTCTGAAGTCTTACAGAGAGATCTCCATACCCGTTTCGTTAATACGGTGCCAGTACCAATCGGTTTAGAAGAAAATTGAGAAGTAGCCCATCGAATAGAAAAATAAAATAAAATAAACACTAAAAGACTAAATGAACAGGAGCCAAAAATAGTAATTCCTTCAGGATTACTACTGCTGCTACTCTACTGTTATTACTACTACTACCTATTGCTACTACTACTAATAATAATTAATTAGAAATTTAAGACGAGTTCTCAGTTTGAAGTATTGTTGTGTTTTTAAGTCTTCCCCAAGTTCCTGAATGCATTCCTAACCCATTCAAATCTTCAAAACTATTCGAGCATAAAACAATTTAATTGCTTTGCATACAATGAATGGGTCTAACGTTTCGTCCGTATACTTTCCAATAGGCTCACAAATAAAAAAAAATTTAAATTTTCCTTGTAAGTTAAATTTATGTTATTGTAAAAAAGTCTGTTTTAAAAATAGAAAATTGAAAAATTAAATGTTACAGAATCTTTGAAGAAGAAATTATATAAAAAGTTTTAAAATGTCGCAAACTAGGTAGGGTAAAGTTGCCAATGGTCGCGGGTCGGTCCTAATGTCGGGCATTTGACTTAAAAGAAAAGAAACTCCCCATAAAATACTGTTACAGTGAAAGAAATACAATTGGTGTGAAACATTATTTCTAGTAACGAAGTTACTGGAAGTAATATTTCTCTTATTTCCTTCACTGTAACAGTATTTTGTGGGGTTTTTTTAATAAGTCAAATGCGCGCGGCCATTGGCAACATTACCCTATAACCTATACTATATATTATTATATAGCATCAAACTGGACTCTCTTCATCGCTAAAATGAAACACACTTTACAAATAACTAAAATTCCTCCAAAATTGTCTTCGAAAGAGTCATAAATCAATGAATTCATAAATAAAATACTTGAATTTGAATAAGATAGATAAGATAGATAAGATGAATAAACTGTGTACTTTTATTTTATAAATATAAATTGGTGGATTCAAATATTTGGAAGAGGAATGTAGTTCCTGTTACATTTTTGTTGTACAACAAACACAACCTTACCTGAAAATGTTTCGGTGTGAATATAAACTCAGGAAGATCAAAGAACGCCCAAAATCAGCCATTGTTTTGAACTTACAAAAATAATTATCCAACATAAGTTCAAAGACTCAAAAGTGTACTTTTTGTCGCCTGCAAATTGCTAAATTTCTGGTAATAAGAAATATAAATATTAAATATAATGAAGTCACATTGAAGTGTCATTTTCTAAACATATTTAAAATGAAGTTGCGGAGCTATTCAACTCATATTAGACCAGATATATATATCAAAGCATGTTATACCTCAATTTCGAATCAGGTGAGTTTGTCTAAAACAATTCGTCTAAAATACAATTTGTCTAAAAATAATTTGTCTAAAATACAATTTGTCTAAACAAACAATTTAATATAATATGGCATACAAATTGTTGCCTGATGTACAGTGCTTACAATAAGTCTCGCGCTTCTGTCTCGTCCCAAGCTAGTCTGTTAGGTATAAAATGGACGGTCCTTATGGCAGCGGAGGTGTGTTCGGATTGGTGCACATAATTGCTCTAACCCCATCAATGACGTCCACATTATCATTGTGTCGATCAGTCTATCTATTTATATATAGAGACATACTGTATATAGATATATATATAGAGTATGCAGGGGATAACGTGTCTCAGTCCCAGCTATGGTAGTTGTCGTACAATTAACAGTCCCAAGTGCAAGTTACGTTAACACCTCCACATAAACTACCCTGGACTAAAATAACATACGTGAAGCCCTTACCCAGAAACCATTTAAAAGGTGTGATTTAAAATCAATCATTCAATCAATCAATCAATCTCTCTCTCTCTCTCTCTCTCTCTCTCTCTCTCTCTCTCTCTCTCTCATCACACCCCATGGCAATGTATCCATATAACGTTAATAATAACCGAAACTCGAGAAAATATACTCTCTGCCTTCCGCTCTATCCCAAATCTTTTTCTCTTAGTAACCTCTTAATACAAACTAATCTATCATATTTTGCGACTTTTTAACTGGTAGGATTCAATTCCATTCCTATAGTGTAAGATAATTAAATTCATGTGTGTGTTATGCCATATGATGTGCGTAATAAATAATCATTTTTAAATAGTTGGAGCGTTCAAGGTCGTCTGTAATAATCTATAGACTACCCCTCAAGCCCACTGTCAACACTTAGATTCCCCTAAGACACAGGCGTCTTCAAGTAACATGAATGCGTAGAGATGTAAGGTGTTAGATTCCATATTATATAATTTATGTGCTAGGTTTAAGAATGCTGGCACTGAAGGATGGAAGGAAGGGACAGTAAAAGCGATAATAGGTTTAATGAAGGAAGTGGAATGAGGATGGAGGTAAGCGTTGCTATGTCGAAGGAAACGAGGTTGGGTGGGGAATTACGAAGGGAGGAGGAAAGGGAGCCAGAGATTATTAATCTAATTCTGCCACCACGTTCTCCTGATATGAATCCGATTGAAAACCTTTGGGCAATAATGATTAACGAATGGGAGCAACGCAATGAAAGAACATTTGAAGCACGTTTAGCTCACACGAGGAATAGTTGGGAGGGCTTACGTCGAACACCAAACATTCCGTCCAATCTGGCCTCTTCTATGCCGCAACGATTGCAAGAAATTATTGATGCCGGAGGAAGCTATACGAAATACCGATGTTAAAGCCATGACGTAAATGTGTATCGAATATATATTTATGTTAATATAGAATTTTATTATATTTTTATGTTTGACATCTATAAAAGTATATATTGTGACCATGAAAGAACTTTACTTATCCTTAGTTAGAATCTTTTTTTGCAATGTCTACGCTCGTGGAGATGATAATATATGCATTGTTGAAACAAACTATGAGAAGGTAATAGTTTCAGGAAAAAAATAAAAACTGGCAACATCGAGGCCATCACATGTTTATGGGAATTGTCATATGATATGCTACCAATAAACTTTTATATACTACTATATACAGTATACTATATTACGTAATAATTACGATGAACAAATCAAATGCAAATTTCTCTGATTCACGGCCCACCAGTCTTGCTTTAGACTAATGACTTTCATAAGATGGAATAGGTTACCACTTAAAACAATGGATAAACTATCTATTAGTGAGACGACCGTGACTTCCTCGAAATGCGAGCGCGTGAGAGGTTCACTGAGGAATTTGGTAATTAGATTCTTCACGTAGGATATGTATCACAAACAACAATATTGACAACAATTCCCAACAATTACTTAATATCAATCATTGCATTTGAGCAAATAATTTAGACCTGAGTCAAAATAACTTAGGTATCATGCCATGATTTGGGATATTTGCCGAATTAGTCTTTCTCTATAGTCTACAGTATACAGGGTGTACATAAAGTCAGGATCTATTTTTGTGAGGCACTTGGAAATTATATGGAATTCAATCATAAAATGATAAAGTGGTAACATTTATTAAATAATTAAGAGTAGGATTCGACGTGACGCCCATCAGTATCCCTGCACAGCTCAAATCGTTCCGCAGCATTTCTAAACACATTCTGGAGCATTTGCGGGGTTATGTTATCTGCAGCAGTTCGTATACATGTACGTAAGTTTTCAAGACTCGTAATCTTCGTCTGATAGACGTGCGATTTGGTAAAGCCCCATGCAAAGAAATCTAAAGGGGTTAAATCTGGTGATCTCGCTGGCCAAGGTCTGTTGCTTCCGCGTCCGATCCAGCGATTTGGAAAACGTCCATTTAGATAATCCTGAACAATTTTGGCATAGTGACAAGGAGCACCATCATGTTGATAGACGACGGTACTAACAATCCTATCCCCGTCGTCTATCAACATGATGGTGCTCCTTGTCACTCTGCCAAAATTGTTCAGGATTATCTAAATGGACGTTTTCCAAATCGCTGGATCGGACGCGGAAGCAACAGACCTTGGCCAGCGAGATCACCAGATTTAACCCCTTTAGATTTCTTTGCATGGGGCTTTATCAAATCGCACGTCTATCAGACGAAGATTACGAGTCTTGAAAACTTACGTACACGTATACGAACTGCTGCAGATAACATAACCCCGCAAATGCTCCAGAATGTGTTTAGAAATGCTGCGGAACGATTTGATCTGTGCAGGGATACTGATGGGCGTCACGTCGAATCCTACTCTTAATTATAATAAATGGTACCACTTTATCATTTTATGATTGAATTCCATATAATTCCAAGTGCTTCACAAAAATAATCCGGACTTTATGTACACCCTGTATATTGAGACGGTATAGTAATGCCCAGCTAATTATGATGACTAGGATTGCTCCATACCATCCCAACATCCCGAAACTTGGTCATTCTGCTTCTTAATCATTTGTATTTAAACACTAAAATGTAGCAGAAGTGACGTAATGATGACGTCATTGATGGGGTTAGAGCAGTGCCTCTTCAACCTTTTTATGCTTACCGCCCCTTTTGTAACTTTTGAATCCCCGTATCGCCCACCAAAATTAAAAATGCAAAAACTCAAACTAAAAGTTATATACCCTGCATAAAACAATAAAATTAATTGCAATTACCTTTAGATTAATGAGATCCTTGAGCCACTAGTGGGCGGTATCGCCCAGGTTGAAGAGCACTGGGTTAGAGCAATTATGTGCACCAATCCGAACACACCTCCGCTGCCATAAGGACCGCCCATTTTATACCTAACAGACTAGCTTGGGACGAGACAGAGGCGCGAGACTTATTGTAAGCACTGTACAATGCTATTTATTACTTGCCACGCCCCATCTTAAAAGGTTACCTCTTGTGCGGAATAGTACACAGGGTTGCCAGATTGGGCTACAAGTAGCGGATTACGCTACTTTTCAAGAGAGTACGCTACTTATTTTTAATTTTGGGCTACTTAAAAAATTGTTTGGGCTACAATCCGCTACTTTTCGGTTTCATTTCAATATTCAAATTATTTTTTGTAAATTAGTAATAATTTCTAAATTAAACAGAATATGCTAGTGCTACCAATAATAAATTGTTTTTATTCGAATCTAAGCTATTTCCAGACATCTATATTATTGTAATGAAATATAATACATTCCCAAATTTATCAAAGTAATTTTAAAATTTATTATTTAAAATGTTATGTTTAAAGTTTAATCTAATTACATTTAGCAAATAGCGAATATCTTGAGCTCGAATTTATAGTTTACATGTATGTAACATGTTTAGCCTCGCTTAAAGTTAGATGCCTCATGGCAGAGCAGAGTTGCCAGATGCTTATTCTTCAGCTCAGTAATCTCTAGTCTAGATATGAACCAAATATTTCCTATTATTATTTAGTCATTTTATTTGGAGCAAATTCACTTTTATATAATATCTAGAAATTTTATTTGTCTCCAAAAAATCCTAATTAATATTTACAAAATTTTGTTCTGAGTATGTGGTACAACTGCCTCTCCAGGGCCGCCACCCGCGGCGAAATGCGAATGAGGAATCAGTCAGCATTAATTAGCTTCAGTGACGTGTTGTTGCAGATGTTTTTCAGTGTTTAAATCTGACAGTTTGCAAAAATAAAGATAAAAAGTATAATGTATGGTTAATTGTTAAATTCAATTAAGTGAGAGCACTGTTTAATTTTATATTCAGATATCATACCCTTTAAAATTACAATGAGTAAGTGGTCAAAGTATGATAAAAGTTTCAGACAGCATGGCTGCGAGATCCTCAGTTTTCAAAATGGGTAAAAGAGATAAAAGATGATAATACGAAAGTTTTGTAAAGTGTGTAAGGGTAACATCCACCAAAACTAAGCTACAAAATAGGATGGGGCTGCATCTTCTTTCTTCAATATTGAGACTGAAAATGACGCTTGAAAAACAAAATATTTGTTGCTATAATTTTTCTCCAACTAAGGCCATGCTGAACTATAATTCAAGTATATACAAGAATGAATTGAGTGAAGAAGAGAAAGAAATACTCGATACGTTGGAATTTTAACTTTTAAAGGTAAGAATCACTTTGACTATGATATAAAAATCATGCTTTCTATATTTCCTGAGTTTTCAAAAATAAATTTCTTTATTGGGCTACTTTCTACCAAAATCCGCTACTTTTTCTAACTTTTGTGCTACTTTTTAAAAAATTGATCTGGCAACCCTGATAGTACATCGAAATCAGTTATCCCGGAACCCATAACCGGGTTAGATTAGGTTAGGTTAGGTATATTATGAAATAAAATCAACCCATTTTCAATCTTTTCATCCTCACTCCAAATTTATCAAGCAGACAAATGCATTTCTAGTTATCTTCAGTTATTAGTCAAATTGTATTTTAGACAAATTATTTTTAGACAAACTATTTTAGACAAACTATTTCGATGTACTATTCCGCACAAGAGGTAACCTTTTAAGATGGGGGCGTGGCAAGTAATAAATAGCATTGTACATCAGGCAACAATTTGTATGCCATATTATATTAAATGTTTGTTTAGACAAATTGTATTTCAGACAAATTATTTTTAGACAAATTGTATTTTAGACAAATTGTTATTAGACAAATTGATTTTAGACAAACTATTTTAGACAAATTGTTTTAGACAAATTGTATTTTAGACGAATTGTTTTAGACAAATTCTCCTGGACGCCCTCAATTTAGATTGTCTTCATCTCAAAAATGACCCATTTTCATTGGATTGAAACTATGGAATGACTTGCATGCTGATATAAAAAATATTGTATAAATTCGTTTAAAACTAAGTTAAAATCTCGGATCAAGTAAAGATAAGCACCCCCAACCTTTTTTAGTTAGCTTTATAAGGCTAACTAACGAAAATATCACGACTTAACCTAACCAATCGTTAGATCAACTGTACGCCTTTGACGATTGGTTAGGTTAGGTCGTGATATTTTCGTTAGTTAGCCTAATAAAGCTAACTAAAAAAGGTTGGGGTGCTTATCTTTACTCGAATCCAAAATCTCGATTAATAATGGAATACTAATAAAAATCTAGGATTAAATGTACATTACTCGTTATTATTCATCTCTTATCTCTCGTGTCTAATATTGATTTCTTTTTATAGTATTGGTATCATACCTTCAATAATGACTTTGTATTTGTTTTATATTTATGATAATAATAATAATTATAATAATAATACTAATAATAATAATTTGAGATTAATATATATGCTAATTAATAATTCTTATTCATGATTTACATATTATTAATAATAATAACTGTCTGTTTCATTTTTAATTAAGAGCCCAGTAAAGCCTAAAGCTTAAGGGCCAAATAAAATAAAATAAAAAGTTTGATTTTACAATTATTTATGTTAAAATAAAAACAAAAATTGTAAAAATTGTATTTACTTTAACAATAAAGGTTATACAATCAAACAATAACACAAATTTTAAAAATTTTAATTTAGTTTTTTCAGACATTCTTTGAAGCATTTTTTTAATTTTAGTTCAGGGATCGAATCCCAAATTGAACTATCTTATAACCTGGGCCCTCGGGCATAATGAGGTCCTGGGTCCCTTGAAATCAGATTATTTTCATGTTACAGTTCGATTAGACACTTGATCCAATTGAGAACAATCTCACTGTTTTATGATGACTGCGGGCCGGGGCCGCCGGGCCCCATAAAATAGCCCGAGTTCTCGATCCATGCCCAATTGCCCGACTGCTCAGTCCGCCCCTACTTATAACCATCTTATAACTATCTTGTATCTCGTCGTTGTTAACCTTTTACACCTTAATTGGAAAGGTATACCATTCTACTGTAATTATTATTTAATATTTTGAAACCTGTAGTTTACAGTTAGTAATTTTGTTATGGTGGGGAAGGCGGGGGGGGGGGGGGGGGGGGGGGGCGCAAGCCCAAAGACACACTTTTCCGAAATCTAAGTAAATTTGTGACAAACATCGAATTTTACTAATTCTTAAGCGTAAGTTCAGAAATCAGATTGTTTACAGCGTTTTGTAAATGCTTTTGACAATAGTGTATAGTGAAGTGTACAGTGTACAGTGAAGTCCGCGTTCGATCGGCGATCCTTCCTGTCTTCGCGGACTTGTATTTTATTATTATTTTCTTTTACGATGTAACTTTTATCACACTTATAAACGTAACCTTTAATCCAAATTTTATCTTTTTTTGTGTGTGATAATATTTTGGAAGAATACGGTCAAAATCTCAGAATAAATGTATGTAAAACAATTACAGTGGTTTTGTTGCGAATATTTTGAAGAGAGATGTTGCATCGTGCTAGAAATAAATTCAGCAATTTGGAGAAAACTTGGAAAACTACTTCAGTTTAAGAGTTAATCTCATGAATTTCTAAATAATCATAATAATTAATGATAATAATAATAATAATTAATGATAATAAAAATAATTATAATAATAATATAGATAATATTCTACTGCATTTTTTAAATTTTAGTGAGGAAAAATATAAAGAAACGTACGAAGTGTTTCTTCAATTTACAAACAAGTTTCTTGTTCTAATTCAAGGAAGTCGATTACTGACATCGTGTATACACACACACACACACACACACACACACCGTTAACCGTTATAGTTTTTTTGTGTTATTGGTAACGTTTTGCAGTGTGAATGTACGTTCAGAATTAGTGAACACACCAAAAATCGGACAAATTTTTTATTTTTGCTTTCTAAATATTATTTAAACGTGATTTTTGTTTCTTTCTATCACTTTGATTCGGTTAAAAAAAAGCGCTTCAATAATCTCGAAGCAGAATACGACGTTTTTTTCTCTCTTTTTTTAACGTAAAGATCTGATATTGACTGTGATGAAAAAGAATGTCATAGCTAGTGGTGACAAAACTCTCGGGTCAACTAAGTAATCAACCATCTAACCAATTCAAAAGGATTTTTTTTTTTTAAGTCATACGGAATAACCGAACGTGATTGAACCTCGTATGGACTCGCCTGCAGCTAGGAGTTTCTCATGTTTGCCTCACGCATCCCGGGTCCTCGGGTTCAATTGTACTTGGGGCGCATCGACAGTTACCTTTTTCGGTCTTAATAAACACGCACATAATATATATATATATATTATATATATATATATGTTGTTTTTTTTTTCAAAATATCAATTCTGCGCAACTTGCACTATTTTCATTTTGAATTGGCTCCCAAATCTGCGCAAATTTCCTTTAATAAATAGTAGGCTCACTGGCATTTTGTTGAAGGACCTTATGACTCGTCGGTTCAATGTAGGTAAACAATTCGTTCATGGTTTTATATTCAGTCGTATTAGGCTTTCACTTACTAACTTCTTCGCGTTCGTGAATGGTTTAACGCCCTTTAATTCTCTAACCCTCCAAACAATGGGTTTTTTTACGCTTTTGCAGTTTCTCTGAACGGTTTTGTAGGTTTACTAAACGTGTGTTTGTTTGCTAGGAACTTTCTTAATTAAGTGTATTATGTTTGAAATAAATCTATGAGTTTCTCTTGAACTTCTGAACTGAACTGAACTGAACTAGTCCTTGGATTTTACATTAGACCACATCGCGAGCTTGTTATAATTCCATGTCACGCAACGGACAAGAAATTTTGCTCCTTCATTTATTTTATTATTTTTGTGTTTTATATGAACTTTAAATATACAGAGTGTTTCAGGTCGACCCTAAAAATATGGAAATTGGCGGAATTTGTAGTTTGTATTTGGTAGAACCTATTTTAATTACTACGTATTTGCTACAAATTCCGCCAATTTCCATATTTTTAGGGTTGACCTGAAATACTCTGTATTTATAGTAAATTAAATGTATTTCTAGTAAAATTATTTATAAAATATTGATAGAATGCTACGGGCATAAAAAAATTAATTTCTCCCAAGTACTGTCGTGTGGCCTAATCTTTAACTATAGCATCTTTTGAATAGCGACTCTTCAAATTGGTTTTAACATAGGCCTACATTTCTACAACTCCTACAAATATTTATCACGTGATCTTTCCATAATATTTTTTATTAATTTTAACAATGCGTTTCGTCGTAATCGTACCACTTTTTAAATTAAAGGTTATTAAATTTTAGTTTATTTTATTCGTTTATAAAAGTCTCCTTTAAATGCGCATTTCTCCGTTTTCTATGGTTTCTCTTTTAACACACTTTTATTTATTTTTTTTTATTGCTATCAAGTATCAGCAATGAACTCGTAATTAAGTTTATTTCCAGTATTAGTCTCGGCCATCCAGTCATGCCGATATTTGTCTTATTTACTTTAGATTTAAAACGTTCTATTTATAAACATAAATATCGTATCTTTCAATAAACTTTTCAAAATCAGTAGCAAATCGCCATAATGTGTGTTGAGTGTTGATTGAGTGTTCTTTAGCATCAACAAAATTATGTTCTCTTTCGACGTTTCTTTTTCAAAAATTCTATTTCGGCTTTTCTTTTTTCCCTCCTCAACTCCATCTTCTTCTTTTCTTTTACAATTCAACTCTTTTAACACGTTCCTTTTTTGATTGTGTATTCACGCATTTTGTTTCTACCTTCCATATGATGTAGCGACCCGTGGTTTGAATCCCACGTAAAGCTGTAGGTTCCCTCCGTCCTACGATTTTTGCCATTACACAGGAAGTTAAACAATCTCTCCTTCCACTCCCCACCCAAAAGAAAATTAATCTACACTAGTTGCGGAACGTTATATGACAAGTGCTGAATTACCTTTTAAAGGTATTTAGGTCGGCCTATAATCCCAACAAAGTTTCTTCAGAGTGTCAAATTTGGTGAACATCATTAACCCCTTTCGTTCTGTCTCCGTAGCTTATATGCCCACAATCCTAATAGTTTAGTTTAGTTTTAATACAGGGTGATTCACTCCCTGGTAGCCCCAGAGTATCACTAATACGATACTCTGGGGCTACCAGCGAGTGAATCACCCTGTATTATAGGCTAATGTTAAATTGGTAATAGCTTCATAATATGTTTTAGTAGTTTTAACAAACACTTCAGATCCAGTCTGCAATATTTTTTGTAATTTGACGCCATGACCTCTACAGCAATAAATAATATAGGTATCACTAGATAATTGGTGCTTTCCAGGAATAAAACTCGAACGGGTACAACGATTAAACCGCAATAATCTTTGTGTGTAACCGTAACCGCAGTCCAATTTTGATTAGGTGTATGATCCGATGGAAGTCCCCAAATACTCCTTTGATTACGAAAGCCATATCACAAGCACTCGGAAGATTTTTTAAAATTCTATTCGCGTACCCGCGTGTGTGAGCAGGGAATGGGTATGAGTGTCTGTAATCCGGTTAACAAGTCAAATAACTCGTGACCTTCGGCGTAAAATGTTCATTAATTAAAATGGCCTTGTAAATATATTTTATTTTCACGTAGGCCTAAAATGGAAAGTTTGGCTAAACCTTTCCTGTATGTACACTGTGATTCTTTAATGATGCCACATTTTAAATTGTTTGAAGAATCCGGGCATTGTAATTTCTTATCATAGTCTCTAGCTTGTGATCTTTGGCTTAGTTTTAATTGACACAAAAGTGGATCAGAATCTTTGACTCCACATCCTCCAAGAACAGTTCATCCCATTTCTTATGGGCCAATGCAATGATATGGATAAAGTTTGGTTTCAACAGAATGTTGCAATACCTCATAGAGCAACTGTCGTTTTGGACTGCATGAAACTTTCGTCCCGAGAGTCCTGCCTAACAGATAGGCCTAACTTCACCTTCACGACTGTGGTTTTGCATGACTTCCTCTGTCACCATGACCTCAATTCCTGTGATTTCTTCTTATGGGGATATCTAAAGAACGAGGTCTACAAAGAAAGGACACTGGAAACTCTAAAGAAGCGACTGATCGTGAAGCCTCATTTCTATTGATACGCTGGAAATCAAAATAAGAAATTGTACTGAAGGAATTCGTCACGTAATTTGGAAAAGGAAAAACACTTTGATTACGTGTCCGTTAAAAACAAAAAGTCCTCCAGCAATAATCGTGGCAAGTTTCATGAATGTAATAAGTTAATCCGTTGATTTTAAATTATTATTGGAAAGTGTGACGTAATCAAGGAATTATCCTGTACTTTCATTTTCTACGACTACATTGCCTTTTGTTATACAAGAAAAGTACAGTTTTATACCAAACATTCGGTGTTCAATCTGTATAACATTTCTCGATCATCACCAAACTGGTCCTTTGAGAACATGGAAAACAGGTTTAAGCCTTAGCTTAAATACAGTTTTATTATCTCTCTCTCTCTCTCTCTCTACATATATATATATATATACGTACTTTTCCTTTCAACCTTTCAGATGTCTCGTGCGATGATTCCTCATTTCACGGAGGTCAAGCTTGTTGGCCCTCCTCTTGGGCTGACCTGGTGAAGTAAAAAGTTGGTTTCTTGTGCTTTCCACTCCCATAGCCAGGAATTCCCGGTTCATCTGGAATTATTCTGAGCCAGGCGTCTAGTAGGATACTAGGATACTTTTGAAGATATCCACCGCTACACCACTCATGTTCTTTAGTTCCTTGGGCAGCTGGTTGAACAGTCTTGGTCCTCTCACAACAAAACTATTTTCCTTCAGGGTTGAGGATGTTCCCTGTCTAGCCTTTTATTTGGGAACACGGCACATTCTTCCTTTCCTACTTTCCACTGTTGTTTGAGTGGTTATAGGGTTCAAAGAAAGATTAGGGACTAGTTCCTCCATTATTTTCCAAGTATAAATAATGGTGAATATATTCAGTTAATATGAATTTAATTTACATAACCCTTCCCAGTAATTCAGTTCTTTGCATCCATTGATCTTGGCTGTGAAGCTTCTCTGAATCCCTTCTAGTTGACTGTCTTTTTTATATGGGGATGTAAGACAGAGCAGTATTCCAACTTGGGTATGATCAGTGTTTTCAACAGAGGAATCATTATTATTCTATCCCTTCTTTTAAAGGTTCTCAGTATCTGTCCCGTTATTCTTTTTTCTCTTTTTACTACTATCTTATTTTGTGTTTCAAATTTCGCGTCATCACTCATTACAATTCCTAAATCTGTTTGCTTTAGAGTTTCTCTGAATTTCCTGTCCATTTTGGGTACAGTATTCCATGGATTTTAGGTCCTCCCTTCTTCTGTACCTTAGTAGTTGAAATTTTCAGTGTTAAATTTCATATTATTGCCTTCAGACCAACTGTAGATTCTGTTCATATCTGTTTGTAGAGATCCCATATCCTCTGGATTTCTTATTTTTCTATAATTTTTGTCATTGGCAAAATGTTACTGTGCTGTCACTGGTAATTTGCTCATCTATATCAGTTAGCATGATTATGAAGAGTAATGGAACTGATACTGTTCCTTGTGGTACTGAGTTGAGACCTCTGACTCTGATGAAGATATTCCTTGAACGGTGACAACTTGCTCCTTCTCACTAAGGAAATTATATACCATTTTCTTACTTTTACCGTTATTCCCATATATCATATTTCAGTTTATGTGCTATGATTCGATGGTCACACTCGGCAAAGTCTTTGTATATCACATCATAGTTTTTATTGTTTTCGAGTGCATCAATAATGTTGTTATAGTGTTCCATTAGTTTTGATAGGCATGATCTTTCTGAGCAGAATCGATGTTGGTTATCATTTAATTTTTTCCGACTTTCCAGAAAAGTCCTAAATTTTTTCTCTAACTATTCTTTAAATATTTTGGTGAGATTAGACGTAAGCGACACTGGCCTATAGGTTTTATCCTCGGATCGACCTCCTCCTTTATATATTGGAACTATGTTCGCTTTCTTCAAGATGCTCGTTATTTCTCCCGTGTCTAGTGATCGTCTCGCTTAGTGATTTCATTTGTGCAGCTTTTGAGTAGTGTGACATTCCATTTGTCCAGTCCTGCTGCCGAGTGTGTTTTTAGTTTCCCTATAGTCTTTATGACATCATCTGTTGTGAAGTCAAAGTCCGTTATACTTTCCCCTCGTAATTCTCCTTCAAAGAACGCGTTTCCATCGCATATTAGTTTATCAGTTTTGGGGATACTGAAAGATGATTCATACTGAGCTCTTAATATTTCAGATACTTCTTTTAGATCATCGGTTAAAACATCGTTTTCACTCTTCAAAGGTCTGATAGTCGCGTGAGTTTTTGCAAAATTAAAGAAATATTGAGTTAACCTTTATTGTTTCTGTAGCGTCGTCGTCTTCTTTCTCTTTCTTAATTAGACCCTGGATGACGCAATCTATACTCTTCAGTTTATCATTTAATATGATAGTGTGATCTTACGCTAAATGTATGAATTAAGCTTTATTTATGTTCATAAAAACAACTAAACTGTGAAGCTCAACTGAGGATGGATTTTCTCCTTATATCTCCCATATCATCAGTAGTATGGGCGAAAAATGGGAGAGTGCAAGAATGTTGCAGAGATAATGATCAATGTTGCAAAAAGGGTGGGGGTATGTAATGAAGGGGGAGGGAGGTATGCTGCAAAGGGGGGGAGGGGGTTATGCAATGAAGAGGAGGGAGCTTCGGGGGGAGAAGGGAGGATGACCTCCCCCAAAGGGGTTGCCTTAACCTAAGAGAGGAAGAGAAAGGAGAGACGGAGGAGGTCTTTGGGGAGAAGGTGGGATGTCTTCACCCCCCAAAGGGAAACTTAACCTAAGTCTTAACCTAAGAAGGAAGGAGAGAGAGTTCTTTATTCTGCCGAAGTTCGCATCATTATGAAGGTCCTGAAGCCAAGCAGGTCTTATATAGAGGAAGGTTGAGTTGCCAGATATCACTTTTTATTTTAATTGTTCAGGTATACATTATTAGGGTGAGTTGCTAGATACCACCACTTATTTTAATTCACACGAGTTACCGTTTTTAAAAGCAAATTAACTTTCTCTTTAAAGAGAATGAATTACTAAAACGAAACACAAAAGAAATACATTTAAACTGAAATAAATAAAACACCATTACATCATTCTGTTTATTAATTATTTGAAATATATAGAAGATAAATATACACTCCTATACATACGATGGAATGATCAAAAAATAAAAATAATAGTATAAGAAATATGAACGAGAAATATACATAATCAAAAAATAAAATAAAAAATGTATAAACATCAATACAGGTGAAATACACACACACACACACACACACACACAACACAAAATATTAAATAATAAATAAATTGGAAATAAACACATTCACTTTGTTCTGTCTATTGAATTATGACATTCCTTTCGTGTGATTGAAAAATTAGACTACATCAGAAAAAATAACATTACACATCTTTTACACATCTATATATATATATATATATATATATAGATGTGTAAAAGATGTGTAATGTTATTTTTTCTGATGTATTATATATATATTATATTATATATATATATAGAAAAACAATATTTATTTTAACTAACTTCAGCTAAGGTGATGAACGAGGAATATATATGATAAAAAAAATGTATTAACATCAATACAGGTGAAATACACACACACACACACACACACTTGTATTTTCGCGACTTTCTCCTTAAAATTATTCAGTAAAAGAATTAATTATTTAAACGAAACCCAATATTAACTGTGTCTATTTACTTTGACATTCCTTTCTTGTGATTAAAAAAACAAATTGCATCAGAAAAAATAAAAATACACTGCGCCCTCGATATATGCGTCTTCAGCATATGCGAATTCGCTGTTATGCGAAGACCCTATTTCTACCAAGAATTCAGTATATGCGGAAAAAATTCGCATTTATGCGCCACCTAGTGTGAAATATTGCTGAGCCGCTGAGCGCACCGACGTGTTCCTGCCAAACAACAACAGTCTCGCATAAACCATTATAGCGTGTGCGTTGTGCTCTAGACTTTGTTGTGTTTTTCACTATTTTTGAGTGCTTTTCCCAGTTTTGTCTTACTGTTTATTGTAGACATGGCTTCTAAACGTCCTCTGCCTAGTACTGGGCCTTCAGCTTACTATGTCCTTTAATATTTATACTGTACAGTATTGATGTAATATAGCATTACTGTTATCTTGTTGAATGTTTATGGTATAAAAAAGTGGCATATTTATTGTTCGGGGTGCCGGGAGGGTAAAAAAAAACTGGTTGTGGAACGCATCCCTATTTTTTTCATTTAACTATAAGTTCGATATATGCGAATTTGCATTATGCGAGGTTTTAGCAGAACCTATCCCTCGCATATATCGAGGGCGCAGTGTACTCACACTATATATAAGAAAAACTATAATTGTTTTAACTAACTTCAGCTAAGGTGTTTATTGTCATATGGACTATAGTCTGCCAATAAACCTTTTCATTTCATTTCATTTTCATGTCATTTCACTCATCTCATATCATCTCACTCATTTCATTTCATTTACTTTTATCATTCCTCTGTATAGGAGTGGAGGCAAGTACGGAGAAGGTTCAACCATATTTAGCCCGAAGCTTTTTTGAAGGCCTCAAAGCTTAACCGCAAAGAACCTTTTGCCTTAAATTCATCCCTTCTCTCGAGAAAATCTCCATTCACTACAAATGTTATTCCTGCCATTATTATTATTATTATTATTATTACTACTGAAGTTAAAACTTAAATTTAATTTATTTATTAAAGGCAAGAGAGAGAGAGAGAGAGAGAGAGAGAGAGGACGACACACACACACAGAAAGAAAGTTTTGTTTATAGCGGACTTTTCCTCAAAGAGAACTAATTATTTAAACGAAACCTAATATTATCAATAAAAGAATAAATAAAACACCATTACATCATTCTGTTTATTTAGACGAAGAAATATATAGAAGATAAATATACACTCCTATACATACGATGGAATGAACAAAAATAAAAATAATAATAGTATAAGAAATATGAACGAGGAATATATATGATCAAAAAATAAAATAAGAGAGAGAGGACGACACACACACACACACCACACACACACACATATACACATATATATATATATATATATATACCAAATCCACAAGTCAGGAATCTTGGGAAAGTTGATATTAGCATGGCCGCACAATATGATAATGCACATTCTGCTTGAAGAAATATTCTAGATTTCTTATTTTCTAATGATCTTTGTGTTACTGTGTTGTTTCGTCAGGATTATGAAGAGTAGCTGCGCTAATTTTGTTTCCTGCGGTACTGAGCTGAGCGACTCTGATGAAGATATTCCTATAACGACATGCATCCGAAAAATTGAGACTCAATTAGTATGGCCGCAAAATAATAAAGTATTGCTGTGATGGTTGATCAATATTGCATAAATGGGAGGGTTGGGGAAAACCGAGAAAAGTATGGATGCAAATGCAAATATTGTCGTGGTAGAGACTGCAGGGGTAATACACGATATGAGCATTAAATCTACGGAGAATATAAAGACACCATTAGTCCTCCAAAGCTTGAACCCATAATATAGGTGTTACGATTGGTACACAATTTAGATCCGCCCAGTTACACTGACAACCAATCATTACGAGCCGCTCTTAGTCTTTTGGGGCGGTGCTGGGGATTATGCGTATAAAAGGAAATATTTTCAGCTGGGAGTCAGTAATTATTTTCACCAGTGAATAAACACTCCCTCAGCCATGAGTCAAGAAATTTATAGTTTACCGGATTTATATCAAGATGGTGACATTGTAGCATCGGCCACAATTAATCTTTTTAACGCTGCTGACCGGGATGGATTATTTCCAACGCGAACCGTTGATGATATTTGCAATGACACTCCTTACGATCCGACGCAAAGGACTGCCGTAGAAATGTAAGTGCCCATAATTTTATTTTTTTTTAGTCAATTACTCGCGAAGTCAGAAAGAGGATTATTTCATCATGATATATATATGGAGGGTTGTAGTAATTCACTTGGTCAAATACATCATTTAGGTAATCGCAATTATAGATTAGTCTACAGTTATATCCTGTTTTGATTCATTGAATTTTTTTTAGCAATCTTTTGCATGTTTTTTATATAAATTCAAATGTTATTTGTAACTATCTCTTAAAGGAACTTCTCTGAGCGTTTCAAAGATATCTTCACATTGTAATACTCTTACTATATGTATACTCTATGTTTTTATTAAAAAAGATTCAGTACGAACATTATTCTTTCTCCTTTAAGGTCCGATGAGGATTTGTCACGTGTTATACAATCTTTTCGTTTTGAAGAACCCCATGTCATGGACCTGAATACGGAGGACTTACCGAGCAATCAGCCCAACGAATATCACATCATTAACGAAATAATGTAAGTGTTTTTTTTGTTTGATCTTTTTGGGGGGAAGAAGACAAAATGTATTTTCATCAATTTATTAAATGAAAGAAATCGTGTTTTTAGTACAATAACCATCTTAAACTACAGAATATACAAATTAACATTATTGGTTGCAAATATATACACGAACAAAACATCATACTATACAACGAGTACGCACAATTGGAAAACGGCATTTTATCTGTCTGCATACCATTTCATCGTTTCGTTGAATGTGACACGGGTCGAATAATTTTAAAAAATTTATGAAGTCTTTACCACGTGACATATGCATGAGAAATGAAAGGCAGTACATTCCACACGTATTACTAAAATAACCTTGTAATCGGAATGGGTTCCATACAACTACGGGGATATGTAACTGATCGAGAAATTTTACAATAACAGGGTCACTCCAGGGTTGTGTCCCGAGTGAATCAAAATAGTACAGGCGGTCCCTATTTTTAAAATAGATTGCAAGCCAATGAATCACTTCATTACCGATGACATCTGTATTCACAATAAGACTACCGCAATCTCGCGTAGTTGACAAATTCAATGCTTCATTCTTCGCAAACACACCGATAAATTTGGAACGTGTGATTTGTTCACTATTCATTACTCTGAAGTGTATTCGCATCCATTTTAAAAGTCAGTGATAACGCCCCTAAATCTGCCTACTTCTATTAGAGCTTGTGACTCGAGATATACTAGTACACTAATAGGCGCGTCTATAGGCTTGGTGAATTCCAACCTGACTGAGATGTTTCCACTCTGCTGTGGACTTAAATGTGTATTTACGCTAGCAGACAAGTCAGATGTGATGTCAAACGGATAAAGGTTAAATTGATCAATGAATTCTTTCTGCGTTACCCCATTTCCGAGCTCATCACAATCACCGGCAATATGGGCCAGATTACTATATGCTCTCGCGCAAAGAGGAAACACAGCGTCTGATGAATAGTCCGTATTCAATGTTCCTCCCAACGCAATGCCATTAACATATAGTTATATTTTTAAGTCTGAAATTCTCGAATTTAAAGGCACTCTTTTTATATTTTCCATTCACCGAAGCATGGTTCTGCATTCCAATTAATATCCTTTTAGGAAGATTTCCCAGGGCGATCTTTTCTATCTGTTTCGATGTCAACCCTGCTGGCACCGTGTATAGCATGATTTGTACTCTGTTAATAGGGTATTTTACTTTAGCGTTTAGTAAATTTTTCTCAATTTCTAGTTGTTTTGGTGAACTTAATTTCACTCGCCGTACGCGGAGGTATGTCTCCATAATGTGAACCACAACGGGTTTTGCTCCCTCTTCTTGATCAGCATCCAGATTTAAGCAGATCTCAGGACTCGTGCGGGTGAGCTTTATTTTCATATCCACCCCATTCACAAGCAACTTCTCCTGGAATGTGAAATCTGTATGCAGACGTCCAAAACACTCGTATATCTTCTTTTTAGAATTTTTAAATTTGTCCTTTATACTACTTTCGTCTTTAGTTTGATAATATCCCTCGGCTCTTAAAATGGTATCCTTCGCTTCTTTGGAAAAGTTGAGGACATTTTCCAGATAGGTTCGTAGTTGATAGTACCCCGTGCCTGCCGATTTGTTGACCTGATTTAAATATACGTCACACTGGTTGAATATGGAGTGCAGAAAGTTTGTTTCAGGGTATACAGCATATTTGTCATCGCAGTCCGTTCCATCAGAATGGGCTATACGTAGTTTAGCGTACATGTGCACGCAGCTTGAATCAAAAAAGTAATGGCCTGAGCTGGGTATCACGAATTTTATAGGAGCACTCGGGGAACTAATTGTGTTTAAAGGGTTAATTGTAATAAAGTCACTGTGTTCAATAGAAACTTGAGTTGGGGGGCATCTCAAAGAGGGATAGCTCCGATTTACAGCATTGTGAACTACACGGATGGATGAAGCGTGCCATGACGAGTTAGAAATAGCGCCTCCTCTCTCGACAAGTAGTAAACAAACTATGATTCATAAGATCAATGTCCTTAGTTTATATCAGTAAAAAAAATGGTCGACCATAGGTTTCATTCGTTTACAACACTTCTTTTTTGATATCCTTTTACGCTTAATGCCACGTGGTGGTAATCCCTTCTTCCAGCCAGTCCTCTTCTTCCCATCACCACGCATTTTTCTCTTTGCATCTTTGACGATTTCATCCTGTGCACGTTTTAAATGTTTTTTTTTTAGAGCTTCTTTAGGTTTAGCCCCAGCCAATATGTCTTCTGCAGTGTTAAGATCTGATTGTAGCGCTTTCCTTCCGAGGTATCTGGCATCCCTCTTCAGCAAAGGAACAGCCGTACGTAGTATGGTTGAAAAAATGGACCCAAGTCCACTACCACGCTGGTATCTCACCCCTCGACAGACGGTGAAAGGCTTTCTGTCCATTATAACTCAGTGCGTCGAAAGTGCAGCTTCACTGTTAAGCTCCCGTCACCGAATGGGAAATTTTTACCCTCAATCGTTCTTATATATATTGAGATATTGGTTATTAGATTAGGTGCGACATTCACATAATGGGGTCTGTCATATGTAATACTCAAACTCCTTCCTCTATGGTTGGGGATGTGGGCAATGCAGCAGGCGTGCCTGGGTATCCCCAACAAACTGGTGCTCCACTATATTGCTGTAAATATAGCACGTCTGGGGCTGAGAGCTTTCACCCATTTTTCCATCTTCAATTGATACATTAAGCTGGACAAATGCTGTGCCTCGTGAAATGTGTCTCTTTGGAAGGCTGATCGATATCGCCCCTCGGTCATAATTTTGAACACTTCGGTCTATAATATTTCTGTTAGCCTTTGATTTTAGGATTAGAGTATGTGCAGGGTTTCCTTTGTTTACGATTTCGTATACTAAATCAGTCGTAAGATTTGAGTTTTTTAAACTTACGCTTAAGTCTCTCACAACATCCTCAGCCGAACCATAACGGCCCGGACCTAGTGTTACTACTGTACTGTAATACCGTGCAACCTCAGTCCGGGCGATACGTATAGTTTCATCCCGAGTTACCCCTGCTTTTTCACATTCATCAATGTCTCTAAGAATCTTAAAAACGGTATCTTTATAATCAATATTTAAAAAGAGTGTCTACAGCTGAATTTCACATACCCCTACCTCATACGAATCACGACCCAATTCAATGGGTCCATGGAGTTCTGTTACAAAGTCGGCTAGTGTGTTGTTAGGGTGGTGTACGGACACGGACGAGGAGGACGGGAGTGTGACGTGAAAATGTTTAGGAGCCATGTTGCATACTATTTAAGCTTCATTATTGCATCAGCTTTTATATAGGTGTTGAAGCTTTCTGGGTACCTAGCCATTTCACAGGTACCGTTTTCTCTTTCCTGAACCTTTGCTTCCTAAAGTTTTCTCAATTTTAAACACATTTTTTCCTAAATTAAATGCCACTTTCTGCAACTCCTCGCGGTAAAAGCCTCCTGCGATTTCTTCCCCATTCAAATCTTCAACATAATACATCATTATCTCACCTTTAGGTCTCATAGCCCTAACTTTAAAAATCTCACGTGTCCATCCTTGCTCAAATCCCTTCGCGAATTTATTTCCCGAACGCGACAGCCTTACATTATCATCGATTTTGAAACGCGCAGTGTGGTGGTGGTGTTCCATCTCTTCTCACCTCTGGGCGCATTCCTCTTTCTAAAACTTCGTTAGGTGTTGTCCCAATCGTGCGATGGTGTGAGCGGTTGTATGATGAGGCCAATGATTCCAGAATGTCTAGAAATCTGTATGTGTTTTTATGTGTAAAATACCGGTGTATGCGTTCCTTTATGGTACGTTGAACTCAGCTAAAGAAGCCTTATGTATATAATTGGTAGTGTAATAGCTGATATTAAACTCTGTCAACATGTTTGAAAGCACGGCCTATAAATTCCTTCCCCATATCCGTACAAAAATAGCCAGGAACCCTGTTTTCTTTTAACATCAGCGTTTTGGTGGCTTTAGCAACTTTCAGGTGATTTTTTTTTTAGAGGAATTAGCTACAGATATCTAGAGAATACATCTATTATGAATAGAATGTAGTGGTAACCATCGTTATACACAAAATATCTTTGCATGTCTGTTAAATCTGCTTGCCAAATAGAATCAATCGAGGCTGCTGTTGTCTTGGCTGTTTTAAACCTTTTTCTCACAGGCTTATGAAGTGTATAAGCGTCCTGCTCCCACAAAAATCTCTCAACATCTTTTTTTCCTACTACGTAAACACTTCTGTACAGTCTATCTACGCCTCCGTAGGAGGCTGGGTTAGAAATGTCATAATAACGTCTTCTTAATATGTTAGCCATTTGCGTATTTTAGAGGCACGTGGGTAGGGTTGACTGTTGTTTAACCTCTATACCTTTACTCCTTCCACAATGATCTCGCCTGTATCGGTCCATATTGTATGACGGGGTCCTCATTCAATAGATTATAAAGACTTAAACCTTTATTCCTCAATGTATGTGGGAGGGTGCTTTTTAATACATGCTCGATATGTTATGTGCCCAACCCATTAATCTTTGGTTGGTCAGCTGTATCGTCGGACATAGGTCCTATGCCACCATGTCCATCGTTCCCCGTGCTGTGCCTAATAACCACGGGAATCTCTGTCGGGTTCTTATAATTTTCGTACTCGTGAAGAAATTTCTGCAGAGCTTCTTGGTATAAGATTCTTTTCTCATCAGGTGTTTTTCACTGTTTAATAGGGCTAGCAATTCGCTTTCCATTCTTTTAAGCCTGCTTTTACGGGGATCTAGATCCGTGTCTGGATTCTTTGAACTTTGCAGTGAAGCATACATCTAGTCAGTAAAGGACCCAAAACTGAAAATAAGATGTGGAGGATTGAGCCTCCTCTTTGTACAATAATTCGTTTTTTCTCCCCTAGTTTGACTTTTACGAGCGAGTGCACGTATTATGTTCTTGTGACGGCGTAGGCGAGCCTTCTGAGGTGGTTTCATTCATACATTGCAATTTATAACGTTAAGACAGATTTCACAGATGCATTTTAAAAAGTCGGAGTCGATATTTTTAATAAACATCCGCTGCATTGCCCGGGGCAGTCGATGATAGATTTTTATTAATTCGTGGTATTTCTTTAGCCTCTTTGTCATTCTGGAATATACACCGTTTCAGGCTCGTTTGGAAATATATTCGTTCTTAGAAGCACCCTAAACGTGCTTCGCGGATGAAGGTCGCAAAGCAAATATCCGCAACGCGTGCTTGTAGCTTCTTTATAAACTTCCAAAAACTCCTTACGCTGATTCGGGAACATTTGATTGGCCAATACCCCAGTTTGTGATACATCTCTACGTTGCGCGAATAAGACTAGATATTGTGTTTTTAACGATACATCGCGCATGTATCTATTTTTGAAAAATAGATTCTGATTGATGAAGAACACGCTTATGTTAAGATGGGAGAATACTGTAAATGTCTCGGCAAACGTTTTATCCATCTCCAACTGAGATCGTCAATTACAATGACTGTATGTTCATTTCCCTTTAATGAATTAACGTCGTATACACCTTTGTGGAACAAAATAACATCTTGGTACTCGTTAAACAGTGATTGATACGTCGAATAGCACCATATAACTTTATGCACAAATTTTGAGAACATCTCTCCCTTTTCTTTAATGATTTTAAGCATAAACACAGTTTTACCACATCCTGTAGGTCCAGATATAATACATGTGGATGGACTCGTGAACCTGAATTTTTCTATAGAAGTCATTTCTAACACGTCACACTCATAAGTGGGTCATTTACAAAATATTACAAATTTTTAGTGCTGCTCCTTATAAGGGGTTCCAAAAAACCTTAGCCCCCCATTTGCAGCTTACATGTTCACTTATATCGAAATAGTGTTAAGTGATTATAAAAATATATAAAATTATTTATTGCAGGTATTAAAATTACTCTAGCTGATAAAGTGATAATATAATGGCTTCTCAATTAATTGGTGATTCGGAGAGGCAACGTGTGATAGATCGCATACGAGCAATAACATTTCGGGAAGCTCGTGATGCTGGAGCCACCTTTATAACACGTTCATGGGTTGCCAAAAAGTTGCGAAGAAGTGAGGACTTCGTCAAAAGAAATTGGAATAAAACTTTGGATGAATGTGAAATGGATACAACCAAATTTGGGAGCCCAAATTTGCCACTCTCTCAGGAAACAAAGGACATTGAAAGCGGTACGCGTAAGCGGAAAAACAGCTGTGCTAAACTTTCTAGAGAGATCGAAGTGTTGAGAGGAAAGATCGTTAGTGGTGAGATCATTCGACTGTACCGTCATAGGCAAGGTTTAAAGCCTTGGCATGAACTTCCAAAGCCAAGAAAAACTCAATTTAACATCGATGACAGAATGTGGTTTGCCCATTATCTTGAAGATTGGGATGTGGATGATTTCATGCATTTAGCTGTCTCCGATGAATTTTTTGTTTACGTAACACGTCGGCCTAACTACCAAAATGATCGAGTGTGGGCCACAACACCAGATGAAATCGATGACAATGAACATTATCGCGAATTATTAAAAAGTCCAGACTGTGTTGGTGTGTTTGTTTTGTTCACTGCAAAGAAGCTCATATGGGTGCTGAAGCCAAATGGTCAGAGTTGGGATGGACAGTATTTTCGTGATATTATTCTATCCCAGCATGTCATTCCTTTTCTAAGAAACCCAAACAATGTTATGGATGTCGATCAGGTCACACTTCTGCACGATAAGGCCCCCTGCTTTAAGGCATTAGCCACTCAACAGTTGTTGCGGAACCATGAGATCGATTTCTTTGGAAATGAAGAATGGCCAGGAAATTCTCCTGACCTGAACGTCTGTGAACACATTGGATCAGTTATAAAGGACAAGGTTGAATGTCTTTTGTTTCAAGAACACGCAGCAAGTCGATTTTCGAAGGATACATTGACGCAACACATTGAAACTATTTTAGCAAATTTGCGTAACGATGAAGATCTATTCACGTCACTTTTGGCAAGCTACCCAAAGCGAATTTAGGCTGTCTTGGAAGCCAATGGCGGGAACACCAAGTTTTAATTGTTTCTCATTAAATGCAGGATTAAATTCTCTTTTGTAAGGTATGTTTAGTTTTACTGTACCTCTAATGGTTTAGGCCATGGGCGGGGGGCTAAGGTTTATTGGAGCCCCGTATTCTACAGTCTTGTTTTTCTCTTCTCCCACAGAACCGTGAATGACGATGAGGTACAGCACCCCATCATCGACATTACAGATGACCCCGACGACAGTGTAGTTGTGATCTCAGAATCCTTCCCCGCCGACGAATCCTCACCAGCGATACCTGTAGCACGCGACAATTCAAAGCGGAGGCATGAAGAGCCCTCCACATCAGGTATAAAGCGTGCCAGGATTGCGCCGGTTGTTAGACCACCTGTAGTAGAGCCCCAACCCTTTGCGTCTTACGACACAATCCCCACAATAGTACCTTCCTCAAATAAAAATAAATCCCCTTATTCCTGTTCAAATCCGCGTACATCCTCCGCAGCAGCTTCTCGCTCTGTTGAGGATGGCATAACATT
The DNA here is from genome assembly GCA_023014485.1 of Bathynomus jamesi. NCBI lineage: Eukaryota > Metazoa > Arthropoda > Malacostraca > Isopoda > Cirolanidae > Bathynomus > Bathynomus jamesi. Next base: position 402,293 of record JAJOZX010000665.1, on the reverse strand, counting down.
CGAATTGGTGCGTACCGATGTCCCCACCCCAGTCTTGACTAGAAATCGGTATATAGTCAGGGTTGATCCTAGATCCGTGTATAGCAATGGTGATGAACACGGACTACGGCGCATAGTTGAGCGTATTGTAGAGTTTGCCCTTCAGAACCGCGACGAACGTGAAGTCAGGACGATGCTGTCTTTTGGATTCGGGTCAGATGACGGAGATGTAGATGATTTTTGGGTAGTAATACCTTTCAGACGTTTGGCAGCTGAAGATATAGAGTATATATTAGGCCGTATAATGCAGGCCTCTCAAAGTAGTATAGCCTTCAATATGGACAACTTCACGGTAAATATTGACCGTGTATTCCGTGTTGCGGGTCATAGCGCCACACCTTATACTCTTAACTTCAATTCTCAGGCTATTTTTAGACGGCATATAAACGTCGATCGTGGTTGCGGCTTTATAGCAGTGTCTTAGCACGTATGTTTACTGTACTAAATACACGGACAAAAAATTTGGTTGCCTACGGTAGTGGAGCGTGCCCGTAAACTAGCTGTAGACTGTAAACTTGAGTTTGACTGTGCTATGGGTCCTGAAGAACTGAGAAGGGTAGAACAGGAAATGAATGTTCGTATAGCTGTATTTGGACTGGATGATCGTCGTAGGACTGTGTATGTTTTTAAAAGCAGTGTGAGAGATCGTACAAGGCCCCTACTTATTTTAGGACTGTCAGGGACAACGTATCTCCCCATCCGTAATATAAGGGACCTTTACGCGAGTTATGATAAAAGTCGAAAATATGGGCGACATCATGATTTGTGTAAGGGATGTATCGAGTTTGCGGATGATATAGTGAAACATTGTAAAGATTGCCACATGGTATGTGAGCAGTGTAAAAGCTCCAAATGTGAAAGCCGTGTAGTTGAAGCTGAGAAGAGGGACTGTGATGTGTGTAGACGCACATTTTTCAATAATAACTGTTTTGAGCTCCATAAATCAATTGGCACGTGCAGGAAAATGAGAATCTGTGAATGTGGTATGTTTCATATGATGGATAATTGGGGAATTTCATAAATGTGATGAAATTCACTGTCCTACATGCCATGAGAAATATAAGGCGGATGGAGTAAAGCATGTATGTTATATGAAAGATGCTAAGCCTAAAAATAACCCTTGTATAACTGTGTACTACGATATAGAAACATACACGAACGCAGAAACCAAAGAGGTTATTCCACATTTACTTGTAAGCCAGACTATCTGTGATGAGTGTATGGAGATCGAGTGTGATGAGTGTCACAAATGCGGTAAACGTACAAACGTTTTTAAAACGAGTGCCTACGATAGCCCTGTGAAACTCTTTGTGTCCTATATTGTCAAGCTAGCGGACAAGTTAAAAAAATGACTGTGTATATTCTCGCCCATAACGGGGCAAAATTTGACACACAGTTCCTTTATAAGGAGTTGCTTGAGCACGAGTCATCTGAGATATTTACAGGTGACCCCTTGAAAAGAGGCAACAAGCTAATACAGATGCAAATAAGAGGTAATGTACAGTTTAAAGACACTTTATTATTCACACCTTGTAAATTAGCAAAGCTACCCAAGGTGATGGGCGTAGCCGCTGAAGTTTCAAAAGGATATTTCCCTTACACATTCCTCACTACGAAACTTTAAATTACGTAGGACTACCTCCATCCAAACATTACTTTAACTATGAATGTATGAGTACAGATGAACGTGAAGATTTTGACCGATACTACAACAGTTTTAATGAATGTATCCTTATAATATAGCTGATGAATGTGAGCGTTATTGCGTGAATGATGTGCGCGTGCTTAGAGTATGTTTCCAGGCCTTTAGAAGGATGTACATAGGCCGTTTCAAATGCGATCCGTTGCAAGTCGCAACCACCATCGCCTCATTATGTTTTACGGTGTTCAAGAATAACTTCATGCCTAAAGACACCTTAGCCATTATTCACAGAAACAATCCCCGCAGTTATGGGCACAAGGCTATTTACTGGCTCATACACCTACAGCAGCAGACAGGTGTATACATAAAGCATGCCCGCAACACGGGTGAAGTACCCATTAAGATTAATGGTCGTGTTTTTTGGGTTGATGGTCTAAGTGAAAACCGTGCCACTGGTGAGAAGACTGTGTACTCCTTTAACGGTTGCTGGTGGCACGGATGCCCCCGTCCTGAGTGTGGAATCGCAGGAGATATCCACGGTAGATCTCCTGCCGACTGTCTTGCGTGGACCCGCACCCGCGATCAACTTATAGGATCCCAGTTCACTCACAAAGTCTTGTGGGAACATGAGTATGATGCACGGATGGAGACAGACGGACAGTACCGTGAAGAAATAAACACGATCAAGCGTTCAATGGTGCTGGATCCTCTCAAATGCGGTGATAGCTTGTTCGGAGGGCGTACAAATCCCTTCAAGCTATACTTTCCGCCTACGGAGGGTGTGAAACTCCATTACTACGACTTCTGTTCTTTATACCCCTACGTGATGAAGAACAATCCGTACCCCGTAGGTGCGCCTGAGAAACTGGTGGGCCTGACCTACCCACCATCGACGAGTTCTCAAGAAATTTGAACGGGTACTATTTCGGCCTTTCTTTCGTAGACGTACTCCCCCTCGCGATTTATGGATGCCGATCTTACCCGTCGTTATCGATCACAAGCTCATGTTTCCCTTGTGCGTGAAGTGCGCAGAAGAGAACAATGGTGATTGTGACCATACAACCCACCAGCGTAAGATTAGAGGTGTATATACAAGTCCAGAGCTGGATCTAGCTGTTCGCCATGGCTACAGCATATTGAAGATACATGAGGTGTGGAGGTTTCAGAAGCTACCCAACCTTTTCACGCCATATATAAACGCTTTTTTGAAAGATAAGGTCGAAGCATCAGGGTATCCGCGAGGAGTTGATACCGAAGATGAAAAGTCGGCCTATATTCAACGTTACCGTGACCGTGAAGGTATACAGCTTGACCGTTCCCAAATTGTAAAGAACCCTGGCAAGCGCTTTAGTGCAAAGTTGTGTCTAAACAGTCTTTGGGAAAATTTGCACAGAATACCGGCAAAGGGAACGTTCATTTGGCACAAAGTTATAGTGAAGTCTGGGATTATGCCAATGCTCCCGATAAAGAGGTCATGGAGATCATGAATGTAGGTAATACTTACATAATAAAGTACAACAATACCGAATTGGCCACAGATACCTCACGGGTTACAAACATACCTGTAGCCAGCTTCACAACGGCCTACGCACGCATCAAACTTTGGGGCTTATTGCATTCTCTTGGGCGGAGGGTATTGTACGCTGATACAGATAGTGTGATATTCACAGAGAGGGAGGTGAATACATGCCTCCTATTGGTGAATTCCTCGGTGAGTTGACTGATGAGATCAAGGATGAGTATGGAGACACCGCATACGCCGACTCTTTTGTCTCAACAGGACCAAAAACTTATGGGTACGGGTGAGGGTGGGGAGGATATGAAATATATCGTGAAGGCAAAGGGTATCACGCTCAACCATGCGAATCGGCGGGTCGTTAACTTTGAATCGTTGAAGGATCTAGTGTTTGATGATGATGATGATGAGGGCGATCGGCCCCAACTAACTGTAGGCACCCACAATTTTCGGGCGCAGAAGCTGGGGGGCGTGAAGGAACTTAGGGGTACAAAGGTGTGCCGTAACACTTATAGGAAACGTTACCAGTTACCTGGTACCTATGATACCGTATCCTTTGGATACCATAATCTTTGATGTGTCTATTGTTAACTTATTACACGTATTTGTAAATATATATACGCCTTGAATATAATCTTTGATGTGTCTATTGTTAACTTATTTATTACACGTATTTGTAAATATATATATACACACCTTGAAATATAATCTTTGATGTGTCTATTGCTAACTTATTTATTACACGTATTTGTAAATATATATACACCTTGAATATTTCGTTTATTAAATAATTCGTGTTTCAATTAGCGTTTCAATTTCTCCTTTGTGTGTGTGTGTGCAGAGGAGAAAGTTCTAAGCTCTGCCCACTGTAAGACCAGCAACGTGAGTCATGCTACTACCTGGGCTTCCCTGAGTGCTCAGTTGATCGCAATAAGCCCTGGACATCAGACGTGTATTCTCCCGCGTAGACAGAAAAAAGTAATCGCTACCTTTAATATTGCTTGTTCACCGTTTATGAAATGGTATTCTGCAAAGTGTCAAGATGTGGTGGATACTGAAAAACTCCCTATTCCACCCTCCTTTAATGCTTTCAAGGCTACATTGAATCGTGCGAAGGAGCAAGATGTACAAATACTCTATGGCTATTCTGGTAAGAGCATTGTAGGATTTCGTGGGACAAGTGGTCTTCAACTATGTTGTAGGACTAAACTTTATAAAAGCTTACATATACCGTAAAGTAAAAGAAACAACACGTGCAGAAGAGAAGCAACGGATATGGATAGTGAGTCTTGTTGATGAGTGGTGTGACAAGCGATATTATGTCATGTTGCATCATACCGAGTACTCGTACCCTGCGACTGAGAATGTAAATCTTGTCATCATGGAGAATCTTAAGTATTTTTATCACTATATTAATATATATCATGACGAAGTTTGTAGTGAGGTTGTGGCTAATGCCCTGTGTGAGTTTTTAACAGACTTTAGAGACGAGTATCGCTTGTTAAACAAAAAGGAAAAATATGGGCATATGTTCCTCTCAAATAGTGCGCCGGAATGTGAAGATGTTTAGTTTGTGGAAATGAACGTGTGGTGAGTGGTAAAACATTAAAACCGTTATAAAATGTGTTTAGTTCGTGAAAATTACCCTGAAGGAAAATGCCTGGTGCGTATTCGGGGAAGTGGGAGTGATAAAACATTAAAACCGATATTACTTCGTGTCGCAGATGGAAATTTCTCAAAACACCTGCCCAATATAATGGGATACAACGATTCATGTTGGATCAGCGCCGTACACGTTTCATTAGATTATGGTGTGACTCACTCCTCCCGTCGACCGTCGCGTTGCATGGCTCATAGTTATCTCAGAGCTTGACCGAGTGGACGTGCGCTCCTCGAATACGATGGAACTTCCTTTGAGCAGCATTCTCAACGCCGTGTACGATGTGTCCGTGACGAAGTCGTTGCGCGTGTTCAGGCGTAAATCCGGTCGTTAACTATGTACTGGAAACGGATTGTAGACAAACAAACAAACGGAATGTTGTTTATTTAAGTGTCGAGGAGATGAATAGAATCTTCGTGATAGTTGAGAAGTGGAGTGAAGATCGTTATAAAATTCCTACAGGTGTAGGTACAAGAAGAGAGCAGATTAGTGACACCCCCTCATATGCCGTTGTATGTACGTTGTGTATAAATAACGATCGGCCATGCATTGATATACGGCTGATGTGGAAGAATGCTTCTGATAATAACGCTCTTGTCCCTACGCGAAACCGTTTCATCCTCGACAGAATGTTTGAAATCGTCGGATTCCGCAAGCTGAAGCCTATATTAGACGCGCGTGTATGGATATGCTTTATTTTGATACGGTTCTTGAATACGCATACACGCTCTGCTCGATGGGTTTACCGAGTGTAGGGTTGAACAAGGTGAGAATGGTCTAGAGCTGGACGATTATTTAAAAAGTTTAGACTCTTTGAAATATCATGAACTTTGGTACAAAGCACTTGATCGGTACAGGGCTGAGCTCACCTACACCGTTCACCCTGAAGAACTATTTCTTTATATAACGAGCAGCTGTCGTAACGACTTAGAAGATTATTTCAACTGTCGCTATGCAGTGTGAAGAAGAGTTCACGATTGAAAAGCTCGGGTCGGTAGAAATAAACCCTCGATTGGAAAGGCGTGTTTATAAACTTGTATTTGACGTTGTGGCTAACGATGAACTCTTTGTGCGTGCTTTTGATTGTATTCTAGACGTATTTAAAGATAACTTGCCAACCGGTTGTAAAGTGGGAACAAAAATAGTACTGAACGATATGAAGGCCCTTCATATCGAGTACAGTTTCCCTATACCTTAAGCGGTGAAATATTATTAAACCGCGTATACTGCGTAATGCAGAGCAATAACGATGTAATTGTAGACTCGATTAGTGTGAGTTTAGTGTTTGCGCAGTAAAACAAAGTGAAATGTATTTATTATATTTAACATAATTGTGTATATATATTTCTCCTGTACTGTTATATTGATGGCTATACGTTTTGTATTCCTTATTTCTTATTTTGTGCGGTAGGAGCTAAAGTGTATGTATTTATTTTCAATATATTTCCATAATATACTGCTATATATTATGGTTATACGTTTTGTATTTTATTTTTTATTTTTTTATTTTGTTTTTTGATCATTCCAATGTATATTTATTTCCTATATATTTCCATAATATAATTGCATGTGTATATATATATTTATCCTGTACTGTTATATTGATGGTTATATTTTTTGTTTATATACATATTCCTCGTTCATATTTCTTAAACTATTATTATTTTTAATTTTTTTTATCATTCCAATGTATATTTATTTTCTATATATTTACAATATTTAATAAACAGAATGATGTAATGTTGTTTTATTTAATTATTTTGGTTGTAAACAATTATACCAAATGGCTGGTTACGCCTTCTAAACCTACTGACGGATTTCTAAGCCAACTGTTAAGAATTAATTAAATAAATGGCACAATCTGGCAACTCAACCTGATCAAGCCATTTACGCCTTTTAAGCCAACAGTCAATAATATATGCTTTAAATAAAAAAAGCACAATCTGGCAACTCAACCTGTACAAGCCATTTACGCCTTCTAAGCCAACTGGCGGATTTACAACTAATAAAACAGCGGCGGGTCGGCTGAAGTGTTAATATGCACTTGGCTCCAGCCAGGTGAACACCTCTCTTCCTTTCTCTCCTTCTCCTGTCTTTCTTTTGGTAGATAACGCCGCCTCCAAGTTTCATGACCCCTTGTTGCACCTGCAACATTCCCCTCCCCCTTTGCAGCATACCCCATCCCCCCTTCGCAACATACCCCTCCCCCTTCATCGCACCCCCTTGCAACATTGCTCATCTCTGCAACATTCTTGCACTCTCCCATTTTGTGCCCATACTACTAACATCATGCATTATTTGTCATTTATATGCATGGTAAATATATCGGATCCACGCCTATTGCAGGAATAATTGTATGTTCTTCACTTTTAACATATACTTCTCTTTGCTTCAACTACCATTATTTACTATAGTTTACTCTCACTTGGGCGAAACGTCAGTGTTTACAGTCTCTTTCTCAAATAAATATTTGTCCATTAGGAAAGTAGGAAAATAGTATCACCAAAAACCATTTGGTATATCTTCAAGGCTCCGCTCGTGGGTCAGTATGTCCCTCATTCTGTGACCATTATAATTACTCGCCTCTGAACACTTTCCAGCCTATTTGTAACTTTTGTGAAGTTGGGAGAGAAAATTCGACTGAAAATTCTGAACAAGAAATAACTAATAAATTATAACAGTTAGCGCAAATAATTGCAGCTTTGATACAATCAAGTGTTTATTTTTATATGACTTCTAAAATATGATTTTCATCGCTCTGCCGGGGGCAGAAGATGATTACCTATTAAGCTAAGATTTTGCAGAGGCTATTTTCTCATGCATGCGCAAGTTTTTGTCTCTATTAGAATATGGAAATCGAAAAAAATGTAAAATCGATCCACCCTATTGGTTAGGTTAAGTCGTGATATTTTCGTTAGTTAGCCTTATAAAGCTAACTAAAAAAGGTTGGGGGTGCTTATCTTTACTTGATCCACGTTTTCTTTTAATCTGTTAATATTAATTTTTACTTTATTTTCTTTTTTGTTTCACTGAGAATTAATTATATATTTAACGATGTTATCTAACAGCCATCTGCCTCGTATCCGACTTCCATCTAGCATTTGATATTTCTCAAGTACATACTAGGTCCTCTTTACCACCTATTTTACCAGTGTTAAGAATTTCTAAATTTTATTATTTAGGCCTATCTGCCGCGCTGTTATTTAATCTTTTTATACGAAGATTAGTCCTTTTATGATCAAGATCAGTGATCAGTCCATTTAGGATATTATAACGTCAGACCTATTGATGATGAAACTTAGATCTTTATGATTAAGATTACTCCTTCAGTTCTTTCAGTTGCTGAGATTAATTATTTATGATGAAGATCAGTCTTTCGGTCTTCCTTTTGTGATTGAGATCAAACCTTTATATCGTTGAATCCCCCACCATGCCGTCTTGTGGCACTCTAAAACCCTTTGCTGCTAATTCAACGTTAGACGAAATCAGTCACCTTATGACGTTTCATTCTCCGTAATTTGTCGTCATCGTGTTTGTGTCGAAAAGTTTCTTGGAAACGAAGGTGAAAAATGTTTCCCTGTTATTCGTTTTCGTTTCAACTAACCATATATATATATATATATATATATATGCTGTAAACCCACAAGGAAAAAGAAAAATTATTCCAAGGCCTTTCGTGTATTCAGAAGTACACCTCGTCAGAGAATACACGAAAGGCCTTGGAATCATTTTTCTTTTTCCTTGTGGGTTTACATCATTCATTCATTTCACGTACTTAATTGTGAAATTCATCACACACACACACACACACACACACACACATTATATATATATATATATTGTTAACCTTGGGTTTACTTCCGCTCGAATTGTTCATTCTGACGAAGGTCACATTTGTTACTCCACCTTAGATCTACAGCTCTTAACGTGGAATCTGAACCACGACCCACTCGTATATATATATTATATATATATATATATAATATATATATATATATATATATATATATATATATATAAGAGGTTTCCTGAGAAAATAACAAGCAATGAATGTGTTTCACCTAATTATAAGTTTCTGCTTATCTACTTTAGTCGAAATAAATAGATATGTAATTACCATAAAAGTAATTGCTAATTGATTAGCTGATATAATTAATAATTTGAAATGCTGATTGCTCTGGAAGGACATTTTCAAAAACATGCTTTGGATATATATTTTAAAAGTCTACGTCACGTGTTTGTAATAAGCTTTTGCACAAACACTTCCGCATTTATACGTGTGTAAAGTATTGTACAGTGTGATCCAAAAGTCAGGATCGGTTGAGATATATTTATTTTACTATTTTTACAGTACGATGTTTAACAACTGGAAACCTAGACTATGAACAATTCTCCGTGTACTCTATTATGAGATGACGGGTTTGGCACGTCACAAGCAAGGTTAGAACAAAGCCAATCGTGACTTTTGGACCACCCTGCATGATGTTAAAGCATGTACAAATGAATACATGGTATTTTTTTAATAGGAAACTTTTAGTCAAATAATTTCAAATACACTTTCCTAGAAAGGAAAAGGAAATATTTGGGGTAAACCCATTTATTTAATAAAATTTGTGGGGGGAGGGGAGTGCGTTAAATATGTACTTTAGTGAATTTACTCAAATTCGTTGTTTTAAAAATAATTTTTTATGATAGTTATTACGTACGTCGCCGACCAAATAAATCTTGAGGAGGCATACTACTCGTAGATTGCACTTGTTCATTCGTCCATACACATCCGTCCGTCTGTTCGGCACGCTTTCGTGTCCGCGCTATAACTTTTGAACTGCTGAACGTAAATTTGTGAAACTTCATACACATATGGATCATCGCAGTACGATGTGTTCTGAGCAAGAATCAGGTTCCTGCGTGGTCATAAACAGAGGTCAAATATGAAATGGAGGTCCGTACCATAACTTCTGAATCACTGAACATAAATTGATGTAACTAGATATCTGGCTTGGGTAGTCAAGCAAGATGCGAGATTAAAGATAATACGGATAGCACTTTCGCTATCCTGACATGTTCTGGAAATGGTTGCAGGAATGTAAGTAAATCCATAATGGAACAAAACTTGGCAACTGATGTTGCGTATAGCCTATACGCAACAAGGTAGAGTTGGGCATTTAAAGTATTTACTCCCGGAGTTCTGCAGTTCAATTCCATAACTAAATTACTGATTTCAGGCAGCAAGACTGGAATATGTGTAATATCATAATGAAATAAGTGAAAATGAAAATGAAAAGGTTTATTGGCAGACTATAGTCCATATAACAAATATTATTAATAGAATGACAGTTCATATACTAAGGATAGAAATATGTACAATTGATTAGAAATAATACTGCACTGTCGAAGTTAAGTGGAGCTACAGACAGACGTTTTCGTACCAAGAAGTCCATAGCTTAGACCTTAGAGGATAAATGGCAGGACTCATGGATAGCTTGGATGATCAGGTTGGTTGATTTTTTAATTCTTTGCATTAGAGTGTGTTGAGCACGTCTTGTTACCTCCGGAAAGCTCGGGACATTGCGGGTAGCAAACATTTGCGAAGCTGAGCATCTCGGGGGTAATTTATGTAAGAGTCTAAAAGACCTGTTGTGCAGCAAATTTAGGGTTCTGCCAGAACCTTTTTTATAATTCATCCAGAGTTGGTCCGTATATATTACTGCAGAAAGTACGAAAGAGTGTGTCTTTAGCTTCACTTGTACAGAATCGAAAGTTCCTTATGGTCATATTCGCTTTAGCACACAGGCTAGATTGTTTTCTTATATCCGAGTCATCACTCAAGGAGCTGGTAATAGTTTGACCCAAATACTTAAACTCTTGTACTTCTTCAATTACTTCACCATTCATTTTAAACCTTATATCAAGCTGGCTGATTACAGTTTTTAGGATGAAATTGCATAATCTTAGTTTTTGTAACATTAAAAAGAATATCATGTTTCTGCGAATACACTTCGCAGACGTTTAGTAGCCGATCCAGACCTTTAACAGAGGGACTTATTAACACCATATCATCGGCATAAACTAAGTTATTTATCCTTGTGTTATCTATACAACATCCCACTGTTGCCTCATTAAGTGAAGCAATTAATCCGTCAATATACACATTAAACAGCATAGGGGAGAGCAAGGAGCCTTGTCTCACCCCGCAAGAGGAGCCAAAACACTCGGATAGAACATTGCCCCACCTAACAGTGAAAGATTGGTGGGAATAACAAAATTTAAATAAATTTAATATGTACATGGGAACCTTCCTGTCTTCTAGGTTTGCAAATAAAATATTGTGGTTCACCCTATCATATGCCTTACTTATATCGAGGAAACAGCTATAAATAGTTGAATTACTGTCAATGCATTTAGATATTGTTTCTTTAAGTACATAGATACACAGGTCAGTTGAGTGGGACCTTTTAAAGCCAAACTGATTAGATGTCCATCGGAAATCATTTAATCGGAGTAACAAGAGTTTTTCTAGTAGTTTCGAGAAGCAGGAAGCGACAGCAATAGGCCTGTAATTATTGCTGGACAGAATGTCTCCGTACATTTTGATGCTCGAATAGACTCTTCTTCCTGTTAATAACTTATTAACCCGTTTTAAACTTCTATTGGGTGATTAGAAATCTACTTATTCTGGCACTCGCCGGAAACAAGTTGTACTAGCTAGACTGCATTTGGGGTGTAGTGTGCTTACACAAGGACACTACTTTACTTATATCGACAGGGTATGGTGCGTGAAACGCAATGTACCGATCACTCTGCGTTGTCTTGTATGTTCTACTTTTCAAGGGCCTAGGAATGTTCTATCAAGGTTCTGTTTAGAAAATGACTGAAACACTTTATTCTTTACTCTGACTTATCCTACTTTGATTTATAATTTTAATTTTTAATTTTGTCTTTGGCAAAAATTTATGGTTTTTTTTTTACTGTTACATTCTTCTCGTTCAGTACCCGCAGGGGTAGTTCCCTATTTCTGATCGTAGTTCACATTAACAGGACTCTCCCTTCCCTTCTAAATGTCGTGGAGTGGAGCCCCAAAACGGAAGGGGATTTTGATTCTTTTTAGTAGCTTGCAGATGCAAATAATCTTTTATGTTTCAAACACCATAAAAGTATCAATGAATAAATTCTCATTTGATTCTTCGACCAAGATTGAAAATCCATGGGTAAGAATCTCAAAGGAGAAAATTCTCAAATCAATCCAGTTCGGTTCCTTCTGTAACTGACATTTTTCATACAAAATACACTTCGTGACCTCACCCGCATTAAAATCTTATTTCTTTTTATTTTTTTATATTTTGGTCACTCAAAAAACTCTATTTAATTTAAACAAAGAATTTGTTTGTACTTTTTAGACTAACAAAATATATTACGTTCAAAATTATCCTATCCAATTTTGTTAAATTGAACTAAATAAACAACGTTACTTCAAAATAAAATATACTTTAGATGAAAGGAATGTAAGATTATTTAAAATTGGGCTTCACTTTTTGGGGTAACTTTGAAAACAATTAGTTCCAAATTCCCCCTTGCTCCCTCCTTGCTACATTAAAAATAAAAGGAAGTAAATATAATCTTGTATTTGTTTAATCTAAAACAATTTTTGTTGAACATCATTTAATTAGGTTCATTTTAACCAAACTGAACATGATAAGTTTGAACGCGGTACTTTGTTAGTCTAGAAATCAAAACAAAGTAGGTTTTTCTTTAAATTAAATACTATACTTTAGGAATTCAGCCTTTCCCAAATCCGGAAGCTCTTTTTTTTGTTTTTCCTCCTCAAATTTGGGATCCCCCTTTGAGCATTCCCAATTGCGGACTACAAATGGGAAGGGGAATGTCATTCAATGGGAAACAATCAATTTCGAAGTGTATAAATATAAATATATCAATTTTTATTAAATAAAGTGGTTTTTTTTATGCGTTTTATGATATTCTTTCTCCAAGAAATAATTCTATTTTAAGTTTCTTCAAATGTGATGAAAAAAAAGATCAGATTTTCACTTTAGACACATTTACTGAAGCTTAATTTGCCAATGAGAGAGTCACGCCTGATCTCATTGAATTGGTCCAAATATATATATAATTTATATATATATATATATATATATATATATATATATATATATATATGATACACACAAACCGTGCATGGAACCAAGAACTCTTCTGGAAAAATTAAATCCACTATAGTCCGAATAAGTAATGGTAAATGACAAACACTATAGTTTTTCTTTTTCATTATGTTAACCCGACGACGCGACGTGGGCAACGGGTCATTCGCAAAGAGGCCCCAAAAATATAGCTTCCCTCACCAGCTATCTGCAAAGCAGATAGGATCCAGCTTTGGGACTAGGGTACAGCTACACCTAGCCTACTATATTCAGAACCTCAATATGAGCAAAAGACACGTTGCATTCACGTCGGATTGAATACATCAAAGAAAAAGGGGTAACATTCTGAGTTCAATCCCATCATGAAACGGACATGTTATGTGCCTTGAAAAATGGACGCTCAATTTTGCCAGTTGAGGTTAAAATTTTGGTTTTTGGCTAAAAATACAATAGTTACCCCGTTTTCTTTTATGTATTCAATCCGACGTAAATGCAACGAGTCTTTTGCTTATATTGAGGTTCTGTCCTTTCTGAATATAGTCCTAAAGCTGGATTCTATCTGCTTTGCAGATAGCTGATGAGGGAAGCTATATTTTTTGGGGCCTCTTTGCGAGTGACCCGTTGCCCACGTCGCGCTAACATCATGAAAAACTATAGTGTTTGTCATTTATCATTAATTATTCGGATTATAGTGGATTTAATTTTCCCAGAAGAGTTCCTTGTTCCATGCACGGTCTGTGTGTATCATGAAAAAACCTCAGGGGACCATTCTGAGTTCAATCCCATATATATATATATATATATTAATATATATATATATATTATATAATATATATATAACTGCAATGACCACGCAGTATATTAATGTATAGAAACGACGTAAGTATAGAGGAGCGTTCTGCACACGAGGAAGAGAAATAACGAACAAATGAAAAATGAGGTACCCGCTCGGGTTCATTTGTTCGTTATTTCTCTTCCTCGTGTGCAGAACGCTCCTCTATACTTACGTCGTTTCTATACATTAATATACTGCGTGGTCATTGCAGTTAAATGTACATATTCACGATTTGCGAGGGTGCCCTCTTAGGGCATTGGTTTCTGCCCTATGTAGGAGAATTACGACTTCTGACTGATCGAGGCCTGTGGTGTAGTGGATAGCATATCTGACCGGCAATTGGAAGATCCTGGGTTCGTTTCCCGGGCGGGTACCTCATTTTTCATTTGTTCGTTATTTCTCTTCCTCGTGTGCAGAACGCTCCTCTATACTTACGTCGTTTCAATACATATATATATATCTATATTTTCGGTGACAATTGCAGATTCTACCATCCAGAAAGTTGCAAGACTTACGCGACATATGGAACCTGCCAATATAAGACAAACTGCTGCCACCATCATCTCCCAACAAATTCAAAGGACAAAGAACAAGGTTCAAAGGACAACAGGAAAACTGTAAAGAAAAATATGCACACCAATAGCGAACAAAATTTTTTCAACATCGCAGAAACAATACGGCTGCTAAGTGTCAGTGTCATACAGCGCATGCAGTTGACACAGCTGGGAACCACCGAGTCGGATCGCTTCCTGGCAAGAAGGTACCAGAACAGGTAGGCGAAAACGAATCTCCTTCGGAGGACCACAAGGTTACTAAACACACGATACCAAAGGAAAACGAACTGGAAATGCGCAAGGGGCAACGCAAAACAAAGAACATAAATACTGTCCTGGCTAATATTCAACGAATAAAACCAAACCACTCACTGAACAAAGATTCGTACCTGAAAAAATTTATGAACGAAACAAGGGCGGACATCGCGTACCTCACAGAAACGCATCTTAAAGATTGCCAAGGAAACTGCGAAAACTGCGAATACTGTATTCATAAGAAAGAGTTGCATACCGATGGTTTCCCGTTGATCAACGAAGTTAAACGACATTGGGTCTGGGTAGTAGCTGGATGGGAGTCCTCCGCGTCCAGATTATGTAGCGACCCGTGGTTCGGATCCCACGTAAAGCTGTAGAGCCCCTCCGTCATATGACCTTAGATGTTACGAAGGAGGTTAAACAACCCCTATTATATTCAGTAATAAATATCGATGGTTTTAACCTACTAAGAGCGGATAAAACAGCGAGATGTAAATGTGGCTGTGCTATTTGTGTACATGAGAGTCACATGACAGAGATGGTAATAAGTAAATCAAATAGTGTGTTCAAACTTTCGACAAATGTGATCATGGTATAAGGGCGCATAAAGTGGAACATATGGGAATAACAGGCAAAGTTGGAAAATGGATCTACAACTTCCTCAGAGAACGTCTACAGGTCGTTAAAATTCAAAGTATAACATCAGAATCGGAAGTACGCAGCTCAGTATCGCGAGGAACAGTATTGGCCCCAAACAATAAAATAAACAGCAATAGTATAGTAACATCCTTGAAAATGATCGAAACACTGGTAGCAAACCTCAAACTAAACCCAATTATCATTCAAACAACGTTGGAAAATAGGAAACGCAGAATGTGTAGTGTTCCCAAATTAAAGGCCCGACAAGGGACCTCTTCAACACTGAAGGAAAATAGCTTGGTTGTCAGGGGGCCAAGACTTTGTAACCAGCTTCCAAAGGACCTCAGAAACGTTACAGGGGTCAAGGTTGAAGTCTTCAAAAGAAGACTGAATGCCTGGCTCAGGATGGTACCAGATGAGCCGGGTGTACCTGGCTGTGTGCGGTGTTGAGCGCAAGAGAGCAACTCGCTTCTCCACCAAGCGAAGCCTAGAGGCGGGGCCACCAGCTTGACCTTCGTGTGAAGAGAGGCCAACGCACGGAACTGTTACGATATATATATATATAATTATATAATATATATATATATTACACCACACACACACACACACGCACACAAGGTGTTCTAAAATTACCTAATAAACTTTTATATGCCCATCGATCAGTAATGTGACGTTGTGAACAATGTGTTCAAGTTGAATGAAGACACTTTGAACATCTAAAATAAACAATTATTGTTGCTGTGTTTAAAATAAAATTGCTAAATATCGCATAATTTTTGTTAAGATATTGCTTTCATATAAAAGTTTACTCGCTAATTTTAGAACACCATATATATATATATATATATTCCCCGCAAGGGGGTTCTAAGCTCGTGCTCTTGAGTGCTCTTTGTGCTCGTTTGTACGTGCTTGTTCCTGGAGGTTTCACGTGCGCCCTCCCGGCCCTAGCACCCAAGGATGATGGGGCTCGACCCTGCAGTCATTGTCATCCTTGGTCTTTTTCCACTTCGACTGTCCCCTCCACCCTTTCTTTTTCCTCTGTCTTTCCTCTCACTTTTTCTTTGTTTTTCCGCCGAGATATGCCCTTTTAAATAGAGGCGAATCGGTTCTTCCCGAACTTAAAAAAAAAATATATAATATATATATATATATGCGCCTCGGTGGTGTAGTGGTTAGCGTCGCTCACTACGAATCCATCGGCCCCGGGATCGAGACTGGATGACGGCAGCTGGCGCGCAACAAAACCCAGCTGTTCATCCTTCCACACAGTAAAAAAAAAATTGGTTGGTAGATAAATGGGTAGTCTAGTGGTTAAGACGTTGGGCTGCTGGTGGAGCGTGGTTCGGATTCCACGTTAAGCTGTGGGTCTTAGGTGGAGTGAGAAGCTTGACCTTTGTCAGAATGAATAATTCGGCCGGAAGCAAACCAAAGGTGTGTGTGGTATATATATATATATATATAATATATATATATATATATATATATATATATTTTAATAAACTACATAATTTTTTTAATTTCTATTTTTGATTTTTTGAAAAAAGTAAAGTTGTTTTGGATCAAGTAAAGATAATCCCTCCCAACAGAAAAAGGAGGGACTATCTTTACTTGATCATTTTTTGGGAGGGATCATCTTTACTTGGTAAAGTTGGTAATACCGCTTTACCGCAATACCGCAATACCGCTTTAATTAAAGTCTTTGGATCAAGTAAAGTTAAGCACCCTAACCTTTTTAGTTAGCTTTATA
Organism: Bathynomus jamesi; assembly: GCA_023014485.1. Taxonomy (NCBI): domain Eukaryota; kingdom Metazoa; phylum Arthropoda; class Malacostraca; order Isopoda; family Cirolanidae; genus Bathynomus; species Bathynomus jamesi. The sequence continues at coordinate 385,250 of JAJOZX010000665.1, read as the reverse complement.
AGGCTAACTAACGAAAATATCACGACCTAACCTAACCAATCGTCAAGGGCGTACAGTTGACCTAACGATGGTTAGGTTAAGTCGTGATATTTTCGTTAGTTAGCCTTATAAAGCTAACTAAAAAAGGTTGGGGGTGCTTATCTTTACTTGATCCATTGTAATAAATAAATTTTAATAAATTTTTTCAAATAAATCATTTTTTTAAAAATGATTCTCTTAATTTTTATCCTTATGTCAGACTGCTTCACTTTACTTTACTTTCTGGGAGGGATTATCTTTACTTGGTCATTTTTGGGAGGGATTTGCTTTACTGGTGTGACCTGGGAGGGATTATCTTTACTTGATCCGTTGTTTTTTCTTAAATATAAATTTGCAGATTTTTAAGAAAGTTTTTTCTTTTGATTTATTTTGTAAAATTTGAAATTTTTATTTTTGACGTTTGTAAACTGACCATTGAGCGAATGAACGTATCTATGAAGTTATTGTCGATGTAAACTTTCTTAAATGGATTAAATATCCGATCTATTATCATTCTTTTTTTTCATTTTCAAAAAGATTATACAGGGTGTCCACAATGTCTTGTCACTCCCCAGTAAAATGCTAACTTATTTCCTTTTTTCTTTCAAACCCATTTGCACTTAGATGACCCGCCAGTTGTTGGTTTACCTGTTTCTGTTATGAATAGTTTCTTTTTCCATCTCAATAGTCTTTTTTGTAGTAGCTGGCTGCTGCTGCTGCTGCTGCTGCACGATTGAATCAGTCCTGGAAGTTTGCACGAATATTTTCAATGGTTTTGCCACTACGTGGTCGCTCATGGATCCAGGTACTACTAGCCACTACGCGTTGTTCAATCTTATAGTTGAGCTATCACGCATTTCAAATGGGTTTGAAAAAAAACAAAAATCAGTTAGTATTTAACTGGGGTGACAAAACATTGTGGACACCCCGTACAATGCGGAGATAGGCCTACTGCGCAAATTATTTTAAAATTCAAAGGTGACTTATTGGAATTTAAGTCCATGATTAACAGTGAAGAATATAAATAAATTTTCATACCTAATATTCTGATTTTTAGCATTTAGTGGAAATGTTTTTTACACGAAACTCAGACTCAAATTTTTACGAAAATCACGTGTTTTTCGCTAATATTTACCTCGGGTGTGGAGACTGGAGACTGTTTTTGTGAGCCAATTTTTTAATTTTGAATTTGACTCGAAAGTTTCAGAGCCAAAATCAAAATAAAAAGTCGCATTAAGTCTAGAAACTCGAATTTCAAAGTAAAAATTCATTTGAAAATTTGGTCTAATCACCGTCCAGACAAATGAGACTTCTAGTTAAAAATCGGTTTCCAGTTTCAAAATTTAAGATAAAATTTTAACCTTTTTTAGTCCTTCCTCTAAGGAGCCTGAATTTTCATAAGACCAAGAAACAATATATATATAATATATATATGTTAAACACAGACCGTGCATGGAACAAGGAACTCTTCTGGGAAAATTAAATCCACTATAGTCCGAATAAGTAATGGTAAGTGACAAATACCATAGTTTTTTTCCTTTTTCATGATTTTAGCCCGACGTGGGCAACGGGTCTCTCGCAAAGAGATCCCATAAATATAGCTTCCCTCACCAGCTATCTGCAAAGCAGACAGGATCCAGCTTTGGGACGTGGATCTAGGGTTTAAAGCAAGCCTAGATCCCTACACTCAGAACCTCTATATAAGTAAAAGACTCGTTGCATTCACGTCGTGTTGAATAAATCAAAGAAAAAGGGGGTAACTATTGTATTTTTAGCCAAAAAAACCAAAACTTAAACCTCAACCGGGACATTGAGCGTCCACTTTTCAAGGCACGAAACACGTCCGTTTAGTATACACAAACTCAGAATGGTTCCCTGAGAACATTATATGTTAAACACAGACCGTGCATGGAACAAGGAACTCTTCTGGGAAAATTAAATCCACTATAGTCCGAATAAGTAATGGTAAGTGACAAATACCATAGTTTTTTTCCTTTTTCCTGTCTGCTTTGCAGATAGCTGGTGAGGGAAGCTATATTTATGGGATCTCTTTGCGAGAGACCCGTTGCCCACGTCGGGCTAAAATCATGAAAAAGGAAAAAAACTATGGTATTTGTCACTTACCATTACTTATTCGGACTATAGTGGATTTAATTTTCCCAGAAGAGTTCCTTGTTCCATGCACGGTCTGTGTTTAACATATAATGTTCTCAGGGAACCATTCTGAGTTTGTGTATACTAAACGGACGTGTTTCGTGCCTTGAAAAGTGGGACGCTCAATGTCCCGGTTGAGGTTTAAGTTTTGGTTTTTTTGGCTAAAAATACAATAGTTACCCCTTTTTCTTTGATTTATTCAACACGACGTGAATGCAACGAGTCTTTTACTTATATAGAGGTTCTGAGTGTAGGGATCTAGGCTTGCTTTAAACCCTAGATCCACGTCCCAAAGCTGGATCCTGTCTGCTTTGCAGATAGCTGGTGAGGGAAGCTATATTTATGGGATCTCTTTGCGAGAGACCCGTTGCCCACGTCGGGCTAAAATCATGAAAAAGGAAAAAAACTATGGTATTTGTCACTTACCATTACTTATTCGGACTATAGTGGATTTAATTTTCCCAGAAGAGTTTCCTTGTTCCATGCACGGTCTGTGTTTAACATATAATGTTCTCAGGGAACCATTCTGAGTTTGTGTATATATATATATATATATATAACACCAAAAGTAAGCATAGCAAATGTACTATGAGAAGAAAATAAAAGGCTATGTTTGAACAAGTCTCAACACGTTTATATCTGAAATTGGACATTCCCTATTACAACAAGAAAGTTTTTTCAGATATTTTTCACCCCAAAGTTTCGAAAGACCATTTCCCATCGAGTAAAAACAAGGGGGAACTATATTATAACAATAATGAAGAAATGAAAATTTAATTGTCACTTTTTGACTAAGTAGTTCGATGGTAAAATGGTAAATTTAAGCAGGCAAAAAGGGTCGCTTGTTCCCCACAAAACCCCCTTCGCTAAGTTAAAATTCCAGTGATATATATATATATATATATATATATATATGCACACGCACGCACAGACATATATATATATATTATATTCAAATTTTGTTTGTCCTACTTTCCTTTGAAATACTCTCTCACACACACACATACACAGACGTGTGTATATATATATATACACAAAAGTCTCTTATAAAAGAATGCATTGAAGAAACTGAAAAAGAAATTATATATATATATATATATATATATATATATATATATATATATATATAATAGTAAAAAACTGCTTAAAATAATCGTCATATATCGACCTCTTTGTAATTCATGTTTGTCGATCAGTGAGTGAGTCTGTCTGTCTGTTTTGTCTGTGTACCTGTGTGTCTGTATGTACGTATGTGTATGTGTGTATATATGTGTGTGTGTGTGTGTGGTTCTTTCCCTCTCCCTCTTTATTTATTCCCCCCAATTATCTACTACCCCCCTCTCCCTCATTTTGCTCTCCCTCCCTACCCCCCCCTAGTGCTTATCGTGCCCCGCCACCCCACCTGCGCGCGCAAATGTTACTGTGTATGTTTGTGTGTGCGTAGGTTTGTTTTAACTTCTCTCACATGTGCGTGTATGTGCGCCGTTATGATATGTAGTCTCGTGTACACGTACACGTACGCACACAAACACACACACACACACACATATATATATATATATATATATATATATATATATATATATAAAAGGGGAGGAAAGAAGCTCCATGGAACAGCCAATCCCCCCCTCCCCCACCTCCTGCCGATTCCCCACTCAGAACATGAAGAAAGGGAGTGGTATATATATATATATATATAAAATGTGTGTGTGTGTGTGTGTGTACACATATGTGGTGTCTATGTCTGTATAGTTGCGTGTATATGTGTGTGTGTAATAAGGTATTACAAATGTTCAACTGGAGTATTCGTACATGAATATATGGATACGCAGAGTATCTTCTCTAAGAAGTTCGTTCCCTACCGAAATACAGCTAATAATCACAACACATCCCTCAATTATCACAGCCATCATCACAGTCTTTCCTCTTTTACGCCAAATCAAAGACCGAAAATGAAAGCATCTTTCTCTGAAATAAATGTTAAAAAACAAAATTTGAGCAAAGAGTCAATTCTTGATTTGATTTGCATCAGAAATCATTGTTCACATCAATTTATTTCCAAGAATTCCAAATTTCCACACCATTCTTGCTTTCATACTCCTACTAAATAAATCAATGTACCTATCATTTTTGTTGTACAAAATTTCACACACACACACACACACACACACACATACATACATACATACACACACACATACATACATACATACATATATGTGCGTGTCTCTCCATAAGCGAGGTACCGACTTTTTTTAAATTCATATATCTAAGAACTAAGTAATCTAACCTAACATAGCCTAACCTAACCTTCATACCGTCGAACCGAGAAGGGCGTAATTAGTGTTCCGGACGCGAGTGTGGGCTCGAACACTGTTTTTTGTTAAATCCCTAAATAGTAAGGTACTGACAAACCAAACCTAATCTAACTCTTTAACTGACTTAACCTAGCATAACGTAACCTAATCAGGACTTATATATATATATATATTTGTGTGTGTGTGTGTGTGTGTGTGCGCGTGCGCGTTGGCATCTGGAGAAAAGTGAGGTCGAGTGTTTGATAATTCACAGATGTAGTGGGGTGATTTTTTGTGGGGTAATACTTTTGGTATCTTTGAAACATTAAAAAATTATATATAAAAAAGTCTAGAAATAATTTTACTGTCGGGAAAAAGATATATCAGAGAGAGAGAGAGAGAGAGAGAGAGAGAGAGAGAGAGAGAGAGAGAGAGAGAGAGAGAGAGAGAGAGAGAGAGAGAGAGAGATTGTCCTATATTGAGTAAGCTTCCTGTAAACAGTATATATATATATATATATATATTATATATATATATATAGCTGTTGAATTATGTTTGACTTGATTGTATGTTCTCGTTCTGTTTAAAAATACAGAAATAAAAACAGTCTAAACTCGTATCGGATGACGAGACTTTTTATTTTTGCAAATTTTAATTTCTTTTACAAAAGGAAATGTTTTTAATTATTATTATTTATTAAATATATTTATTTAAAACGTTTAAAGAAGTTTTTATTACCTCTGCGTATGTTTTGAAAACATTTTTTCCGATTGTGAAAAAAAAAAAAAAAAGAAGACACGTTTGTATTTTCTGTATATGCATTTCTTTTGTGGGAGGAAAAAAGTTCGCCTTAAAAATATTTAGAAAATATATCGAAATTTTTTATTTTTTTTAAAATTCGTAGAAAATTATTTTGTACCTAAAAATGAATCTTATAACGATGTTTAAAGATACCTTTTTTTATTTTTATGATTGGGTCCTGAATAGGTTTAGCGACACTCCAAATAGTTCAGTCATAAAAAAAAGGTAAAAAGGGACTTCTTTTTCTTTTTTTTTAACAAAAATATAATACCTAAAAACGGATTATCAGCATTTGTGTCTCGTTTTCATTCCATGCCTCGTTCATACGACTTGGAATGGGGACGAATACACATTTATATTTAAATATGTTGCACGTAAGTTTTAAGCTTCTACATTTAAACAAACTTTCGCTTCCACATTTGCTTTTATTAATAAAAGCAGAAAATTCCTAATTTATAATAATAATGACTGACATTTGTAAGTGTTCGTCTGTCCTTCGTAATATCTGAGGTCATATTACGATGGAGGAGGCTGAAATTTGAAGTCTGAGCCGACAGTCAAACCCAGAACCTTCAGATTAACAGCTCGACGCTGTACTACGAGGCTACCTGGCAGGTCATAATCTATAGAGTGACGTTTTCCTCAGCCTTCACCCCTTTTCACCCTCGAACTCCTCCAGCGTATGATTTTCTCCAGAGAAATCAATATACGAAATATCTAAGCTACTTGTATGAAGAATTATAAAGATATTCTTTACGGAATAACTTTGATAATATTAGCTATTACTATTATTATACTTTTCAATACAAGAAATCAAACCAAACAAAATACTGTACAACGTTGTTGACACGTGGCGGCAGCAGCAGCAGCAGCAGCAGCAGCAACAGCAACAGCAGCAGCGCTTCGAAAATTAAAATTCTATATTTTCTTTTCCCTACCGCCGTTGTTAAGATTATTAAAAAACAGCAAAGTTTACACTATAGCTTAAGTTGTACACTATTAAAATTACAGTGTAGCAAAAGAAAGTTTTTGAAGATATTGCATGCTAAAAACAAGATGGAAGAGAAAACTGATGTAGTATACTTCCACAAAATTTTAATTCCTACATTTATTTCCGTCCTACCATTTTCTAACCTCGTGGGTGAACAGGGCAGAAGTAGGCTGACCATATTTCCTTGAGACAAAAACGGGACATTGGGATGGCAAAAAAGGGACGGGGGTTATGTAATATTCTGTATTCATGAAAAAGTAAGTACATAAACATATTGAGCTTACAATTATTCTTCAGTGACAGAACCCATACAAAACGGTACTGTCCTGTTCAAAACGGTACGTATGGTCAGCCTAGGCAGAAAGCATAAAATTTTAAAATTTCGTTGAAATGAGAAATATTTCTATACGAATTTCAATTGAAAATGTAGCAATTATTCGTTCAATACTCTTTGAAAATAAGTACAGCAGTTGTTGGTTCAAGCGTATCTCATCCTCTCCAATATGCTCTTTTTAATACTCCATTGCTATGTCGTGTATAGATCATTCTTGAATCATTCTTTTTACCAATGTTTTAGCAATATCACTGCACATTTTATTATTTAATTTTCGTTACACGAATAAGTAAATAAATCGATAACTAAATAAGGTTCACTTCTCAAACTAAAGTTAATCGACTCTGTGATAACGCCCCCTGGTAAATGAAGCATGAACTAACGGAAAGCCTAAAATAATTATACGTTGATTAATGAATGAATATGGAGTGTCCTCATTGTACAGTTTTCAGAACACTAATTGTAAACTGGAATTAAATAATTTATTTTCAGGTCATTGTAAGAAATGATAGTTTATAAATGAATAAAGATAAAGATCCGTAGATTCATTCACTCGTTAAAAAGCAAAATTAGTAAAAGAAAAAATTAGAAAGAAAAGGAAACATTTGACAAGCCGAACTTCATTCCCTCGAGAGTTGTAAATAAAATTGAAAGAAATGGGAAGAATCTTTTCAGTATTTTCTATTTTACAAGTGTATATATACAGGGTGTCCCATAAGTCCGGCATCATAGGAAAAATAATAAAAAAAGGCAAAACAAAAGCTTTTAATTACAGAACGTGCTCAATATGTCCACCATTGTTTTCAATACACAAATTCAGACGTGATACCCAGTCAGCAAGCACACGGTGAATGATGTCAGGAGTAATGGTGTTACATGCCCCAGTAATGCGCTGCCGCAAATGTTCAACACTCCTAATTTTCTCTGCGTGTACCAGCGCTTTCAAGTGGCCCCAGAGATAAAAATCTAGTGGCGTGAGATCCGGGCTTCTAGCTGGCCATTCCACAGGCCCTCGACGTCCTATCCAATGACCAGGGAATTGTTGGTACAGGTATTCCCTTACTTGGGTGCTGTAATGTGCAGGAGCGCCGTCTTGCTGGAACCATATTGGAAAATTTCCTTCTTCGTTCAAGACACTGGGAAATGCTTCTTCCTTGAGCATACGTAGGTAGGTGCCTCCAGTGACACGTTCATCGAAAAAGAGGGGGCCTATGATGCGATCCTTCCAAATACCACACTATACCATCACCCGAGACGCACCTTGTTCCTTTGAAGAGGTATACCAGTGAGGGTTGTTTTGAGACCAGTAGCGGGTGTTCTGTCGATTTACCTCACCATTTCCATAAAAAACAGCCTCGCCACTGAACAGAATGGTGGACGGGAAATTGGCATCCCGAGCATATGAATTATGGTTTGTAGAAATAGAAAAATATGAATTTCTCCTATGATGCCGGACTTATGGGACACCCTGTATATATATATATATATATATATATATATATATATATATATATATATATATATATATATATATATATATATGAAAATTATTTCACGAAAGTAACACGTGAAAAATATTTATGATGAATAAAACCACGAAGGAAAGGAAACACAAAACGGTGCTCAAGCGCTTTCGTCTAATGACATCCTCAGGAACACTGAAATACATAAAAGGTTACGGCCTATATATAGGTTACAGAAAGAGAAAAAAAAAATATATAAATAAATAACATACACACAAACATATATACATATATATAATATATACATACATATCTAGACATATACACTATATATATATATATATATGCAATAAACGGAGAAGTAAAAATAAAACTTAAAAATTAAGGATTAGAGGATTAACAAAGAGGCATATCGATTTTTAACACAAGATCAAATGAGTTATAAAAATAATACAAATTTATACTGGAGATACGCCCGGGTTTAACACTTTGCCTTTTTAGAGTCAAGTTTCGATATATATAAAAATAAATTGAAGATTAAAAGTTAATAAAGTAGCTTACAAGTTTACCAAAGATTAAGTGTCCTACCCTTTTTATCTAGGTTTGTTTTGAAGGAATTCAAAACAACAGGATCGAGTTGAAAAAGACCTTTGCTTATGTTGAAATTATTTGAAAGTTGAATAATGGCAGACTCAAGAATATTTCTATTGACAATGTTGCTCGAATGAAATAAAACTGAAGCATTATTCCAATCAATACAGTGGGATAACTCTGACAAATGGACAAAAAGAGCACTGGACAACTGTCCTGTTCTGACGGAATATTGATTTGCACACACGTATAAAACAGCATCAATATTCCGTCAGAACAGGACAGTTGTCCAGTGAGTGCTCTTTTTGTCCATTTGTCAGAGTTATCCCACTGTATTGATTGGAATAATGCTTCAGTTTTATTTCATTCGAGCAACATTGTCAATAAAAATATTCTTGAGTCTGCCATTATTCAACTTTCAAATAACTTCAACATAAGCAAAGGTCTTTTTCAACTCGATCCTGTTGTTTTGAATTCCTTCAAAACAAACCTAGATAAAAAGGGTAGGACACTTAATCTTTGGTAAACTTGTAAGCTACTTTATTAACTTTTAATCTTCAATTTATTTTTATATATATCGAAACTTGACTCTAAAAAGGCAATGTGTTAAACCCGGGCGTATCTCCAGTATAAATTTGTATTATTTTTATAACTCATTTGATCTTGTGCTAAAAATCGATATGCCTCTTTGTTAATCCTCTAATCCTTAATTTTAAAGTTTTATTTTTACTTCTCCGTTTATTGCATATATATATATATATGTGTATGTGTGTAGATATGTATGTATATACTGTATATATGTATATATGTTTGTGTGTATGTATGTTATTTATTTATATATTTTTTTTTCTCTTTCTGTAACCTATATATAGGCCGTAACCTTTTATGTATTTCAGTGTTCCTGAGGATGTCATTAGACGAAAGCGCTTGAGCACCGTTTTGTGTTTCCTTTCCTTCGTGGTTTTATTCATCATATATATATACGTATATATATATACAGTAGGGTGGGCGGAAAGTAACTCCCTAATTTAAATTACATATAAATTATGTATAAATTGTGATTGTATTGTTATATTGTTATGGTGTGTTCTCTAAAGTGGTACAATTGTAACGGTAATCTTTTTTTCTCTAAAGTGTTCTCTTTGTGTTCTCTAAAGTGGTACAATTGTAACGTTCATTTTTTTTTTTTCATTTCAGATTGAAGGGTAACATGGCTGAGCGTTTAACACTGCAGGAGCGTGCCCAGTTGGCGGCACGGTACGAAGTTTGGCAATCTGTCGTTCGAGTTCAAAGATGGTGGCGGCCATTCACGGACCACGTGCCCAAGTGGACCCGAAAACAATCAAGAACTGCCACTCGAAGCTCATGACCACGGGGTCTGTGGCAGATGTTCGAAGATGTGGTCGCCCTTCGACATCCAGGGCCCAGGAGACGGTGCAGGCAGTTCAGGAAATGTTCGCACGGAGTCCACGAAAGTCAACTCGCCAGGCAGCTCGGGAAAGTGGACTCTCCCGCTACTCAGTGCGAACTGTGCTGAAGAAGGAGCTGAACTGGCGTGCGTGGAAGCCGCATTACTGCCAATCTCTCTCGGACGAGGACTGCGACATTCGCATGAGTTCGGGGAAATCATGCTGGCTTGGCATGAAGACTGGCCCCATCTCTTCCGCAACATCCTCTGGAGCGACGAGGCGGTGTTCCACGTCGGAGGCTTTGTCAACCGCCACAATTGCCACTACTGGGCAGGAGAGGATCCCATGGTTACCGCTGAAAAACGGCAGAATCGGTTCAGTGTAACGGTGTGGTGTGGTATGACCTCAGATCAGGTTGTGGGCCCGTTCCTTCTGCGCAACACCATGAATGCTGAGCGGTACCTTGCTATGTTGCGAAACGAGGTCTGGCCGGTTGTCAGCACATGGGAGAACATCGACGATCTGATATTTATGCAAGATGGCGCCCCTCCGCACTTCGCTCTTGTTGTCCGTGAGTGGCTGGATGCCCACTTCCCTGGGCGTTGGATGGGTCGTCGTGGTCCACATCAATGGCCAGCCAGGAGCCCCGACTTGACACCGTGCGACTTCTTTCTTTGGGGGTGGGTAAAGGAAGAAGTCTACCGCACCAAACCGAGGACATTGGAAGAACTGGAGGACCGAATTCGGGAAGTCATGTCCTCCATCCCGCCGGAGTTCCTGCTAAAGTCAGTGGACGCCATTCCTGGGCGGCTCCAGAAGCTGGTGGAAAGAGTTGGAGCCCACATTGAATTTTAGAGAAAACCTACCATGTATGCCTACCTTTTCATATTATTTCTTCTGAAATAAATGGATAATATACGTATTTTTTTACCAATCCAAAATAGGGAGCTACTTTCCGCCCACCCTGTATATATATAGAAAGGTTCCCAGAATAGAACCTATTGGGACAAAATAAAGGCATGGTATATTGTTATATAACGAAAAGAAAGCATTGACTACTTGACTGATTTGATCTACAGAAAACAATTTAATCATTTCTAAAACACGAAAGAAACTTCCTTTTGACTATTTACATTAAAAAGGAAAGAAAAAGCTTCAAAAGAAATAATATTTGATTCCAAAAAACGTTTCGAGTAACATTGAACGCTTCCCAGGACAAAATTGTAATAGGTTCCATTACGAAGATGCGTAGATTTTTTTTTTTTTTTTTTACTTTTTGGTATTGGAAAGGTAGCGACATTTTTTCGGGGTTTCGACACTGTAAAAAGTACGAATTAAACTAGGACATTATAGTGAAGAAAAACTCTGTGTCGAATAAATAATAATTATAAATATATGTAAGGAATTAGTGATTGAAGCCCATATATATATATATATATATATATATATATATATATATATATACACACAATAAATCCTCGTCCAATGCGTGTTTGTCCAGCGCGAATTTGCTTATACACGGAAAAATAAATGCGAACAATTATTTTCTGAAAGCGGAAAATTTGATTATCCACGGTCCGCCAAACACGCTCTAATACAGTAGTACTGTACGCGTGCCAATGCGCGCTCTAGTGTTTTCTCGTACACTCTCCAACAATCCCGCATCTATTACCCTTAGACAGCAGTATGGCACCAAAACGTAAAGCATCTGCAAGTGATAGTGAAGAGAAGAAAAGTCGTAAGGTTATGATGACATTAGCCGAAAAAATAAAGATTCTAGATAAGTTGCGCGGTGGTATGAGCATAACATCACTTGGCCGCGAGCATCACGCGAATGAGTCTACCATACGCACCATCCGAAAGCGTGAAGAAAAGATACGTGCTGTTTTCATTTAATATATTTTTATTTATCATACGTAAATATCCTTATGTTTATGATTTTATTATGTTCTTATTTCATATACAATATAGGTAGGGAAATTCATTTATGTGTGAATAAAAAATCTACGTATCTAAGTGTTAATTGGAGACTTTACGCGGCCGCGTTCATGTATCCCCCATTTATCCCATAAGGTATTAAGTTTGTTCAACGCGGATTTACTAACGCCCCGTTCTCGAGGAACCTAACCCCCGCGTTCGACGAGGGTTTACTGTATATGTATATATATATATATATATAATATATATATATATCGTCAACGAGACGATAAACAATTACAATTTGCACCGAGAAGTTAAGTGCAATTTTTCCTTATCTTCTTTTATAATGAAATGGTATATAGTCATTTCTTCAGAGGAAATTTAATGCAGTCTTCGAAAGCCGTTTTCTAAATCACGAGTGACCACTTTTTTGGTGATGCTTCGCATCACCAAAAAAGTCTAAATATTAAGTATAATTAACTCATTTTTAACTAACTAACTATCTAATATATATATATATATATATATATATATATATATATATATATATATATATATATATTGGTATATCGGAACAAGTATCACGATACGATACTCACTACTTAAAAATGTGATGATGTGGTTGCTTAACCTCCTTCGCAATATCTACAGTCATAATTATGATGGAGGGGACCTACAGCTTTAAGTAGGATCCAAACCACGGGTCGCTATATCATAGTCTGGACGCGGAGGACGGTCTCCCATCCAACTTTTATCAAACCCAATGTCGCTTAACTTCGCTGATCAAACGGGAAGCGGTGTTACGATATTGGCTACGACGCGACGTAGCGCCTCTTTGCTTAACCAAAAATGTATCTCGATACTGATACAAGATACTAAATAAACGAATGTATCTACATACGATAGCATAATTTAGTGTTATAAATAAATACATAAATAAATACATAAATAAATACATAAATAAATACAAAAATAAATACATAAATAAATACATAAATAAATACATACGGTTCTGAGTAAAATACAAAAGTAGGTTGAGATGAAAACACGGACCAAATTCACTGACTTCTATTTTTATTGAATTTTATAAAGACACTTTTCAAACGTGTCGTCGGACATTCTCTTTCTGTTTGGTGCAAATAGATGTCCAACTATGATGAAAAGTATCTCAACACGATGGTAGTTCCGTGTTGTACTTGATAAACAGTTGTTGTTGTTTTTTTATTGATGGGTACATTTCTAGCCACTGAAGGTCTGTCGCTTCATTATTTAAATAATTTTAAATTTCTTTTTTACTTTCAGTGAATTTCCTTTTTTATTAAAACGAAAAAATATAGTCCTCCTTTTCACTGTTCGTTTCATTGAGAGCTGCTGCGGGCACCAAAGCTTCAAATAGTATCACATTTATTGTGAATTTCATACCTTAGTTTGAACTTAGAGTGGACAACAGCTGTCACTGTATTATTCCGACATTGTCATTCATCAACGATGAAGCATTTTTCTAATCCACGTAATACATCGTGAGTCAAATGGTTCTGTTAATCGATTGTGGAAAGCAATTGTGCCATATACGTATTGTTTTCGCTATGTCTAGTATATAGTTTTGAATTTCAGAAATGTCAGTCGTGTAACTATTATTATTATTAGTAATAGTACTTTGTAGTATTCATAGTAATAGTAGCTGTTGATGAATTAAAGTTATACCATGTTATGCCATAATTATTTATTTCCAATTTTTTTTAACAGGAAGATGTATCGTACCGCAACTAACTTTTATATTGTATCTTCAGATACGATACAAGTTATTCAAAATGTATCTCGATACCAATATCCGATATTTATATCACGATACCATACGACTTTGTATATATGCTGCAAATCCACAAGGAAAAAGAAAAACGATTCCAAGGCCTTTCGTGTATTCAAAGCTACACCTATATATATATATATATATATATATATATATATATTATATATATATATATATATATATATACTGATCTGAAAGAAGATTGTGAAAAGAAAAGGTGTTTAAGAATCTTCCTATTAAGAATAGATTAAAAAACTTTAGAAAGGCAAGAAATTAAAGCAATTGGACGATAGTTGGAGGGTTGAGAGCGATCGCCCTTCTTTGGAACAGGCTGCATGAAAGCGAACTTCCAGAAGGAAGGAAAAGTACCAGATAAAGGACACAAAGACGAAAGAGTTTGCCTAGGCACGGTGACAGCACAGAAGCACAGTTCTTGAGAACAACAGAAGGGACACCATCAGGATCGTACGCCTTCCTAGAGTTGAGCCCAGACAGGGCAGAAAAGACATCTCTGGAAAAGATTCTAATTTTCAGACATAATTAAGTCAGAGGCAGGAGGAGATGGAGGAACAGCACCGGAATCGTCCATGGTTGAGTTGGAGGCGAAAGTTTTAGCGAAGAGTTCAGCTTTATCGGGAGAAGAGACGGCAACTGAACCGTCGGAATGGAAAAGAGGAGGGAAAGAAGAAGAAGTAAAGTTGTTGGAGTGGTTCTTGGCTTGGTGCCAGAAAGAACGGGAAGAATTAGAATTGGATAGGTTTTCATATTTTTGTCGGATGAAGGAATTTTTGGCGAGTCGAAGAACAGATTTTGCACGATTCTGGGCAGAAATATAAGCTAAGTGAGAGTCAGTAGTTGGATGGCGACGGTACCTTCTGAAAGGCTCCTCTCTGTTACGGATAGCATTAAAACAAGCAAAGTTAAGTTTTTTTTTTTGCATTAGTATTAGGAACAGAGTATGGAATGTACGCCTCCATGCCCGAGAGAATCACCTCCGTGATGCGCTCAGTGCACTCAGAGGGGCCCTGGTCACGGAAGCAGTAATTATTTCCTGGAAATCAGAGAAGTACTGCCAAAGTGCCAAAGACGCCTCCTCTTGGGACGATCCAAAGGCCGAATTGGAGCAATAGTACAGGAAACAGATATAAGATTGTGGTCGGAGGACCCCCAACGGAGAAGAAGTTTGACAAAATAAAAGGATGAGTGGTGAGAATTAAATCCAGAATGTTGAGCCTATCTTCAAGGCGATCGGAGATACGAGTAGGCTGCTGTACGATCTGCGCTAGGCCATTCAGGATAGAGAAATTATAAGCTAGTTCACCAAGGATGTCAGTGAAATGGAAGGAAAGCCAAAGATGATGAACATCGAAATATCCTAAATGGAGATTTCAACAAAAGGAGAATAGGATAGAATGTATTCCATTTTAGAAGTGAGGTAGTCAAAGAGTTTTGGATAGACAGTAGAATTCGGAGAAAGGTGGACAGCGCAGATGTACTTAGTTTGATATTGGCATGTAAGCCGTAGTCAAAGGGTGTAGAATTTGGAGGATTCAAATTTGGGAATACGAGAGCAAGTTAGGTCGTTGCGTACATACAGTATACTCAACATCCACCTTTGGAATGAAATTGAGTATAGAGAAAGTAGGAGGGTGCAGAAAAGAGGTTGCTGTCAGTCGTTCCAGACACCTGAGTTTCAGTGAAGAAGAGAAGGTGAGGTTTAGTTAGAGAAGTGGTGTTCAACAGATTGAAAATTTGATGAAAGGCCACGAATGTTGCCGAAGTTTATGAAAAGTGAATCAGGCAGAGACCCAGAACATCTAGAATGGGCAGTAGTAGAACCAGCCCCGCTTCCCGGGTCTGCGTTTCCGGTATCGGCAGCGGGAAGGCCAGAAGTGAGGACATTCATGGTCCCCTCTCTAAGGGACTCCAAGACTCTTGAGTTCGATACCACTTTTTTTTAATTTTGAATAGATTATGTAGTATGTAAGACGCATGTATGTGTCGTGAGGAATAGTGAGAGAAGTGTATGTTTGAGAATATGCTGGACTGCTCACATGGTAGATGAGACACAGAAAAAGATCAGTTAAGAGAGACAGTGACAGGAGAAACGGGAGTTCCAGTACTCCCTGTCTCCTGCATAACGCCCCCCCACCCCCACTCTCCTGAGTACTTCCCTGGTCAATTGGTGTCTACAGTCTCCTCCTACGAGGGGTGTTCAGTAAATAAGGAAACAAGGTGACGGAATCTCAATATAAATCTTGCTACCTTGTTTATTGAACACCTCGTATTTCTGCTATGTACAATCGAAGGCTGTATGGTTTTGAAATATTAAGAAGAATTATTGCCAATTTCGTGCTATTTCCATTCTCATTCTCGTTCCGTTCCAAAAGCGCGAATTCCAGATTTGGAAAAAATGGTGTCCTGACTTAGGAAAGGGTAAAAAGAAACTGTGGTGCAGCTGCGGGCCCGAGGGATATTTTCTATAAAAAATCAAATTTGAAATGTGAAATTGTACAGTGAGAATTGAAATAGATCAATATGAGAATTACTTCCCTTGAGATTCCAACTTTTGGATTTCTCATTCTCGGACTACGACTGAAATGTGAATGATCGAGATTAAGAAGAAACATTAAAAGTATACTTTAATTAACTAAAACTACGATTATTTATTAATTGAACGCGTAAAATAGCTACAGGTTTATCAGCTCTATACTTTTCTAAGTACTATAATCATTCAGGAGTGCCAAATTTGTTTTGTACGAAGTGCCTGATTCAATAGCATGTCCCAGAAGAGGGTCACATTCAACAGCTGCGAAAACAGATATTGATATAATAATAATAATAATTAACTGATAATAACTGATAATTTGATATAAAAAGAATTAGAGCTAAAACACGATAGAATTTCCAGTCATTGCCATTGCCGTTCATGGACACCTGTTTGGGAAACACATTTTGGAATTAGTCAATAGATTTGTATCATTACATTACATTACATTTCAGTTGGAAAACATGAAGCCACTCAGGCCTATCGAGGTAATCCAAGTCATGAGCTACATTTTTTAATAATAATAAAATCTTGCAAGATGTCAAACTCAGTATGATATCGATTTGTAACACTTGAATCCCCGACGACGAGCTATAGACACAAAAAAATGAAAATTCATGAGAAATCTGGGGGACGGATGAAACTGTTCCACGGGCCATACGCATAATGACGCCCCAGCCTATACCTTAACATCTTTCACTTTGTCTTTGACAGATGAACACAATGTAATAAACTTTGGGCCGAAGTTATTTCAAAATAAATTGAATAAGAAGTGAGGGAGTAGGCGTAATACCATGCAGCATTATTTAAAAGAACTAAGACATTAATTATTATTATTATTATTATTATTATTATTTAATGTGTTAATGTAACAGGGTACAAAATGTATAAAGTTGCGGAAAAAATTTGGTCGTAAAAGCCTATGGAAAATCAAACAAAAAGAAAACTCACTTAAGGGCCTGTGAAGTGCGTTAGTGCGGCCTGGATGCTTGGAAACTTGTACTCCAACCGTGGTGGAGAGACCTTAGCCTACATTTTGGCTTTTCCTGATACTGTAACGCATTGACCTAAATTTTTAGACCTACAGAGTAATGAGGCCGCCATTAGTGATAAATAACAAAATGACATTCGGATATTTTTACCATTTAAACTAAATTTTGTTTTTAGACATTCAAAACGAACATTTCGGCAACTTTTTCTTTTAAGTTCTCTGAATGGTTTAAAAAAAAAACGAAATCAGGTCTCCAATTGACCAATGAGAAACAGTTTGGGTATTCTGCATTGTAGGCCTTGAGTTGTATGATAATTTCAAAGTTAATGAGGCATAAAAAAACATAGGAAAAGACTTTCAGGCTTAAACTGTGAATCAGGGAAGTACCAGTAAAATAAATTTTTCCTTTATTGTTAAATGAAAGTTAAGTACCGTCTTTTTAACAACTCACTTTCTCTCCGATATAACGAGCATTGTAACATTCATTCAGACCAATGGAAACGTTTAATTTATAATTTTGCCAAATTTGTGCAAAACCATTTTAATTTTTAGGTAGTATGGAGGGAAATCACTCCCCTAAACCTTCGCAAAAATTAAAATAATAGAAACAGTGTTTAATTTTTGGGTCCTCCAAAAATGATATGTAATGAGTGTCCTTTATCTCAGTGTCCTTTGTTGGACGAAGAATTTTAAACAGAGCAAGCAACCAATCAATGCGTACTCTGTATCAAAATCTATGAAATACGACATAAGAGTCATTTAATGGGTGACATTTTCGTTCATAAATATTCATACTCGCCAGTCACTACGAGCCATTTTACTGCAGCGACGAAGCGCCATCTATCACCAGAAATTTAAACTTGTACTTTAAAATTTTTAAAGGTATGTTAACTTTTATTTAAAATCGCACGCTGAAACCAGACTTTCTGTTGAACCTTGCATTTTGAACAAAATGCATCATATTAAAGCCTGTTGCGTGGCACGGTCAGAGTGCCGATCGACTCCCGGGACCGGACCTATTCTCAGCGTGCTATTTTTTCATTTACGGGAGCAATTGCGTGCTCCCCGGACTACTCTTACTCTCCGGCGACATTAAGACTAATCCAGGCCCCACTACAACTTACACATGTCACCATACACAAAGACATAGACACGATAGCACCATGAGACATATACAGAGGTATAAACCGTATAATATTAACATATTACAGTACAACGTAGATGGCCTCACAAACAAAATCATACAGCTTAGGGAATTCGTACACAAACAAAACATTAACATAGCACTTATACAAGAAACGAAACTAAAACGCACACACAAAATACCCACCATCCCTGACTTCACGGCGATCCGTCAAGATCGTACTGGGGGTAACGGGGGTGGACTCATCACTTGCATACGTAAAAGCATTAGCTACACTGATGCCACCCAACACATTACAAACACAATCCAGGCAGATAACACGATAGAAATACAGGCAGTTAACATTAAAACACGCGCAAAACACAATACCACACTAATCAACATTTACATCCCACCAGATAGTTCACCTCAGGTGCCAGCCAATTACAATCCACAGTTACACAATCTGGCCTCTCTCACTAATGTCATCTTAGGAGGAGACGTCAACGCTAAAGACACTAGTTGGTACCTGCACAACCAAAGCAACACCAGAGGCGCCAACATAGCCACACAACTAAACAGCCTCTTCATTCTTAACAATACAGAAGAACGTACACACATACCACATCAAGCAGGATACTCAAACTCCTCCCCAGACATAACGTTCTGTTCCCCCTCACTAGCAACACATACACACTGGAGAACAGAAAAACAACTGTCATCAGACCACCTGGCCATCATCATTACAACACGTTCTACACTCTCCCCCAACAGCCTTAGGCACACTTACAGAAATTACAAGAAAGCTGATTGGGAACACTTCAAAATACAGACTGAGGAACAATTCACCACATTAAACAGCACACCCATCATAAACATTAAAACAACACTCAAGACATTTAATCAGATCATCAATAATGCAAACAAATACATACCCGAGGGCAACATTAGGAAATACAACCCAAATTACACTAGAGAAATAGTCCACCTCATAAGGCAACATAACAACCTCAAACATAACACACAAACACCACACACAGAAACTATAAAACAGCAGATACAACAGCTCAACACAGAAATAACAACAAACTCCAACAAAAACAAACAGAAACATTTAGGGAATTCATAACAACACTAAACCACTCCACAGATACATCCAGGCTATACAAGACTGTAAACAGCATTACCCACTCTAATAGCGGCATTCACACCTCACACGCGGCTATCTGTCGCAGCCAAAATAATATCCCAACATATACACAACAAGCTAACATTCTAGTTAATCACCACGCAAAGATAAGTCACTTAAACAGAGACAACAACCAGAAACACGCAGACAGACAAACAGCCAGGCACAAGAAAACCCACAGACTCGACACGACCATTACACCCTTCAATACAGACCAGACCACCAAGATCATCAAAAACATTAAGAATTCGAAGGCTACTGGACCAGACAACATATCTAACATACACCTTAAACACTTGGGCCCACAGGGACTACCTCTCACAAATATCAGCACATATTCATACCAACACTGTATTATTCCTGACATATGGAAACAAGGTAAAATTATTACACTACTCAAACCAAACAAAAATCCAACAGAACTAGCTTCCTATAGACCCATTACTTTACTATGCACACTTTCCAAAGTAACAGAAAGACTAATCTTACAAATCACCAACCCACACATACCACTATCGCCTACTCAACATGGATTCAGACCTCACCACTCAACCATGACATTACTCACTAACCTCACGCAGCACATCATGGATGGCATCAATTCCAGACGACCAGCTCAACGTACACTGTTAGCAACAATAGACATTAGTAAAGCATTTGATGCTATCCCACGCTTCCCTCTCATAAACAAAATACTCAACACAAACATGCACAATAACACTAAAAGATGGCTGAGCAACTATCTTTTAGGAAGATATCACATGTCGCATTAAATGGCAAGTCATCCAAAAACAAGCTTTTTCCGAACGGGTCCCTCAAGGCTCTGTTCTCTCACCAACACTGTTTAATTTATACATGCATGACATGCATATGCAGATCATATGCAGATAACATCACTCTAACATCCACCCACAACAACATCGACACCGCTACAAATAACCTACAAACATAAATAAACAGTATACAAGACTGGCTCACACAATAGATTCAAAGTAGCGCCACAAATCAACCATCACCTTGCTTACAAGCAATACAAAAGAACACCAGATAACTCCACAGCTTACACTAAACAACACCACATTCCACACACTCACAGGACCAAAATACTTGGGGTTCATACAACACATCTTATCTTTGCAAACCACATTCAGGACATTAAAAACAAATGTACCTCAAGACTTAACACGCTTAGGGTACTAACAGGCACAAACTTTGGACACCAGCAGGGAACAACATCATTCATATACAAACAATATATTCGCTCAGTTATGGACTCTACTAGCCCATGCTGGACACCCATTATTTCAAACACACATAAACACCTTACAGACAATACAAAACAACGCACTTCGTATCATTACAGGATGCACTCAAACAACACCAATAGAACACCTGCACACAGAAACAAAAATACTGAAAGTTAGGGAACATTTAAACATGAGGGGGAACACAATTCATGGCAACAGCGACAACTAACCCACAACACCCTTGCCACTACATGTACAATCATGCACCGACACCTCGCACCATTAAGGTAACACCAGAGAGACATTATAACCAAATACTCCATTCCATACCACGCCCCACAGACATCACACAGTACAGAAAACACATACACACACACACCTAACCCACAAAACACTGACACGACTCGGTCCGAATGCGGTCCTAGGTGCGAAGCCGCCACCCATTAACAGGTCAGAGATCAGCCTGAGCAGATCGGATCGAGTTAACTTAGCACGATTCCGATGTGGACATCACCCCAACTTACGGACATATAAACACAGACAGACAACTCCACAGACGACACCTGCCACCTGTGCCAGGACACACCACAAACAATTGAACACATTATGACAGACTGTACCGCTCTAGCACAACAACGAACACAACACAACATCACTAGTGCGCTGAACCTCTGGTCCACTCCGGAGAGGGCGATCGTTTACCTGCGTGCCGCCGGCTTGCTCGATCAGGGTGGGCTGATCGGTTAAACAACAACCACAACAACAACATATTAAAGCATGTTTACTTTATTTTCTTCCCAACCGAAGTACTTTTTATGTCAAATCTCTCAAATCCATTTGTCAAGTGACAGTTCAACAAAATTAAATGTACAGTATTACTTCACATACTTCCATTTCATTTAAGGGAATTTCAAAGCAATGAAAATTTTGCAGCAAAGTACATTTATGTTGAAGTCATTTCGCCCTAATATCTTTTTCTATAAAGCACTGATTCTAAAGTATTTTAAAATTTATAGCCATTGAACTTATTTATTAGCCAGGAGAGGATTATGCACTCAGTGACTTAATTAATGAGGTAATAAAATAAGTAGCTACGATGCAACATGTTTATAATAAAAACATCCAAAATTGCAGTGCCTCGTGTTAAAGGACTTATTTACAGTGAGAAAAACATCATAAAAGAAGCCTCATAACTTAATCATGGATGATTATTTCAATAATCCTGTCTTCAATCATCATCTTTGAGTATATACAGTGGCGTTCAAAAGTCTGCTTCCACGTCAGTTTTAGACAATTTCTAGAAAATAATACAACTCTGAGAAAGTATGTCCGCTATATTAAGGCATTTTCTTTTACAAGAAATGGTACTTCATATATTCTACTACGTGCGTAAGTAATGTAGTTTTTATTTCATAAGAAAGAACACATTAATGAAAATGGTCCTTTTTGGTCCTGTTACGTTTTTTTTCTTTGCAGTATAATAACACCGATTTTAATCAGGTATTGGTGACAGACCATAGCCAAGCGTTATTAATCCTCAAAATAGTGTATTCATACAATAATTTTAACAACTGGTCTGTTATAACTGATAAAACTAATTAGTCATTGACATTGTAGCAATTTGATTAAAAAATAATTAATCATTTTCTCTATTCTCTCTGCCTCTTTACAGGCCATAATTGAAATGTCTAAGGAACTAAGTTTATCCCAGCGAGGACAAATAAATGCTCTTTCAAGAGAAGGAATTGTCCCAACGCCAGATCTCGGCAAAAATTAACGTTTCAAAAGAGGCCGTCCAAAAAACTATAAGCAGATCTAAAGAATCTGGATCGTGCTCTTCAAAGACAAGATCTGGCAAACCTAAAGTGACTACTGATTCTGAGGACCATTACTTCAAGGTTACATCACTGCGTGACAGAAAAGCCACAGCTACAGAGATTCAGGCACAGTTGAATGAACAACGGGACTCTCGAATAAGTACAAGTACTATAAAAAGAAGACTTATAAAAGCTGGTCTCCATGGCAGAGTTGCTGTGTCCAAATCACTACTGAGGAAACAAAATAAGGCTAAAAGATTGGAGTGGGCAAGAGAATATCGAAATTTTACTGTAGACGACTTGAAAAAGTTGTTTTTACTGATGAATCAAAAGTGGAACTTTTTGAGTTTCGTAGAAGAGTTTATGTTAGACGTAGAACCAACGAAAAACTGATAGATCCCTGCATAAAACATTCAGTAAACCATGATGGAGGCAATATTCAAGTTTGGGGTTGTTTCAGTTATTCAGGAGTTGGAGATCTTCATAGAATCACTTACTCTTACAAAAGAGAAGTACCACTCCATCCTAGTGAGACGTGCAATACCATCAGGATTGAGGCTTTGTGGCCAAGGATTCATTTTCCAGCAGGATAACGACCCAAAACACACTGCTAACCTTTGCATAAACTATCTCAACAAGAAAAAAGATGAAGGTGTTCTACAAATTATGAAGTTTCCTCCACAAAGTCCTGATCTCATTCCAATAGAGCATCTTTGGGACCATTTGAAGAGTCTAAAAGCTAAAAAGACTATAACTTCTCTTCATTCTCTCTGAGAAAATGTAGAAAAATGCTGGAACGACATAGCACAAGATGTTATCCAGAAACTTGTCGAATCCATGCCTCATAGAGTGGAAGCTGTCAATAAAGTAAAGGGAGGTCATATCGATTATTAATAAGATTATGCCATTAAATTGTTAATTTCTTTACTAATTTATAATAATTACATTTAGAAGCAAATAATGTAACGATACAAAATAAAATTTTGTTGTAATTATCATATATATTTGTACAATTTACAATAGATTGGGTGATTATAAGGTGGACGCAGACTTTTGAACGCCCACTATATATATATATATATATATATATATATATATATATATATATATATATATATATATTATATATATAATTCCCAAAGGAAATGTAAAAGAATAAAATTAAAATAAAGGCAACTTCAAAGCTTTTCGAAGATACTCCCTTCTTCTTTCGGGCAGGAAAATAACTGAATTGAGAGAAAAGGCACGCAGACAGAAGAGAGTTCAAGAAATGTTGTCTCTAGCAACTGAAAACGTGATTCTTAAACTGGGGGGCGCGGGGGATCAGTGAACAATCGCCGGTATTGTAAGTGAAAAGAGCCAGTACTATCCATCCTATTAATCATGAATACTTGATTGTGTTACCTCTATAAAGGTTTTTAGAATTGTGTTGCACAACAGCTATCTACATAATATAGGCCTACCACATGAAATAAAATTATAAATGGGAGGTGTTTGTACTTCGATTTTTTTTATATCAAATAAATTTAATGAACCGTAATATTAGTCAATGCACTTGAACATCAGGGGGGCGATGGGTCACGAGTCAACTCGTAGGGGGAGGGGGAGGCCACGGGACCAAAAAGTTTAAGAACCACTGGTATAGAAGATTCTTTGAATAAATAAAAGTTGGTTAAAAAATCTAAGGAAAATAAACCAATTTGGATATTAAAATGATCGGTATTTTTGTCAAATAGGACTCAACCAATTTCCTCCTATCACTATTATCAGTATTAAGATAAAGAATTTTTAATTTTTATATTATGGTCACATTCTAAACGATGTTTATGTACGACTGAGTTATCATCAGCAATATTTAGACTATATTTGTGCTGATAAAGACGACCTTTAAATTTAGTCTATGGTCTCACCAATATAACATTTAGAGCAATTCAAACATGGAATTTTGTAAACCCCAGTGTTAGAGGCGCGCTCCGGTGGTAGGTCCCTCCGTAAAAAAGTACGAGTAGTGCACGGTACTTTAGAAACTGTATGAAGACCCGTTAACAAACTATTACGAAATGACTCGGAACTGAAAGAAAGATCAACTAAAACATTTTTAAAATCCTTCGTAGAGGCTTTATAGCCATAACAAAAAAAATCCAGCAACACCAAATGTTTTATCAATAAAAATATGGGGGTGACCTTAGTAAAAGATCCGTTGATATAAGCGAACGCAGCATCCAAATATGAGGAGCTGCAAATCCTAAAAGTTCTTAAAAACAGCCAAAAAAGATGCCTCTCTGTAAAGGAACTATGAGACGAAAGCCAATGAACATAAAAGATGGAGTGAGTGGCTTTCCTGAAAACAGTAAACTCGCGTTTATTTTTATTATTAGATCTTATAACTTGAATATCCAAAAAGGAGAAGTTTCGAATTCTGTTCAACCTCTACAGTAAACTTTATAGACGGTAAGATATTATTTAATCGGTCAAGAATGACATTAGGATCGGATTCTGCAGGAGAGAGAACCAACACGTCATCAACGTAACGATACCAATAAACAGATGAATCAATACTGTCAGGAAGAAACTTCCTCTCAAGTAACTCCATAAATAAATTACTGAGGGTAGCTGAAAGGGAGGTGGAGCCCATACTGAGACCTTCCTTTCTTTCATATATATATATAATATATATATATATATATATATATATATATATATATATATATGATACACACAGACCGTGCATGGAACAAGGAACTCTTCTGGGATAATTAAATCCACTATAGTCCGAATAAGTAATGGTAAATGACAAATACCATAGTTTTTCTTTTTCATGATGCAAGCCCGACGTGGGCAACGGGTCTCTCGCAAAGAGGTCCCATAAATATAGCTTCCGTCACCAGCTATCTGCAAAGCAGACAGGATCCAGCTTTGGGACATGGATCTAGGGTTTAAAGCAGCCTAGCCCCTACATTTAGAACCTCAATATAAGTAAAATACTCGTTGCATTCACGTCGGATTGAATAAATCAACGAAAAAGGGGTAACTATTATATTTTTAGCCAAAACCAAAACTTAAACCTCAACTGGCAGAATTGAGCGTCCACTTTTCAAGGCACATAACATGTCCGTTTCATGATGGGAATGAACTCAGAATGCCTTGAAAAGTGGACGCTCAATTCTGCCAGTTGAGGTTTAAGTTTTGGTTTTGGCTAAAAATATAATAGTTACCCCTTTTTCGTTGATTTATTCAATCCGACGTGAATGCAACGAGTCTTTTACTTATATTGAGGTTCTAAATGTAGTGGGGCTAGGCTGCTTTAAACCCTAGATCCATGTCCCAAAGCTGGATCCTGTCTGCTTTGCAGATAGCTGGTGAGGGAAGCTATATTTATGGGACCTCTTTGCGAGAGACCCGTTGCCCACGTCGGGCTTGCATCATGAAAAAGAAAAACCATGGTATTTGTCATTTACCATTACTTATTCGGACTATAGTGGATTTAATTATCCCAGAAGAGTTCCTTGTTCCATGCACGGTCTGTGTGTATCATAAAAAACTCAGGGAACCATTCTGAGTTCATTCCCATATATATATATATATATATTGTATAGTCTCAGGAGATTATTTCAGCGACCTTTTATCGGAAAATGTAAGTATTAGCATATCATACGAAAATAGAGTTTCAGGACCTAAGTCCTGAAATAACGTCTTTTTAAGTGTCCACCATTTTCATGTATGCATTCACGCATACGGACAACTGTGTTTTGCATCACCTTCCTTAAAGTTTCATGTGGAATAGTGACGATTTCCTGTTCAATTTGTCTATGTAAGTCTTGAATGGTTCTTAGTCTTGTCTGGTAGACTGTTGGTTGAAGGTACCTCCACAAGAAGAAATAGGACGCAGTTAAGCCCGTGCTTCTGGCTGGCCATGGAGCATCTCCAGATCGTGAAATGAGATGATGTGAGAACAGGTCCTTCAGGAGTGACACTGATGCACGAGCAGTATGGGCAGTTGCCCCGTCCTGTTGGAACCAGGTTCGATCATCAAATCCATGTTTATTAGTTTTGGAGCAAGAAAATTGCTTATCATTTCTTGATATCGCTTTGATGTCACTGTGACAATTGTCCCAATGGCATCGGAAAATAAGTATAGCCCTATGACTCTAGCCCAAGAAATGCCATACCACACTGTGACACGTTCACTGTGCAAAGGTCGTTGGTGGAACTGCTCAGGATTTTCTTCTGCCCCAAATTGGGAGTTCTGCTTGTTGACATAACCTGCGAGCTCAAGATGAGCTTCATCTGACATGATTAGTTTCTCAATAAACCTGTGACCCTTCTCGCACATCCGAAGAAATGTTTTACAAAATTCCATCCTGCTTCGTCTATCAAACTCACTAAGTTCTTGAAACACTTGAATTTTGTAGGGAAACATGCGCAAATCATCCTTCAGTATGGTCCGAAGGGATGTTCTTTTTACGTTTAATGCCTGTAACAGTTTTCTTGTCGAACGGCGTGAAGTACGTTGAACAGCTTCATGCGCAACTGCGGTATTGTCAAGCGTACGAACGCTTCTAGGTCGTCCTGGAGGAGGCGCGGCTCGTGCACTGGCAGTTTCACCTTTCACGGTTTTTTTATGTGAGTATTGTGCTCCTGGTGGGACATATGCTAACATTGTAAATTCTTTTGAAGTCTCTTTGAGCCTTAATTATTGAATCGAACTTGAAGTACAGTTCCAGGATCTTTGCTCTTTCGATATTTGTCCACTCTACCATTTTAGCAAATCTTACAGGGGTCCTTTATAATCTGCAATAGAAAGAAAAAATTAATTAGCATTATTTAGGATTTAAGTGAATTTGAAATGTGTCACTATTTTTCGCCCACCCTATATATATATATACACAGTATATATATATATATATTATATATATATTATATATATTCAGGATCGACCTGTGTTTGACCCCTATGTAGCATTCTGCCTCATTTGGGGGATTTATCTGCAGGCCAAAGTAGATCTGAGCGCCGCCTGCCTGTGACGGGAACTGAACCCGTCCCGATGGCTTCGTAGTCTGCGATGTTAATCGCTACACCATTATATATACTGTATATACAGTATATATACAGTATATGCGTCTCGGTGGTGTAGTGGTTAGCGTCGCTGACTACGAATCCATCGGCCCCGGGATCGAGACTCGGTGTCACAGTTTGAACCGTCCGCCGTACTGAACTGTCCGCCGAGCACTTCTGCGCATGCGCAGAACAGATGTCACAAATTATGTTGGTTTGCGTCTTGAACCGTCCGCTGTTTGTTTGGTTTGCTAGTTTTTTCGTTTACTAAAGTTGTACAATGGCTGATAACAAAATGCAGAACAGATCGGAAAGATTGAAAGTATTCTGATTTGTGTGACAGTTTAATTTTTTATCTAAAGAACAGTGAGTATACTCCTAATTCATCTGCAAATTACCTTACATCGTGTTCAGTATTCATACGTTATATATATGTGGACGTGATCGTACAAAAGCTGAGATTTAAAAGTTAATAAATACTGTTGAAAGACTAAAAGTCCCAATGACTCCCTAGGGAGTCATATATACTGTATATCTCTCATATAATTGATTTCTCAATAACGATGAAAATCAACAGTCATGTAAATATTCACGAGCTTATTGTTTATATTACAAATTGAATTCCATAATTGATTAATAAACGCAGTTCAATTACGTATTTATACACAACATGCTTATCGGACGGTTCAAACCAGCGGTCACTTCAAATCATGAGTGCTATATTCTGAACCGTCCGCTAGATTTCGTGCAAAAGTGCTCGGCGGACGGTTCAAACCGTGTCACCGGTGACGGCAGGCGGCGCGCAGCAAAACCCATCTGTTCATCCTTCCACACAATCAAGAAATCGGTTGGTAGATAAATGGGTACGCTGGGTAGCCTGATGGTTAAGACGCTGGGCTCCTGGCGGGACGTGGTTCGGATTCCACGTTAAACTGTAGGTCTAAGGACAAACTTGACCTTCGTCAGAATAAACAATTCGGGCTGAAGCAAAACCAAGGTTAACCAAGGTATATACGAGGGTACTTCAATAAGTATCCGCACTTTTTATTTTAGTGATAATATAGTATATATAATATATACTCATAATAACGGTGCTCTTCCAATACGTGCTCTACCGTAAAATTTACATTCCAATACAGTATGTGCTAACTAACGAAAATATCACGACCTAACCTAACCAATCGTCAAGGGCGTACAATTGACCTAACGATTGGTTAGGTTAGGTCGTGATATTTTCGTTAGTTAGCACATATTGGAATGTACATTTTACGGTAGAGCACGTATTGGAAGAGCACCATAATAACGAACCAAACTGAGATCTATAGGCTTATTTAGGCTAGCAACAGTATGGGCTTATTTAGGCTTCTCGTAGCTTCACATATCGTACGAGTAGTGAGCATGGCTGCGCCGCTTTCAATTTGTACTCAGGAAGAAGAGAGATCCGTGGTTCATTTTTTTGTGGGCAGAAGGTGTGAAAGGAGCTGAAATTCACACGCGTTTATGTGCTCAGTATGAAATAATGCGTTACCACGGCGAAGTGTGTACGAGTGGATTCAAATGTTCAAGGAAGGTCGGACATAATGAAGTGAAAACTTTTTGGAGCGCATTATCACTGGAGATGAAATCTGGATCCATCACTATGAACCAGAAAGCAAACGACAGAGCATGCAATGGAAGCATCCAATATCTCCCGTTGCAAGGAAGTTCAAAGCGCAGCCGTCAGCAGGTAAAGTTATGCTAACACTGTTTTGGGATACACGAGGCCCTATCCTTGAACATTATCTAGAGCGTGGAACTACAGTAACAAGTGCATCGTATTCTGACAAGCTTCGGAATGAATTAAAACAAGCAATTCGCACAAAACGGAGAGGGAGATTGTCAGGTGTTATTCTGTTACACGACAATGCGCGCCCTCATACCGCTGCACAGACTAGAAAATGCCTTCAAGAACTTAAATTTGAAGTTCTCGACCATCCAGCCTACAGTCCAGACCTGGCACCTTCGGATTTTTACCTGTTTGGACCACTGAAAGATGCTTTGAGAGGTCAGGTCAGCGATTCCAAGGCGATGATCACCTGGAGGCGGTGCATGACTGGCTACGCACACAGCCAAAAACATTCTTTTGTGATGGCATTAGGAAGCTTGTAGATCGCTGGACTGTGTATTGAGAAACAGGGAGACTATGTTGAAAGTGAGTGTTTATAATTTATTAGATGTGAAAATAAAATTGTGAAAATAAAAAGTGCGGATACTTATGAAGTACCCTCTATATATAATATATATATATTATATATATATATATATACACAAACTCAGAATGGTCCCCTGAGAAACTTATATGTTCAACACAGACCGTGCATGGAACAAGGAACTCTTCTGGGAAAATTAAATCAACTATAGTCCGAATAAGTAATTGTAAATGACAAATACCATAGTTTTTCTTTTTCATGATGCAAGCCCGACGTGGGCAACGGGTCTCTCGCAAAGAGGTCCCATAAATATAGCTTCCCTCACCAGCTATCTGCAAAGCAGACAGATCCAGCTTTGGGACATGGATCTAGGGTTTAAAGCAGCCTAGCCCTGCTACATTTAGAACCTCAATATAAGCAAAAGACTCGTTGCATTCACGTCGGATTGAATACATCAAAGAAAAAGGGGTAACTATTGTATTTTTAGCCAAAAAAAACAAAACTTAAACCTCAACCGGGACATTGAGCGTCCACTTTTCAAGGCACATAACACGTCCGTTTAATATACACAAACTCAGAATGGTCCCCTGAGAAACTTATATGTTCAACACAGACCGTGCATGGAACAAGGAACTCTTCTGGGAAAATTAAATCCACTATAGTCCGAATAAGTAATTGTAAATGACTATGGTATTTGTCATTTACAATTACTTATTCGGACTATAGTGGATTTAATTTTCCCAGAAGAGATCCTTGTTCCATGCACGGTCTGTGTTGAACATATATATATATATATATATATCAGCGGTGTGCCGTGACCTTCGAACCTAGGTACTCAATGTGGAGTACATGAGCCTTTGCCCGGATGAGAAAATCAAGCAAATATAATTTGAGGAACTTCCTAATACAAGAATAAGCATAAAAAAATATACTTTACGAATTACAAAAAATTGAAAACTATTTCTTGTAATGGTTTCCAATACATAATACATAAATTAAACGCGACTTCAAGCTTTGAGTCTTCGTTGGCAACTTGACTGTAATGCGTGAGGTTGCCAGTGTTCACCATCCCAGCCTTTCTAAAATAAACTACATATAATAAAATACATAAAAATTACCCTTATTCTGAAGTTGATTTACTACCCACACTTAAGAGTTAAATTACAATTATATATGAGTCATGCATATAACTAAGGTAATCATACTTTATAAAATTTTAACTTTATATTGACTGTTTAGAGCTGAAACGCAAATTGAAAGTTGCGTATAATGTGGCTTTTTTCAGCCAGTCTCAGCCAGAAAAATATGAGAATATCCTAGCCGACAGCCATGATTTTATATTCATGCACATAAGAAGCAAATTATCTCAAAGGGCACCCGAGCTTCGCACGACTTGAATTATGTCCTTGCCAAATAGAAGAGCATGTGAGCTTTTATTTGCATGGCTTAAATTTCATTTATACAGGGTGATTCACTCGTTGGTAGCCCCAGAGTATCGTATTAGCGATACTCTGGGGCTACCAGCGAGTGAATCAATCTGTATTATAATGGTTTTGATTCACACTGGGAAGGACATGAAGGAAAAAGTATAATTGAAGTTTAATTAACCTTGGTTAACGTTGGTTTTGCTTCCGCCCGAATTGTTCATTCTGACGAAGGTCAAGCTTGTCACTCCACCTTTTAGACCTACAGTTTAACTGGAATCAGAAATTACAAAGTCCTCGCCAGGACTTGATCTCACGACCTCCCGATCAGTAGCCCAATGTCTTAACCACTGGGCTACCCAGGGTACCCATTTATCTACCAACCACTTTCTTTTTATTGTGTGGAAGGATGAACAGCTGGGTTTTGTTGCGCGCCGCCTGCCGTCACCGGGTCTCGATCCCGGGGCCGATGGATTCGTAGTCAGCGATTCTAACCACCATACCACCGAGGCGCATTAGGTTAATTTTATCTTATCATAAGTTTTCTTTGGGTAAGCTGAGCCTACCTTGCGTACCCTGACTGCACGTCACTGATATATATATATATATATATATATATATCAGGAGTGTATTTAGGGGGGCGTTTCCTATCCGCCCGGAACCTCCCCAAGCCCCACCTCGATAAATTTTTTTGCCAAAAAACTAATGAAAAAATAAAAGTGTGGAAAAATGACAACATCGGTAAACAAAATATTCTTTTAGACGGTACAACTTTCATGAAAGACACGTTCATGTGTCATAATTTTAAAATTATTAATATTATTTTTAAAATTTCAAAAACGATACAAAAATTTGAACGTGTTTTGGTTGCCAGATGCTAGATGATTTTCTTAACAAATCTGTCGTTTTAGAAATTATTTCTTTGTCATCATTTTGAAATTGTTAATATTTATTTTTTTAAATCTTAAGTGATAGAAAAAATTTGAGCGCATTTTGACTGCCAGATGCTAGATGATTTGCTTATTAGCAAATCTGATCTGACCTATAAATTACTTGTATCAGTTTATTCAGTTGTTACAGATTTTGCTGGTAATTTTTTTAAATAACTTTATTTTACTACTTTTTCATTTGTATATCGTGTTCATTTTTACTGACCGTAGAGTAAAATTAAATTCAACTCTGAAGAGTCAACATTATGCAACAGTCACTCATCTCAATTTTCATCAAGATGTCAAGAAGATAACAAATCGTTCAGACCCTAGCTCTCGCACCATTGCAGAACAGATCACAAATGACTTCCTTTACACTGGTCAGATGACTAGTCGTGATCCAGCTGATGATGACCACCAGTCTCCTGAGAAAGTCCCGCGGCTTGAGGAGGAGGACATAGTTTTAGGTAATACTTCTGCAACATTCGTGGCCTTTCCTCAAATTTCGAATCTGTTGAACACCACTTCTCTTCCACTAAACCTCACTGAAACTCAGGGGTTTGAGACGACTAACAGCAACCCCTTTTCTGTACCCTCCTACTTTCTCTATACTCAATTTTATTCCAAAGGTGGATGTTGCGTATATGTACACAACGACCTAACTTGCTCTGGTATTCCTGAACTTGAATCGAATATAACTATATATTATAGTGGCTTACATGCCAATCTCAAACTAAATACATCTGCGCGCTGTCAACTTTCCTCTTAATTTTACTGATCATCCAAAACTCTTTGACTACCCCGTTTCCAAAGTGGAACACATTCTATCCCATTCTCCTTTTACTGAAATATCCATTTCCGTGATTTCAATGTTGATCATCACCTTTGGCTTTCCTTCCATTTCACTGACATCCCTCGTGAATTAGCTTACAACTTCTTTATCCTAAATGACCTAGAGCAGATTGTTCAACACTGTACTCGTATCCCCGATCGCCTTAGAGATGGGCCCACATTCTGCATTTAGTTTTCACCACTCATCTATCCTCTTACTCCGTCAAACTTTTTTCTCCGTTGGGCTCGTACGACCACAATGTTATATCTGTTTCCTGTCCTATCGCTCCAATTCGACCTTTGGATCCTCCCAAGAGGAGGATTTACCATGGAATGATTACTATTTCCGTGGCGGGGCTGCTCCGAGTTTGCTGAGCGTATCACGGAAGTAATTCTCTCGGCCATGAAGGCGTGCATTCCATATTCTATTCCAACTACTAATGCAAAAACACCTTGATTTAACTTTACTTGTCCTAATGCTATTCTGGGTTATTTTTTATTCGTTTACTCCATCTTTAAACGGACCAACACTTTCTTTATATTTTATTTTCCTTTCCTCAAAAGTGTAGAAATATATTTTTTTATTTTCTGCTACCTTGTTTTCCTCCTCGTTACTCTCGTAGATGTTTGTTTGTTTTTGGTTCCTTTCTAGTTCGTGTAGGTTTCTCCTAGCTTGAGTTTCCTTGCTTCAATTTTGCATCTGGGGATATTTTTTTACCATTTGTTTCCTATGCCTAAATAACGTTCTGATTTTTCCCTTGAATTTGGTACATTTTCTGCTTTCTCTCTTCAGTATATGTTTCAGCAATATAAGTTTAGTTTCGTTTCTATTATATGTAGTATTTCTTCTTCTTTTTCTTTTCTTTTTTCGCGAAGCATCAATTCCCAATGTATTTCAGTAAATTTTGCATTTATACCTGCCAAATCTACCTCCTTTCAATTTATATTTAATCTTTCAAATTCTCTTTCTCTCTCTCTCTGGAATGAGTTTCATGTCTAATGGTTTCTAACTTTATTTGTATATCGATTGTGGTACGATCAGAAAAATTAGTTTGCGTTACATTTTTATTTATTATCATATCATTGTTATTTGTCAAAATTGAATCCAACATGAAACAATTAAATTTTTAATAATATCGGTGGTCTATATAGTGATAGATAAAATCTGGATCAGTTAAGCTTTCAGTGTACACCGGTGACTGGACGAAATCTGTAATGGCACTGTAATGGTACTACTATTGTATAAAAATAAAGGTGAAGGAAGTGAGCACAAAAAGGTTATAAGTCTTTTAAGTAGATTTGGAAAAGTATACGGAAGCGCGAAGTAGTAAGACTGAAAAAGATGATTAATCCGTTGGATGGTGATGAAGAAGGCAAGTTTAGAAAGGAAGATCTGCTGATCTGTTTACAGTGAAACAGCTGATTAAAAAACCTAAGTGATAAGAAGAAAAAGGTATAAATATAGGCCATACGCCAGAATTTCTAGCCTCAATTTTCGCTCCAGCATTCGGGGGTATAGAAATTTGTTGAATTTTTCAGGAAATTATCACATTAACAATTTACAAATAAAATGTCACAAACGAATTCTCGGCAGTTATTTGAGAATTTGCCCCCGTGTTTGGTGATTGATTCGTACGCTTTGGCCGAGTTGGTACGTTTTTATTAAACACATCTGCACCCAATATATTTATGCACCAGCAAAATTTCTTCGCCTCAATGATTTATGTAGATTAGGCAGATAAAAACATTGACAACCTACTATTTTTGATCTGTTTTTTGTCCATGTTTCAGATGGACACATGCCTTCCCCCCAAAGTTTACTGGAATTTGCTGAACTGCTAATAAATAAATACAATTCTTACAACGAATAAAAATTATTTTTTCTGGAACTGAATCGGTCTGAAGTGTAAAGAATCATGGAGGATGACAGTGAGGATCGGCATGAAAAATCGAAGGAAAAGTAGAGTTCTACTTGTTGCATGCACGTTTTAGCGGACTGGCATGAAAAATTATGTGATGTATGCAAAGTGAGGTGGAACACGTTCAGAACTATCGCGAGAGAATGGCTTTTGCTGAAGAGTAGGGAAGCAAACGTCATTTAACCCATGGCATAAAAGGTATCACCCTCAACAGAGGGGCTGTGCAAAGGTGGGTGCTGGCACAGCCAGAGAAAGCTGCCATAACCAGGAAATGTGAAATGGTGGCAGGTTTATCAGCCACCACTAGGGCATCAAAGGAATTTGACAATACGAAAACAAAGAGGGATGAGAATGCTGTAAATTCCATAATAAGTGTTATTGAGAACATGATCAACCCATTCGAGGACCATGTTATAGTCTCAGTTCAGGTATAGTGGCCAAAGATGCTGTTAAGAATGATCTGTTAAATGCAGAAGAGAAGGGTGAAGTTTCTTTACAAACCTATATGCAAGGGAGGCTGATAGACTGTGAGAAGGACATGTTTTCGCCAATTAAAAGTTTAAAACTGAAAACATTTCGTGATCAAATGAAAGTAAAAAGGTCAACCGCATCAGGGAAAGAAATAGGAACGATAGGAGTTTGTTTGCTCGTCTTCTGGTCATTAGTCAGAATAGAGATATCAGTCTAGGGGAAATTTTGTCCTACTCGCTTGGAACAATCTCATTTCCATTGGTCAGTGTAGATGGCACTTTGTCTAAAACTACTAAATCTACCCTCCTTCACCTTCTTGAAGGTCGTAGTTCGGAATGTTTAAATTTGTCAGTTCCTCCAGGTGGTGCATTACTGATTGATGGGATGGCAACCATTCAAGCACTGAAGCTTATTCCTGCTACATTTGGTGAGCTAGCTGATGAGGTTCTTGCTTATATTGTGACTGCAGCTAAGAAGTACAACTGCTCTACAATTGACTTTGTTACTGTCACATACCCGGAAATCAGTATAAAAATTGTCGAGAGAGGAAGACGCGCAGCAAGTGGATCCTAAGTCATCCATATCTATGGTAAAGACCAAAAAATTCCAAAACAGTGGAAGAAATTTCTTGCTGATAGGTGGAACAAAGAAGCTTTGGTTAGTATTTAGTGGTCATGTTGGAAGACAGCTAGTTATAGTTCTGTTAGAGAAACGATGATCATCTTTGTTGCACACGGCAATGAGTGTCATGCCATTTATGTAGAGGATGGTGTCTGATCACAAAGAGGCAGACACAAAGCTATTTCTACATGCCAAACATGCTGCTGATAATCATCAAAACATCATGATAAAGAGTCCTGATACAGATGTTGCTGTCTTAGCCATTTCTCATATCCACTCAATCAAATCATCAATCTACTTTTTTACTAGTATTAAAAACAAAACAAGGATCGTTAATCTTCAGGAAATCTCCCATACTATGTCACCAAAACTCTGCACAGCTTTAATTCACGTTTTCACAGGGTGTTAGCGCTTTCTATGGTAAAGGAAAGAAAATGTTATTTACATTGGCGTTAGAGAGTGATGAGTTCATACAAGCCTTTTGTGACCTAGGTGATTGTTTTGAGTTAGCAGATAGCACTCTAAATGTTTTGGAGAAATATGTTTGCAAACTTTATGGGCAGGACGCTTCCAGTGTTGTTGATGCCAGGTACGAGTACGACATATTTTGCACTTCCCAAAAATATTTCTGCTCATTCACCATCAGTTAAAGGATGGCAACTTATTGACGGTGAACTTAATATACACTGGATGACAAAGGACCCTGCTCCAGAAAATGTCCTACTTCTAATTCATTGTGGTTGCAAATCTGGCCAATGTGTAACAAAACGGTGTTCACGTAGATCATCTAAATTAAACCTCACAAATATGTGCCAGTGTCAAAAATGTGACAATCTTACCCAGGGAATTGAGCTCTAATCATGAGAATGACGACAGTAATAACTTTTATCTAATTCAATGGCTTTTGTTAAGAGGTCATAATCCGGAAGGATTGCATTTTATAAGTAGAGGTAAATATCTGGTATAATTAATCCAGATATTTATTTCTAATTTATTTTGTAATGTTTTTATGTTTGTCCTGCTTACATTGGAATCATGCAGACATTTTATGAGTATATATGGGATGTTAACGGACTATCCAGCAGACCTGCAAAGTAATTTGAGGATTATTTGGCATTTTCGTTGTGGTTGAAAATAAAAAATTGTGCGTTCCCCCTGTCTGAGATGTTTTTATTTTCCTATTTAGCATATATAACTTCAATGAAAATAAATTGAATATAAAATGTAAATGAGTTCATTCTTTTAATTGGAAATATATGAAGAATAGTCTGTTTGGCTTGAATAGGCTCTTTTGGATGTCTCACTAAACTTTTGACAAAGATTTTTCATTAACTGCTGGAAATTGTTATGTAGAACTTAAGTGGGAGGATATTCCCTAGCGCCTAGGTGTTCATAAAATTACAAAGAAAAAGTCATTTCCGCATAAGCGAGATAACAACATTTTTAAATCTATATATCTAAAAATCTAATTATCCAAACCTAATTTAATCTAACCTAACCTAACCTTCATGCCATCAACCAAGAAAGGCGTGAGAAAGGATTGGGTCGAAACTGAGGTCTCGAAGGTTGTTTTCTTTTAAGTCATTAAATAGTGAGGTACTCTCTAATGAAGCCTAACCCAACCTAATTAAACCTTAAGTAACCTAACCTAGCCTAACCTAATCAGGACCAATATATCTTTTTATTTGACAATAAAAATGTGCTACGTGAACAAAATTGAATTCCATAATGTCGACGTTCAACTTTATAAAAGTCGAATGACGAATGTCTTCTTCAAACTACATTTCAGATTTTCAATGAAAATTATTAACCTAATCTAACCAAACTAACCTAACCAGACCTCACCTAACCAAACGTAACCTAACCCAAGTGAACCTGACCTGACCTAATTTAAACTAACTTTTTTAGTATCGAAAAATGGTTTTAGATTTTTATAGAAATTTTTGTAATGTTCCGAAGTACCAAAGGTGTCACATAAAAAAAAATTACCCCATTACATCTGCGGATTATTACACCTTTCGACCTCATTTATGCCCAGCTGCCTACGCGTACCCACCCGCCCACCCACATACCTACAACCACACCCACATACACCTACACACACACACACACACATATATATATATATGTGTGTGTGATTTGGCAAAGCTTTAATTTATATATATAGCTAATACAGTTAATCCTAATGCTATACAGGTAATCACTTCATAAATATTTGCAATCACACAGAAATATCACTTCGTTGCAAATACCAACTTATTTGACGATCAGTATTTCTAAACATTTATTTAAGCCTATAAGAAATAGTTAGAACAAATCGTGAGAGAGAAAATGGTCGAAAAATACGTGATCAAGGCTTGATTTTGGCGCAAATGGAGCGTGTGTAGTAGGGCATGGTTAATTAATAATTTTTAGGAAAAAGTGATGTGATGAAATTTTCTATTTAATCAGTGATTAACTGATTAAAAATTATTAAAAATTAAATACTTCTGAAAAGAGTAAGAAAGAGCTTTATTGTTTCTGTCGCGTGAGATAAGACCGGAGAAAACATTTTGCTCAAACATTTAGGTTGCTTTAGTTCAAGAAATCAGGCATGGGCGGATTAGGCAGTTTATACACTCAAAAAGGTGCCAAATTCAAATGATACATTACAAAATTTAAGGTAAAATGGTGGTGCAATTATGAGGAAAATTAATCATTTCCCATCATTTTATAAAAATATTTTTTGATTAATTAATGATTAAATTCGAAACAATGATTAACTGATTAATCAGACCTATGCTCTAGTGTGTAGTTGTGGTAAGCTGAGAAAAGTTAGAAGTTCAGAAAGAAGTTGCAGTCTCTGCAGTGAGCATTTTATATTAGGAAAGACATATAGAATAAGTAGATTCGAAACGGCAAATACTGAATTAAAGCAAACGGCTTTTGATTGTAATAATGCCTTCGTTTCAATAAATATATTTGGAGTGAATAGGTGTCAGTTCCGAGAGTATACGAGTAGCGCAGCGGGAGAAGGGGATAAGCGACAAAATCGGCAAAATGCGTTTTCTGTTTGACAAGATAGCTTATTCTTCTCTCTATCACCTCCAATTGGCAGATATCCCATTTTGTAACTGGAAACAGTGTTTCCAGTTACAAAATGGGATATCTGATTGGAAATTGGAGGTGATAGAGGGAAGAATAAGCTGTCTTTTCAAACAGAAAACGTATTTCGTCGATTATGTCGCTTATCCCCTTCTCCCGCTGCACTAATATACTACGTGACCAGCGGAGTGCTAGGATGCCACCGCGTCTTTAAGACGTCTCTTACAACTTATAATTATTCTTCCTTTATGATCCGGAAGCCCCTCGCAGTTTGGGGTCTTTGTTGCCAATACGTTCCGCAATAGTTTCAAAACTGACTGATGGATGCGAAACAAAATACTGGAACAGCTGATAGAAATTATTCGGGAAGCGTATGATCAGAGTAAAAAGGACCCAATTAGAAAAAGACTATGAATGGTTTTGAAAGGGGTGGAATAAGAAATCAGTGGGGAAGAAATAGAGTAAACTAAATTAAACTGTTATAGGGTAGTGCGTATGGTAGTGGGACTGTGGGAGTATGAACCTATGAAGTAGTCAGGGGTTATTGCCTCGTCGGATACTGAATAACAGGGAAAAAAAAAATCCTATTGGTTCAATCACCCTTTCTCTTTGAATGAGCATTTAGATCATGAGTCATTGACATCAAATTGAATCTATTTTAGTTATGCAAGTCTAATTTCCGTAACTGCCTTATTCGCTTCAAGTGGCATATGCTATTATTGACCCCCCCTTTTTTCAAGCTATTTCTGTAACCGATCGTAAGTAGCGTCAATTTTCAAGCGGACATAATATTATGTTGACAGTTGTATGGAGGTTCATCGTGTATGATACGTACGACTGGTACGAGCTCACCGCTTTCCTCAATATTAAATGCATTTGCAAAAGTTTGATGAAAATGCCTGCATGCGAACGACGCGGCAACAATTTATAAGGTCCATCTTATTCAGTACGTATAGGAAGAGATAGTTTCTGGTAATGAAAATGGGTGAATAGAAACTTCATTATTAAAGTATTTAGAACTGACGATAGAAGGCCGAGTTGATATTAAGAAAGTAGGCCTATGTACCTGTCAACACTTTAAAAATATAATTTTGAATCTTAAAATTATATAATAACGGCAAAGATTTTAAATTTTGTACAAAAAATTAACAATATAACATACGTACGAATATCCAGATAACGTGTGTACCCGACGTGGGTATCTGAATATACCAACGTTGGTTAATTGTTATCCGGGAAGTACACAGTATCTTTTTAACGATGAAACAAATTAAATTTAATCATATTTATTTAACTATAATTTATGTCCATGTAGTGAACACTCGTAAAATGTGGATCTTAGCTAAATAAACCCATTTAACTGTAGCCGAAAGGGAGTACAAGTAGTTTGCGGACAAAGAATGTTTGTATACTTTAAACATCCGAAATGATATACACTGGAATTACGTTACATTTGACTAGTTAGAAAAACTACAAAACAGGATATAAACTGACAGACATATTGTAAGTTCTATTCTCTCGCCATCGTGCGGTTTTATAGTTAAATTTCCCAAGTGCAATATTGTATTGCTGGGCATACTAGGTATTGCATTTTTCCTTTTCTACCTTTTACTCCATTTTCAAAGGCCCTAAAATACTTAAGGGTCAAGGGATTGTAAGGTCCAGATGAGTGGAAATCGACCCTCAGGTTTGCTTTGTCACCGTCGTCATCGTATCTGTCTGTAGGTTATAAAAACGCATAAAACAAAAGCCGCTTCACTGTTTATAACGACTTTAGTCCTTCGCGCTTCTGAAGTATTAGATTCGTAACCAATCGACATAGGGTCTTTCAAATCTCATATCTGTTTTGAACCGTGCTGCAAAAACCTGATTATTTTGTGCGAAACCAGTATTAAAAACTAAACCGCTTTACAAATTTAGAAATGCAGTCGAACATGTGTATAAAGACTACCCAAAGAAAATGGTCATCATGGCCTTTATAGATAGGCATTCTTTCTATACAGGTTATGCGGTGGTGATTTTGTCATAATTTAAATTAAATATATGTAAGTCTTGTTCAAATTTGTCTGAAAGGGAAATTCGGTTTAACATTTTGGTTTCATTTCTAAACTCTCTTAATTAAAGAGGTCAAGCACTGACGTCTGCTTTCCCATCCCACGTTTGCCTAGACACTCTGCCTGGACCTTCTCCTCCATACAGCTTTCCAGTAGGTCACTGTATCCCTGCTGATGATGAATTCCTTAATCTGGAGCAAATTTGTGGCGACATCGTGGATGGACTAGAACCTGACTGGAATTTTCTTCTCACATCCTTCTTCCCCATCATCACTCACCTCACCAGGGTCAAGTTCATTTTGGCATTCCGTCTCTGGTGTATTTCCTGAACTGTCTCGGCAGATGCACCATTGTCTAT
Source organism: Bathynomus jamesi (assembly GCA_023014485.1). Lineage (NCBI taxonomy): Eukaryota > Metazoa > Arthropoda > Malacostraca > Isopoda > Cirolanidae > Bathynomus > Bathynomus jamesi. The sequence goes on along the minus strand of JAJOZX010000665.1, from coordinate 343,612 downwards.
GGTGTCGAGGGAAGAATCCATGGCAAAAAATTTGAAATTTTAACCCTTTCATACCTGATTTTCATTTACTTTTCATGCCAAAAAAAAACCTTGTATTATCTCTCCAGAATGACTAACATCTCATAAAATTTCATGGTCTCATTTGCACCCATGCGGCATGAAAGGGTTAAGCACTTCTTTGCACGCTACTGCTCTGTCATTAGCTCGTTCAGGGAATCCAACATCGTCACCTCCTATCACACTGGCACCGATGCCGCAGTTATTGAAACACTTCTGAATTGTTTCAGCATCAACGTCCCTCTGCCGTTGATAAAGCCACTATATGGCTTCAACAAAGTTCGACTGCCTCAACATATCGGGGCTTATCAAATCGTAGTGCAATAAAAAAAAAAGAACAGGAAAAATACGCTGTAATGCATACTTCTGACGGGGAAAATATCGGTAACTCAATATATATGTGTGTGTGTGTGTGTGGGATAAATTTCACAATTAAACATGACATGAATGAATGATGCAAACTACAAGGAAAAAAATTATTCCAAGGTCTTTCCTGTATTCAGTAGTGCACCTCGTCAGGGAATAACGATCTTTCCCTGACGAGGTGTACTGCTGCTGAATACACGAAAAGCTTTGAAATAATTTTTTCTTTTCCTTGTGGGTTTGCATCACACACACACACACACACACATATATATATATATATATATATATATTAGTTTTCTATAGTAAACAGGGTACCGTTGTGTGCAGTAGCGATCGGGCCAAGGGAGGTAATTTTGATGGCCGCTGACCGCGTTGAGCATTACATGAATAAAATTGACTTTCATGATGTCGACGTTTCACCTTATTAAGCAAGTACGAGTACATGGATTTCAAATGAAAATGAAAGAGTTGTTTAATATTCTAAATAAGAGTGACTAACTCATACATATATTTCAGATTTTCAATGAAAATTACTAACCTAACCTAACCTAATGTAATCTAATCGAGCATAATATAACCTGACCTGACCTAATTTAACATGGAGTTAAGTGACATTTATAATCTCGAGATTTTCGACATTATGCAAATTCAACAATTTTGGTGACGACACAACGAGTATGCATTTCGACATTCTGCGGATCTACATTGTTCCGATATCCCCTCGTTGAATAGATGACCGCAGTGTGAAGGGTTTTTCGTGTCGACGGGGTTGGAATTTTAAGCGGTTGCTAAGATCAGATGACCGTTCTCAAGAGGTGGCCGCTAAGGCAGATTCGACAATATATATATATATATAATATAAAACCTTGGTTTTGCTTCCGCCCGAGTTGTTCATTCTGACGAAGGTCAAGCTTGTCACGCCACCTTAGACCTATAGTTTAACGTGGAATACGAACCACGCCCCACCACGGGAGGTTAGAAATTACAAAGCCCTTACCCGGACTCGTTCTCACGACCTCCTGATCAACAACCCAAGGTACCCCTTTATCTACCAACCAATTTTTTTTTATTGTGTTGAAGGATGAGCAGCTGGGTTTTTGCTGCTGTGCGCTACCTGCCAACACCGGGTCTCGTTCCCGGTGCCAATGGATTCGTAGTCAGCGATGCTAACCACTACACCACTGAGTCGCATATAGAGGGTGTCTCAGAAGTTGCGCACCATAGGCTTTATTAAGATTTACGAGGTTTACGAGTCGAAATGGTTTGTAAGTGATGTTTAATTACAATATATGTTCGATAATGTTCGAATTATAAAATTAATAGTATGTACAGTTAATAAAAAAGCCATCTTAAAATGATTAAATTGAATGAAGCTATGATATATTAACCAATGGTGCGCGACTTCTGAGACACCATTGGCTAATGTAGCTTCATTCAATTTAATTATTGTAAGATAGCTTTTTAATTAACTGTACATACTATTAATTTTTATTATTCGAACATTATCGAACATATATTGTAATTAAACATCACTTATAAACCATTTCGACTCATAAACCTCGTAAAGCTGAATAAAGCCTATGGTGCGCGACTTCTGAGACACCCTATATATATATATATATGCTGCAAACCCACAAGGAAAAGAAAAACGATTCCAAGGCCTTTCGTGTATTCAAAGCTACACCTCGTCAGGGAATGACGAGGTGTAGCTTTGAATACACGAAAGGCCTTGGAATCGTTTTTCTTTTTCCTTGTGGGTTTGCAGCATTCATTCATTTCACGTGTTTTATTGTGAAATTCATCCCATATATATATATATATATATATATATATATATATATATATATATATATATATATACCAGGCTCCAGTATGTAGTATAGTATTTTGGATGAAGCTTTTACATTATTTTTCTTTTTAACAACAGCGGTAGTTTCGCGATGACGCAAACAAACTACAGTTTCGATATTTCCTTCCTGTTTTAATATTAACATTCTTTGACTCCTTGTTGTTAGTGTAAAATAATTCATCCGACTCAATCAGTTGAGGATTGTTGCAGATACCCGAGAAATATCTAATTAGTCCAGACCCCGTTAAGTATAAAGACCGAGCCAGCCCAGAACAGCTATGATTCCTCAAAGGGAGACTGGGTTCGCTTCGAAAGACATAATGCATAGCTGGAATGGGTTGTTTTTCTTTTTATCCTTATTAGGATGTGTAGTATGTCTAAATCGAAAACCACTCGCGGAGTGGTTTGAACCGATACGGTTTCAAACTTCAGACGGTTTTGTATATGTCTCTCTTTGTAGTGTCTATTCTTCTGTGAATCTTCATATCGTGGGTCCATTGTCTGGCGAATCAAAGAAGCTAGGGTTCACTAACCGTAGGACAAATCGCCACAATAATAAAATAATAAAAGGATATTTATATATATTTCAGGCAAACACACACACACACACACACACACACATACATACATACATACATACATATATATATATATATATATATATATATATATATATATATATATATATAATGTTTAACGGAGTTGGTAATTGTTACATACTTGATGCTTATATTTAGTATTTTCTATTATAAGTACAAAACAATCTTTCACAGAGAGAATCACAGAGAAAAAAAACAGGGTTATTTATTATTTGGCTATTGATCCATATGGTTATCCACAAGGCTATTTTTATGGTAAAAAATGGTTTATACAAACATATCATGGTTAGATTAAGCATTTGGGTTAGCTGGATAAATGTTATCAATGTATTTGGTTGTTTTAATCAAAAAACTTTTTGTTTTTACCTCGTATACAGTTTATATATAAATGCATCTATTCATATATAACTCATTTCTCTTTCTCTGTTGGGTGGGCACGATGCTTAACTCGAGACCGAAAACACTCAAATCAGTTACACGCATGAAGATACATAGAGTTTATCATTGGAAATAAGGTACCATCCCAACCTTAATGATTCATGTTTGTCTTCCATGTATTTAAAATAATAATAATAAATGAAAATTAACGGTTTTGGCGGTCCATGTAGTCATGTAGTAGCAATGTTTAGTAAAATAATTTTGCTGCTTGTAGAAACTTTTAGTTATATCGTCTTTGTTTTCATTCAAGTTTTTCCTTTAATATAAAATTTTTATTAAGTATGGTTACTCAGGTGTCACTTGAACTTATTAAAGATAAACGTCAATCTTCCAGATTTCGACCAATCACATACGAAAATGGACCAAAAAAAAAAACCAAACCCCAAAACCCAGTCAGTTACCTTATATACTAGCGAGGTAATCATCGCTTGTCGGCTGTATATGCTGGATGGAAAGAAGAAAGGCTTTTTATGTAGAAGATTCAGATGCGTTTGAGAGTTGAGGTTCTGTGTCGTACTAATATGCAATTCCCGCATCTTCCTTCCTATAAAGACGTCTGTGTATACAACCCTCTAATGATTGTAGTAAACGAGTCTATATGATGAACGGTCTTTCTTCACGCATGTCAATTAAGCTGGTTGCCTTTATAGTTTCCACGTTTTGTCTGAAACTGGAGCAAATGCATATAGCATTGTAAGCAAGAAGTCTTTAGATCTCATTCATTTATTAAGTCATATTAAATTCAGCAACGGTAGATTTTTAAATTTAGACTGAACCCATCATACTGTGTCCGAATGCGATCATTATTATTCTACCTGTGCTCACAGTAACCCAATACTACTATTAATAATAATAATGATAATAATAATTGATAATTCGAGGAAACTAATTTTGAAGTTAAACACTATTTTTGAGTAACGAAGATACGCACAGAGTTAATAAAATGATGACCTTTAGCAAAGACGCAAGCAAATTGATAACATATTAGGCCAAACAGATAATAAAAATGTCACCCTGTTGTATACTGTACGTAACTTCAGTGTCCATTTTAACTAAGAAGATTCTCTTAATTCGTGTATTTATTATTAATTCCTTCACGCAGTAAGAAGGAAAATACTTTGGCCTACGGCAGTACGATAATATATATATATATATATATATATTATATATATATATATATATATATATATATATATATATATGAAATGTGTGTAAAATCCTATGTTCGAATTTCTGCCCTTGTCAAGCAAGCAGGGCGAAGCCTAGGCAAGGCTGCGACTCGGTAGGGAATCGAACAGAGGCCGATCGAGGAACATTAGGAAGAAAGAGGAATACAAGGAAGAAACTAAAGGAGAGAGAGGGAGAGAGAGAGAGAGAGAGAGAGAGAGAGAGTAGAAGTGGCATCTGAAATAGGGGAGGGAAAAGGGGGGATAACCCCATGTGTACATATATGTGTTCGTGTCTGTCTCTATCGGTGTGTCTGTGTGTGTGCGGTGGGAGAGAGGGGTTAGTGGGGGATGAAAAAAGCTAAAAGCGAAGGAGAGAGAGAGAGAGAGAGAGAGAGAGAGAAGATGGCGAGAGAAATCGAGTTGGAGAGCGATGAGGGTTTGAGAGAGGGGGTAAGGGGGGAACAAATTAGATGTGTGTTTGTTTGTTTGTGTGCGTGCGTGCGTGTGTGTCTGTGTGTATGTGGATCTATAAGTATATGCGTGTATTTTGTGCGGCTACATTTGGATACTTTATTAATTTATGTATAAGTTTTTCTAATTGCAGCTTTGTGTATACTTCGGTGTATGTTTGTGTATATTTAACAGAGATAGGTCTTGAGCGTGTGTTTGTGTGCGTATTCACCCAAGTCCTATTGACATAGTGTGCAAAGTGTTCCATGTAGTGAAATGTATTAACGGGATCTAATCATAAGTGTGATTTGTCTACAAATTGGTGTGTCAAAATTTTTAAATTGTTCATCCAGTTAACATAAAGTGAGTAGATTTTGTCATTATTACCTATGTCTTTCCACTAAGACATAATAAAACTAATTCAGTTTACATGACAGTAAAAAGGTATTCCAGAATCACTTATGGAAATACAGTAAATTTTCTTTTATTCTGAAGGAATAAAGGAATCTTTGTTTTTATTTAACCATAACATAGCAGATCTAAAATGTCCTTTGGATTATCAGTTTGGAAGGTGAAAATAACTATTATTCGCCAGGAGTTTGTTGGTTTTTATGAATAATAATGATGTTTGACTGTAACATCAATTAGTTTTGGTAATTACTGATGATGATAATATCAATAATTCATATTTTCAACAAGTTTGTACAGTAACTATTTAACGGTAATTAGAGTTAAATTTTATGGCTATCGTAGGTCTTTCAGGTGGTAAAAAACTAAAACAGTTGTATTTTAGTAGGTTTAGTTGATCAATTCCATGTAATAATACATTTTAGTTTGTGTAGCATATCTGCAGCATAGGTTTATAAATTATTTTATGACGTCATCATTTACAGTCACGTGACCCTCCGACGCCATATTGAAAATGTTTAGAATGTTGACAGACTTTGAGCGAGGTGGTTGTATTGAAAGTTTCTGGTAATTTTAGAACAGTTTAATAGTGCTTTTAAAGTGAGTGTTGATAATGCTTAAGGAACTTAATTACGTGCTAATAACTGTAAAGTATTTGTAAATATAATACAATAATATAGATAAGAGCTGGAAGCAAATCATGCTTACTACTGTCCGTAACTAGTTTAAGCCTTTTTACTTGTTATGAAAGTTTGAAGTTTGAGAAAAAGCGCGCAAAATATAAATCTAATATTTATATTTTTCAGTCTGAAGGCTTAGGCCCATTACTCTTTCTTGTCTTGATAATTGTTCAGTTGGTATTTTTCAGTTTTCTTACTGTTGTCCTTAAATTCACAATTAATATATGAACCGGCTTAAATATTGAATTATATTGTGGGGACTCGAAGTGACTGGGGCCGGGAGGGCAATTTCTCTTCTATAGCATTGCTGGCGTAACCCACATGATATGAAGTCCTTCGATTGTTGCGTAATTTTGGCGTAATTTTATGTCCAAAGGAAATTGCTTTGCTCTTGTAAAGTAGCCACATTTAAGACAACATTTGCTTTATAAGAAAAATTATATTTTAAAAGGGTATTTGGCGTATAAGCGTATTTAATTACCACCACATAGCCATGAGGGATTGGCCTTTATGGTGCGGGGGAACAAAGCAGAGAGGCTTTTGGAGGGAATGTGGGAGAGGGGGTTTAGAGTTAGAACGGGAGGAGGTAATGGGGGGAGGGGGAATTTTTGTTGTCGTCGTTTGCGCTGTTTTATACAGCCATGAGTGACGCACACCACTTTACTCACACGGGATGTACACATGGCCTGGCTCTTGCCATTTAGTGAAGAAAGTGCACATGTAGACGCAGCCTATGGGCGATACATTGGCCTATCTGTTGTTATTACGTATAGATTTAAACCTCGCCTACTTCGTTCCCTATCCTATTAGCGTACATACAGTTAGGACATCTTGAAATATGGTAGACCTTCAATCTAAGAACTTTTGCAGTTGGTCGGACCCGAAAGTCATAGGATAGGGCCTAGGCCTACACTAGCCTAGTAGTTGTCTGACTAACAGCTGAGGGGCAGGAGCCAAACTAGAGCACAAGGCTGAGCATAATTTGAGGGTATGCTTTCAGTTAATTTACATTTCGTATACTAAAAAGTAGATCTTTGGGCATATCATCGCGTTTTGTAGAATTATTGGCCTATCATGAGAGCTTTTGAGTTTAGTACAAAATTTTAGAATAGGACGTAGGCCTAAGTTGAGATCAGTATTAGCCTAAAGTAAACAATTTTTGTGTGGTTAATTTAGTCTTGTCTGTATAAGGTGACATTATTATATTATACATTGAACATTGCATTACAATGCAGTAGACCAAATGAACTAATATAAAAGGTTCAAATTGGCCTACATTACAGGCTGACTGACTGACCTATCTCTTCCTCACTAAAGTGCCAAAACTAACTAGTATTTGATCTTTCTTAATTAAAAAGTTTCATTTTACATTACATTTCATTTGGAAAACATGAAGCCACTGGAGCCTATCAAGGTTATCCAAGTCATGACCTATATTTTATAATAAAATCTTGCAAAATGTTGATCTCAAGTCAGCTAATTAACATATAACTATTTACTACTACCAAAGTAGCCTACATAACTTAAGCTAAGAATATATACTATTTACAATCTACAAACTCTCTCTCTCATTCATGAAAGCAGCCAAATTTTTCTTAAGGCTAACTAATGAGTTACTATTTACCACATCATATGGCAAGTTGTTCCAAAAATCTACTACTATATGATTGAAAAACTATTTTTGTAGATCGAGTCTACAAGTCTATTTTCTAATTTTCTTATTATGCCCAAGAGTTATTCCATCAGACTCTAATGAGAAAAAGTTACTTGCATCTAAATTGTCCAAACCTGAAAACAACTTGAATATCTGTATCACATCTCCCTTGAAACATCATCTCTCAAAACTAAACCTACCAAGTTCCTTTAATCTTTCCCCGTATTTCAATCTTCTTAGGTTAGGGATAAGCTTGGTTACCCTACATTGCATACCTTCAAGTATATCAATGTCATGTCTTAGATGAGTGGACCAAGTTTTAATGCAGTGAGGCCTAACATAAGAAATTTGCAGATGATACAAAAGTACGGTAGTTGCCCCAGTTATCCTGGACCCCAGACTTTTTCTAATACCGGTACTTGCCAATGAAGACAATTGGTTAGGTTTAGTTATGATATTTTTGTTAAAACTAATGAAAATATTACAACTTAACCTAACCAATCATCAATATATATAAAATTTTGTTCTACATAATTTAGGACCATAAAAGCGAGGATATCCTCGGGTCCAGGATAACAGGAAAGTACCAAAAATTCTTATAAACTGCAGAAAAATCTTCATAGATTAGTTGCTTGGGCTAGTAAATGGCAGATGGAATTCAACGTTCAAAAATGCAGTTATCTATTTTGGTAGAAATAATGAAAACTCTAGTTATGAGATGCAAGGGAACTGGTTAGAGGATGTTAGACAGGAAAAAGATCTTGGTATTGTAGTTAGGTAGTAGTGATGTAAAGTTTTCTAAGCAGTGCTTAGAGTCTGGAAATAAAGCAAATAAAATGCTAGGTATTATTAAGAGGAATGCTAGTTACAAGAGTAAGGAAGTTGTCTGTAAATCATGTCTTATGTTAGGCCTTGCTTAGAGTACTGCATTCAGACTTGGTCCTCTCACCTTAGACATGATATTGATATGCTTGAAGGTGTGCAGTGTTGGGCAACCAAGCTTATGCATAACCTAAGAAGATTGGAATATAGGGAAGGATTAAAGGAACTGGGTAGCTATAGCTACCTATATGTTTAGTTTTGAGAGACATTGCATGAGGGGAGATATGATACAGATGTTCAAAATTTCAGGTTTGGACAATTTAGATGTACAGTATATAACTTTTCCTCACTAGAGGCTAATGGGATAACTTGTGGGCATAATGAGAAAATTAGAAAACAGACTTGTAGATTTGATCTACAAAAACACTTTTTCAGTCATAGAGTAGTAGATTTTTGGAATGACTTCCCATGGGATGTGATAAACAGGAGCTTGTTAATTTTAAGAAGAATTTGGACATTTTGTAGATTGTTAATACTGTATATTCTAGTGCAAGTTATATGGCTACTTTGGTGGTAGTAAATAGTTGGTTGTATGTTAATTAGATGACTTGAGGTTGACATTTGCAAGATTTTAAGGATCTTTTCCATTTGACTGCCACCATTGAAACATAAGAGGTGAGTGCCCCCAGCCTTCTTTACTTAGCCTTATAAGGCTAACTAACGAAAATATCATGACCTAACCTAACCAATTGTTAGGTCAACTGTATGACCTTGACAATTGGTTAGGTTAGGTCATGATATTTTTGTTAGTTAGCCTTATAAAGTTAACTAAAGAAGGCTGGAGGCCCTGATCTTCAGGTGATCCCCTTATTTTTCTGAGTACACGATTAAAACTTAAAAATTAAGCATGGATCTTGAAAGTAATTAAAATTGTTTATAAGAAAAAATTTGAAGGGAAAATTAAGAAAAGCTTTTTTATAAAGTAACTTATTTTGTATCATCAAGACATTTCAGTTAAAATACAAAATACAAAAAGTTTAATTATGTTTCAATGATGGCAGTCAAACGGAAAAGATCTGATTTTAAATAGTAAATAGATTGTAAATAGCGTATATTCTTAGCTTAAGTTTGTAGGCTACTGGTAGTAGTAAATAGTTGTATGTTCATTATTTGATGTGAGATTGATATTTTGCAAGATTTTATTATTACTGTATTATAAAATATATGGTACGGTAGCTCATGACTTAAGATATAGATAACCTTGATAGGCCCCATTTGCTTCATGTTTTCCAAATGAAATGTAATATAAAGAATTATCTAATTTACAGATAACTTCTTTACTCTTGTAACTAACATTCCTCTTTTGCAGGAAGGAATATAACCTAAATATGTACTGTATCAGAATGGAACAGGATCTCCCTCTGAAGGGACAGAAAATATAACTTGGGACTCAGTGGCTTAAAAGTAGAGCTTTTAAACTAAAGGCCTTAGTATAGAGCCTGAATGTACAATCCTTACTTTATTTTCTACTTTTTTAGAAATGGCTGAAACTGAACCCCACTCTGAAGTATTAGAAGACACCCTTAAAGGTTGGTTTGCAGTTACTAATATGAGAATCATTGTGATACATTACCTTGTTCTTAATCAGTTTATGTAGTTGACTAAAACTAGTTATCTTTATAATATCTTTGGTCTTTTAAATTTAGGTGCATAATGTTGATAGACTTAAGCCCATCTTAGGATTTGTGTAATGCTAAAATCCTATAGTTTATAATAATGAAGGGTCTGTTGTTTATTAAATTGAGCTTATTCTGAAAGGAAGCTTTTTGTAGTTGGTTTCTTTTGAATTTATTTGTAGATATAATTAAGGAGTGTCTAGTTTATGATTTATGTAGGTCTAATAATCTAAAATTAATATTGTTCCTTATAGACATATAGGTAAGCAGGTAGGCCTAGGTGTACAACCATTTGATTTTTTAATTAATTTTAGTTCTGGTACAAAATAAGCATTTAAGTTCATGCCACCTTTGTACCTCAAGCCTAAGTGACTTGTAGTAGATAAGTTTCTATTATTTTTAAGTGATCTTAGGTGTAGAATTATACTAATAGGTATTACCGGTATTGCTATAAAATGTATAGATCAGATGTTTAAGTAGTTAAAACCCTAAATAACCACCATTTTCTGTAACAGGTCTGAGCAAAACTAAGGCTCTGAATGGTCATTCTACCTTGTCTGAAAAGGAGCTCGATGAGAAGAGTAATTGTAGTGATAAAATGGAAAATGGTGACACAGAGTGCAAATCCCCCCAGTTAAATGGAGACATTAGTGATAAAAGTGCTTTAGACAAAAACTGTGAATTACCTAAAGATGATACTTCTTGTACAGATGAACAATCTAGTGAACTGTCTATTAGCAAAGATGATATACCAAAAAATGGCAAAACTGCCACTGCAAAAGGTGATGGTTCATCAGACAGTGCTATGGAATCTTGTGATAACAATAGTGATGCTGGTGTTAGTGATAAGAAAGCCACAACTAGTGACAGTGAAAATAATAAATCAGTCATTTGTACCAGTAATGAAGTAAGTGATTCTGAGAATAATGATACATTAATTAATAAAGATAGTATTGAAGGCAAATCAAAAGAGAGTGATAAAGAAGCGGAGGTTGCCTCCAATGAAGATAAAAGCAGTGAGTTAAAGTCTTCTGGTGATCAGCCTTCTAGTGAATCTGGTAAAGATGATGATAGTGAAATACAAAATGTAGATGAAAGTGATGATAAAAAAGACTTAATCACTGATAGTCAAGAAAGTGAAAAGGATACAGATGTATCCAAAGACAAAGAAAGTGATAAAAAGGATAGCAAAGAGTCAGAAACAGATTCAAAAGTGAGTGACAATAAAAAAGCTGAAAGTGTGGAAAAAGAGACTCCTAAAAAGAAAAATGAGCCTAAACCTGAGATAGTAAAAAGAGTAACTAGAAGTTCCAGTGGGGTTAGCAAACCTGTTAAATACATAGACCCAGATCCAAAAGGGATTAGTGATGATGACGACGACATAAAGATTACAAAAGAGGTGAAGAAGGATGAGGAAAGCGACATCGAGATGATTGAAGAGAGTGACCCACTCGCCATTAGTGATGCTGATGTCAAGAAGGCTAAAGAAGCAAACAAAGTGGTAAGCATTATTCATTTACATTTTTTACACTAGCCTGCTCTATTCTTGTTTTATTTGTACATTTCTGGAACAACTTATGGGTTTTTATTATGATTTAGTACACACTACTGTATGTAGTATGTGCACTTCAGATACTACCTATAGTTTTAAGGAAGGAATATGAATTTGGGTAAATATTTGTTTTAGCACATGACCTGGACTTCGGCATGAAAATTGGCTTTTCTGGTGTATTTCACTGTTTTGTGCGAATATGACCTTCATTTCTCATGCAAATGAGTGGTTGTAGATATATAACCTCCCCCCATTTACAATTTTGAGGTCTCCAGAAGTGGGCAGGGCTTTGAAGTAGAAGGAAATTGTGGGGTAAAGCAGGGCATGCTCCTAGCCATAGTGGCACTACCAAACCTTAAAAACCCAACCTAACCTAGGCCTAATGCTATGCTCCTAGCTGGGGGCTTTCCCCCCGGGAGCCACCTGGGCGGATATTTGAATGTCAGAAATGCACAAATAATGGCTAAATACACCAGAAAAACCAATTTTCATGCCAAAAACCACGTTACCCTAGACCTAATTAATAAAATAATAAATCTTGACCTTACTGAAGAGGTGGAGAAGGGTACGGTATAGAGATGCAACTGATACACATAATTGCTATGATGAATTTGGAGCTCAACATCATTTTTTCCTGGAAATGCATCTACGCACGTGCAAAGAAACTCTCACAATCCTCCCACACATCATGGTTGACAAACTGTACAATTTCAATTGATTTTAATTGATCTCAAAATTGCTTATTTCTTTGTTAATATCAATTTGCACGAGAAATACTATAGAAGAAAATAGATTAAGATTTAACCCCTTCCATTCGAATCGCGAAAATTGCTGCATGTAGCGCAAAAAAACTTTTTTTAACTCCCAATAAAGTAATTAATTTTAATGTTTTTTGTCTTTTTAAGCCTATTTATAAACATATTACTGATATAAGATCTCTCTTTAAAAATATATGAAAATATCAATATATAAATTTATTGAAGTAAACTTACCTAATTAGAAGAATCTTCTTTATTATGCCATTTTTTGAAGTGATCTATACTGCATAAGCCTGGTTTTTCAGGGTATCCAATGCAACACTTTCTTGTTTCCTTACGTTTTGGCAGGTCTTCAAATTCAAAATTGGCACTGTCATCTGAATAATCACCGCTATCAAACTCCATATCACTTCCATCTGGTACATATTCACTACCACTGTCACTCATGCCCTCCTCAATTGACATTTTTTTAATATTATTTTACGCAAAGCAATCGTAAATGTATGCAAAATAATCGCTACTCACTATCTTCCTCAATCAAAACCTGACGACAACTGACACCCCACCGTCAATTGTTTCAGTAATTGGTTAAAAAAATGACATCACTCATTGAAGTGTTTGATTGGTTGATAAAAATGATGTCACTCGCATTGAAGACCATTACGAGACACTCGGGAATGCTCTGATAAGCATTATGAGATATTTTTCTTCAAGTAAATAAACTTAAGCGTGACGACTCCAACCTTGGCATCATCGCGGGGATAATCGAGACTTCCCATGATGCCAACAGTGGCATCATCGTATGGAAGGGGTTAAATTCTATATAAGAAAAACTTATTGTCATCCCAAAGTCCAGGTCATTTGCTAAAATGAATATTAACCTGAATTTGAAGGGAATAGTTTGGTTATTATAGTTGTGGTCATTAATCAATGCTAGATTTGATATAATTTTAGAATGGTAGGATTTGGATATACAAGTAGTAATAATAATTAGGTTGTAGATCCTCCATTTACTTTTGGATCTGTGGGGAGGAGTTTTTTTACAGGGATCCCCCACCAGGGTAGGTTAGTACAAGGTTGTTAATCTGAAGGTCCTGGGTTTGAGTCGTGGCACAGGCTTCAAATTTCAGTGATTAAGATGCTTTGCTGGGTCTGCCTTGGACAGGTATTGCTTTGGGTCTCCAAACAACTGTAGGTTCCCTCTGCTTTATAATCTTAGCTGTTATGAAGGAAGTTAACCCAAGTACTTATTATTTCTTTTGGTGGTGGGACTAATAGCAGAACATTTGCTTCCACATTCTGAAAATAAAGATTGGTTCGTTTGTTTTTGGGTTGGAATAATTTTGGGATTTGATCAGTATTCAATAATAAGTAAACTTAAGACATGTAGGGATTTGTGACTTACTAGTGACAAATAGCTATTGTATAGCCTAGGGCCTAATTTTTGTGTTTGACAGTAGGTCCATTCTCTGTCAGATCAACCAGTGCCTAACACCCTCATCTCTCAGATTTTGCTGAAATTTGGTTTATAGGGAGTTTGTGGCCCTGAATCCATTTCTGAAATTATAAGGTCAATCCGACCAACGGTTCAAGAGATATGACCTCGGGAAATTTGAGGTCACTTGCGAGGTCACTAACATTTGGCGACCCATAACTTGGGTAATAATGGTCACAATTATATAAAAGTATATATATTTAGAATCAGAAAACGACAAGGAATCCAAATATGCAAGTTTTAGAACTCTAGGTTGAAAAATAAAAAAGTTACACTGTAACCAAAATTTGAGGTCACGATTTGACCTCTGGGGTATCAAATGAGAATTTTTTTTAAATGTAAAAAATGAAGGCATAGGCATTGGCTATTAGAATCAGCAAAAAAAAAGTTTGTTTATGTTAGTATTTTTCATGTAACTAACATATAAGTGAACACCATATTCATAAGTTGTGCGTCAATTCTACCTATTTTTTCACGCTTAAGCTCATAATTTGACCTATAGAAATTAAAATTACATTTTTTTATAGATATAAAAACAAAGGCAAAAAATGTAAAATTGTATTTCACTGCTAATCTACACTGGCAATAATAGTTATAATAGTGAAAGGGGAAGACCTACTTAGAGGATTCATGTGCTAGCCTAATACAATTTTTGCATGCTCGATGCTCTCATCAATTTCTTTTTGTGGAAAAATGTATTGAATTCTGCTGCCTCCTCTTAGGGTAGGACAACTCATTACAGTTAATATATGATGTCCTGCCACTGCACATGAATCCTTGTTTGATGGATAATAATATGCACTTGATCCTGATGACCCAGAGGGATGTAGAAAGTTCACAGTGAAATCATCAAACTCTTCACAATATTCCTCCACAATTCCATACCAAACTTGCATGTCATAAATGCAGCCAACATACTCTCCTGGTTTGACACATTTTAGGTTACCAAGCATTGCAGGTTCATTAGTAAAATGACTTTTCCTTATTCTTTTCTTTTCTCCAATGCCACTTGAAATGGGATACACCATCAGTTCTTCCTTGTTTAGGGGAACAAATCTATGATATTTCTGTTCCAGGAATAGCCCTACTATCCTTGAATCGATGTTCCAACCGTTCTTCTGCATCTTTCAAATCAGCTGTAGTTACAAAGAAAAAATTTATCTTCTTGCTCAAGTTTTCTTCACAGAACTGAAACATGTGTTCTGGTGTAAGAATTTGCCTCTCTGTAGTTCTCTGCAAACTGGCACGAGCAGTAGCTCTTTTCACTGTTCCTCCAATCCCATCACATGCATTTTTGCCATGGGATGTAGCAAAGAAGTGCCATTCACAAGACAGACCAAAATCCTCTTCATGGTAACAGAGATTTGTGAAGTTGTATCTGTTCTTATATTGGCCAGCACATCCATCTGAGAAATAGTGCACCTTCTTCAATTGTGGGCATCTGAATTTAACATATGTCATAAGCTTCAATATGAATGAGTAAACCATTATAGTGTTGTGTTTTAGTGATGCAGATAAGAAACAGACACTAAAATGGCTAAGTTCCTGGTCTGCAGATGATCTATAATAGATGACAAAAGGGTGAACTGTACACTGTGAATTGTCCCAGTGAAACCCTTGGGCAGCATCCTGGACAATGAAAGAATAATTCTCAGAGAAATCACCTACTATAACTACCTCACTCTGAGGTGGTAGTGTTTCTTTCAACTGCTTGAAGTACTGTGATTGTTGCTGAGCAACAAAGTGATGACGAACCATGCGGGATATTTTCATGCTTAGGGATGATAAGTATTCATGAAGTGGCTCCACCTTATCAACCATTGTACAACGGTCAACAGTCACCCATTGCTTGTAAGATATTTCATTTGGAGCTGATTTCACACTGTCAAGTAGCTCAAGAAAATCCAGGACACCCTCTTCTCTTGGGCAATCATTGCAAAGTTGCATCATGCAAGTCTCTCTTTCTGTACTGCAGACACTGTAATCCATAAGATCCTTGTATGAAAGACCTCTTTCTCCCAATGCAGCCAGCTGCAATTTTGGATTTTGATGGTATGTGCAGACACAGACAGAATGAGTCCCACCACTACCGGCAAGCACACAATATGATGGCCGTAATTTTGCAAATGTGGAAAATCCTATTTTGGGATTCTTTTCATCATTTTTATATAGTTCAAACATCTCTCTTAAATTCCCGAGGACCAATCGTTTTTGCACCTTCATTGCACCTTCAGCACTGATAACTTTCACGCAATCCTTTTGGCCAGGACACATACGACTAACCTCTTCTGACTCATAGAATCTTCTAACCAGGGTTGTGGAGTCGTGGAGTCGTGGAGTCGTGGAGTCGCACGTTTCAGGGCGGAGTCGGAGTCGAATTTTTACAATGTGTGGAGTCGGAAAATTTTGGACCGACTCCACAACCCTGGTTATAGCCACTAGGTTAAGAAGGGTTATTCAATTTTAAGTAGGACTACTACTGGTTAGACCTTAATTATGTTTAAGAGAATCTTTTTCATTTATATATATATATATATATATATATATATATATATATATATATATATATTGGAAAAAATAAAAATCCCTTAATATGATAATATCTACAAGTCAATATCCTTCTTAATATTTGAATGTTCCCTTATCCTAGAAAGTAACCTGACGATTCATGTGGTGGTGATGAAATGTCTTATTATTATGATAATTATAGAGTGAAACACTAGAGGAGTCGGAGTCGTATATTTAAAATGTGAGGAGTCAGAGTCGGATTTTTAGATTTTTTACAATGTGTGGAGTCGGAGTCGGAGTCGAATTTTTACAGTGTGTGGAGTCGGAGTCGGAAAATTTTGGACCGACTCCACAACCCTGCTTCTAACTATATCTTTGTGTTCTTCAGATATCACTTTTCCTTTGCTCATTAGTGGAATCTTCGGAAGGATTCCATGTTCTGATTTAAGTGAATGGCTTCTTTTCACCATGTATGTTGTAGTTTGAAAGAAACTAGCTGTTTTTTCAATTGTGTATGGTGAGAGTGTCAATATTTGTAGTTTGTGATGGTGACATTTGCTCTCCAGGAATGACTGTTTCAATTCATTCATTAATTTGTCTAGATGTTTTTCAGATTTAGTTTCAGGTTTTGAAGTATCACTTACCTCCTCGGTAATTTGAACACCATAACTGAGTTCTAGCCTCTCCTTCAGGTGTTTCTGAGCAGATGATAGCTTACCACGAGCTTTGCGCTTTTTCTGGCTTAATGACAGCCCTTCCGAAAAGAACAGAAAAAAAGGTTTCACACACCTGAATATTAGTAATTAAATATTAATTATAGTACCTTAAATGTTATATAATTGGCTATATAGTAGATCAAACAGACCTTGTAGTAAAGTATAAGTTATTATATTAATTTATTACTTACTTTTTTTAACTGGTGTTTGGTCCAGAAATGCTAGAACTGGTTCAACTGAAGTTGAAGGATTTTCCTTTATCAAGCAATCACTGTCATTGTCCAGATCTTGAATTGAAGAGATGTTACTCAAGCCACTGATAGTAGATGATTCATTTGAATCCTGCTCAGACTCGTTGTTTTCAGTGGTACTAAGTATAGTGGGGTTTTTCATTATCAGTGTCCAGCAGTTCACACACAACAATGAGTCTTTTTTCACTCTTCCAGCACATTTTTCAACAAGTACATCAGTCACTTTTCTAAGATTGATTGTTATGCGTTTCTTGTGTTTTTGAATAGGGTCCTGGCAGTATTTCAAGTGCCGAACCATTGTATTTTGATCTGTAAAGATATAGGATTTACAATTAGGTAATATATATTTTTTAGAAAATATATAGCTATACACACTTAATATTTTAGGCCTTGATAGTCTCTGAGGCTCATTAAAACACCATACCCACCAGCCACCCACAGTGCTGGCTGGAACTGTACTAACCTGTAGACAAGGAATTTTGCAACTATCTGTGTTGATTCTGCACTTAGACAAGTAGCAACATGTTTCAACAGGTTTGTTTAGGCTACATGTGAGCTTAGTCTTCCCCTTTCACTATTATAACTATTATTGCCAGTGTAGATTAGCAGTGAAATACAATTTTTATTAAATTCTTGGAGCTTGAGGTCAAATTGATAGCTAAGATATAAAAATTCCTTGAAATGACAAGCAATTTATAAATATGGTGTTCACTTATAAGTTAGTTACATGAAAAGTACCAACATAAACAAACTTTTTATGATTGTTTCTATTAGTCAAGAACTCTGACTTTGTTTTTTATATCTATAAAAAATGTAATTTTAATTTCTATAGGTCAAATTATGAGCTTAAGTGTGAAAAAATAGGTAGAATTGACGCACAACTTATGAATATGGTGTTCACTTATATGTTAGTTACATGAAAAATACTAACATAAACAAACTTTTTTTTTGCTGATTCTAATAGCCAATGCCTATGCCTTCATTTTTTACATTTAAAAAAAAAATTCTCATTTGATACCCCAGAGGTCAAATCATGACCTCAAATTTTGGTTACAGTGTAACTTTTTTATTTGTCAACCTAGAGTTCTAAAACTTGCATATTTGGATTCCTTGTCGTTTTCTGATTCTAAATATATATACTTTTATATAATTATGACAATTATTACCCAAGTTATGGCTTGCCAAATGTTAGTAACCTCGCGAGTGACCTCAAATTGCCCGAGGTCATATCTCTTGAACTGTTGGTCGGATTGACCTTATAATTTCAGAAATGGATTCAGGGCTCACAAACTCCCTATAAACCAAATTTCAGCAAAATATGAGAGATGAGGGTGTTAATTTCAATTTTTTTTGGTTGATCTGACAGAGAATGACCCAGTAGGCTTAGTGGAAGAAGAATTATGGGTTAAATCTTAAGGCTAGTCTCAAGCCCATCTGAGCTAAGATGATGTCTAGAACTTTAATTTTTAATTTTTTTTTAATGGGCTTCATCTTGTAAAATGTTTAGATCAGTAGCTACCAGTACCCAATTCATTTGTACTGTTAAGCTAAATCTGAGCCTATCATAGTGGTAGGTCTCCCAAAACAAATTAAGTGTCATTTAGGTTTGTATTTATTTGACCATGTTTATTATATCCATGCTGAGTATCTAAACGCAATGCTCTTTGTTTAGTTTATTAAACCAGGAATGGAACACTGCTATTTTATAACACTACTACTGTAGTACTGTGTAGCTTTCAGCATCTCCTGCCAATAAATATTAGCATTATCTACAGAGTGTATGATAAGTACCTCCCTATTTTAAAATTTTTATAACTTCCATATTTCTTACTCAATTTTAATGAAACAAACTGTAAATTATTTAGTAGCTATTTATTGAGGTTTTCATTCACAAATATTCACATGCACTTTATACCTCCACATATACTCCTGCATTATCACAACATTTCCATAGATGAACAGGTATGTTGTCCACTGCTGTTTGTAACATGCATTCAGGAACATTGTTGAGAACATGGTTAATTCTTTCCCCCAGTTCAAGATCTTTAGGTTTGTATCGATAAATTTCTTCCTTAGGGGTCATTCAAAAACCATGTGGTCCTTTTTTGGGTGGTTTTCAAATCCCCCCCCTCTTGTAGTCATTTGTGGCCAATGACTTAAACCCCCTTCCAAAACCACATAGTCTTCTGATGTCACCCCCACCCCTTCTTAATCTTATGTAAGGTGCCATATTAGGTTTATTATATTATTGAGAGATAATGAGGTAAATGAACAATTAAAAGGCATATCTTCTAAATAAACTGTATTAATTGTTTCTTTAATTGAAAATAATATCTTGACTAAAAAGTGTACGGTAATTTTGAATGTTCAAAAAATTATTTATTGGAGCATACATATTGGATGCATACGTATTAATTGGAGCATACAGTGTAGCATATTTATATTTCTTCCAAAGGCTGTACTTTTTGGTCCTCTGGAACATGGCCATGTGGTTAAACATCAAGACCCCCCCATGTGGCCCTTGGTGGTCAAATAAGGAACCCCCTCCTCCCACTTTAAGGACCACGTGGTTTTTGAATGGCCCCTTAGCCCAACCCCACAGAAAGAAGTCACAAGGTGTTAGGTCTGGGCTGCAAGCAGGCCATTCATGCACACCATGTCTTTCAAATCCATCATCCTGGTCATGCAGGAAACCTCGGTAATTTGTCATACAGTAAACCTCAATAAATACTGAATAATTTACAGTTTGTTTCATTAAAATTGAATAAGAAATAAGAAAGGTGTACAAATTTTAAAATAGGGAGTTACTTATCATACACCCTGTAATTGAATTGTAATGCAAATTTATTTTTAGACTACAGTATGTTTTTAAATGTTATTTCTCTGGGATCTTTCAGTGTCTCTAAAGCTGATGTATAATTGTTTCATTATCATTATTGATTTAGACTAGAACTGTAGTCTGAGGAATTAGCCTGTTTCTAAAATTTTACTGATTTTTGTATAGGCTAGGTTTTTTTGTGTTGAAATAAAATCATAATAGTTTTAGGTTGGTAGGTGTATTATGGTAATAGTTGAGTCTAAGATTAAGCCTATGTAAGCTTAAAATATTTGAATTGCTGATATTATTTAGGATCCACTTAAAAAGTGGTTCCCAACCTTTTTGAAGCCATCACCCCATTTCCAAACAGTAGGCCTACTGTATTTTTGAATGTTCCCATTCATGGATATAAAATTTAGCAAACAAGACAGTGATTAGTGAATGTAAGTGTATTTGAAAAACAATCATAATAAATTGGATATGGTACATTGATATTTATTGCTCTTATCTAATTTTATATTACTGTACATTACAATTGTTACAATGGAGTTAATATTTAAATTTGCATGTCATTCAGTTGTTTCTCCTAGTGCCCCCTTACTCGTAGTACCCTCTAAACTTTATAAACGCCCATTGGAGTGTGGTACTGCATCCATTGGGAATCACTGACTTAAAATAAGTGAAAGAGCAACCTAATTTTATAACACTTGTCATAGGCCAGACATTCTTGTAAACTTTTAAATAAAACCTGAAAATTATGGGTGCTATCTTCCTATCTTCATGAAGATAGCAAGAACTATTGGCACTCCCTTGACTTATCCAGAGATGGCACTAGGCTTTGCAGGGCTAGCAGTCAGTACTTGGAATGGGCTTTGTTTTAAATGCAAAACTTCACTTTTATGTGGAGGTCAAAATGTGACAATAAAACCCACACTAATAGATGGAGTTTATTTCCACAACAGTTTCAATGCCCACTGGCATCCTCTTTGGGTGGATACAGAAAAATTAATTTATTTTTCTGTATCTACCCAAAGAGGATGCCAGTGGGCATTGAAACTGTTGTGGAAATAAACTCCATCTATTAGTGTGGGTTTTATCATCACAGCTTTGTTTTAATTGATGTTAAAACCCATTTCAATCACCATTCAATTCATAATGATTAACATACAAAAATTATAATAAGAATTATTGTATACCGTAATTAATTTATATACAATGCTGTGTGTATCATGGATCTCTGTGTTGTCAGTGAGCAGCCCAAGTATGGGGTTGGGTGCAGTGTGCCTCCAGCACCCTCCTTAAACCAGCCCTGGATTTATCATTAAAGAACTTGTATAATTTAGTGTGTAGCTATTTACTGAATGTAAAATGGGTAATTAATTTGCTCGCTTTAATACCCAATGTAATAAGAATAATGTCTGAATAACACATTTCTTGCACAATTTGACTTAACTGTTTAAAATGAGGATATTTTGATTATACACTAGTCCCAGGATCTCATGGTTGCATCACCAGTTTTAACACTCAAGCCATATTTCAACTGGGGAAAAGATATGTAGCTAGATCCTATGGCAACATTCTGTTTTAGTGATGAGCTGTCATTGAATTATCATATAGGGTAAAGTTGCCAATGATCACTCATTGGTCCTAATGTCACACATTTGACTTAAAAAAATCTCCCCATAAAATACTGTCACAGTGAAGGAAATAAAATTCATGTGAAACATTACTCCTAGTGACTTCATTACTAGAAGTAATGTTTCACATTAATTTTATTTCCTTCACTGTAACAGTATTTTGTGGGGATTTTTTTTTAAGTTAAATGCATGACATTAGGACTGATGGATGACCACTGGCAACTTTACCCTAGTAGGATATTTCTTGTAAGTGAAAAGTTTTGGGAAAAAGTAAACGCAATGCAGTTCTTTTATTCTTAATGCATTCTAAAATTAACTATTATTATGGAACACGTAACTAACTAGTGTTGTTTCGTCAAGCGCTTCAATGGCCTAATTAATTGGTCACAGTGGATTTAGCCTCTTGAAAACTATAAAATATAGTTCCTGTCACCAAATGTGTTTTGAGAATATTTTATTTTCCTTACTAGAGAGCAAATTCCCAGTAACACTACAGTACTGGGTTTGATAATCTTTTTATATTACATTTGGAAAACATGAAGCCACTGGGGCCTATCAAAGTTATCCAAGTCATGACCTATATTTTTTTTAATAAAATCTTGCAAAATGTCAATCTCAAGTCAGCTATCTATTTACTACTACCAAAGTAGCCTACATAACTTAAGCTAATAATATACCATACATTATTTACAATCTACAAACTATCTCTCTCATTCATGAAAGCATCCAAATTTTTCTTAAAACTAACTAATGAGTTACTATTTGCCACATCATATGGGAAGTCAGTCCAAAAATCTACTACTATGACTAAAAAAGTATTTTCATAGATCAAGTCTACAAGTCTGCATTCTAATTTTCTTATTATGCCCTCAAGTTATTCCATCAACCTGTAATGAGAAAAAGTTAAGTTACATCTAAATTGTCCAAACCTAAAAACATTTTGAACATCTGTATCATATCTCCCCTCATACAATGTCTCTTAAAACTAAACCTACCTAGTTCCTTTAATCTTTCCCTGTATTCCAATCTTCTTAGGTTAGAGATAAGCTTGGTTGCCCTACATTGCACACCTTTAAGCATATCAATATTGTGTCTAAGGTGAGGGGACCAAGTGAGGTCTAACATAAGAATTATATAATTTACAGATGACTTCCTTCCTTTTCCTAATACTCTTAGTCTCTAAGCTAAGCTGTTTAGCCAGACTGGTAATTAGAATTGGGCACTGTTGTGCATAAAGATTCATAGGCATTAAAACTAAGGGCTCATATTAATAGTCTCTACCATATCTGTTGGGATATCTTAGTTATTTACTTCAATTAGCTACTTTTAAATGTGAAACACCTAAGGCACTTTATTGAATAGTGTTTTAAACTGAGACTAAACTAGGGTAATATGCATACTTGTTTAATGGGTATCTCATAATTTCTGTACTGTAGTTAAAGTAGAATATCATACCATAATAATGACACTTGAGTTACTCTGAAGAACTCAATCCTAATACAGTATTAATAGTTTGTTACTCTCACCAGCCGCTTCAGCTGTTAAGATCTTGTTCTGAATCTTGGGTGAATATTCTGAATTTGGAGAAGTTGAATTAAAGGAGTAAATCCACATTGAAAAGTGGATTTATTAGAAGCTTTTGGTCAATAGGTACTCGCGCTTGATCAAGAATCAAGTTACAGACTGAAAGCTTTTGCGCTTCTCATAAATCCACTTCTTATTATGGCCTTATTTTATTCTGAATTCATTCATTCTGGTTGTGTCTGTTTCGCTGGACTCTTTCTATTTGCATTAGATAGGCTAGGGTGTTTTGATGCTTTGCTTTTTTCCTCTCTTCCCAGTGTATTCAGAAGAGGGCTTTATTTGTCTGAAAGTATATGCAGGCACATTTGACTTGTCAGTAATAATTATGGTAGCCTGATGTATTCATTAGGTTCCAAATTTTCTTTAGCAGAATAAAGTCTTGGGGTTATTACGACAAAACTGTTTTTGTATAAGGTTTACCCGTGTCTGGTGTATTAATTTGTTGTATTTGTTTGCTGTTCGTCTTAGTTATCATATTTCTTATTTAATATTATAATTTGTACATCAGATAGTCAACTTTCCATGTGTAAGTTAAAATTCATCACTTCTTTGACTTTAGTTCTACAGTTCTTAATGTTTGATAAAAATTCCAGTTTCTATTCCTATGATATGCAGTGGGCTTATGAAGTGTATTTTTTTTACTGATAGGGATTTTTCAATTCTTGTGCTTGCTCAGGAAAATGCTTTATGCATTTGAGAGTAGTCAATAATTTCTTGGCTAAACTGGTATTTCCAGTAGGCTTCTGTATTTGAATTTGTCCTTTCTGGTATTAAGTGTTTACTGATCCATCCACAAAATGTTTTGACTTGCTTGTAAAGTCATTTAGGCTTATGTAATAGCAAACACACAGATTTAAGATAATACCAGATCTTTAACTTTTCATTTTGAAAATAGCCTCTTCTCTGCTTGGTCTTTATAGTTATCTTATTTCAAATAATGTATTTTATTTTGTTTCATAGTGATTGTTTTTCAATTTGTCAGCATTAAAGTGGAAATTCTCAACTATATATATATACCATATACAGGGCTTGAAATAAACTTTTTCCCTTACCCACCAACCAGGTGGGTACTCAGTAAAATCTACCTGCCTGGAAAAAATCCACATGCCCAAAATTTATAATACATTTGAAAAATAGCGAAAAATAACAGAATTACGTATGGTACATTCTTAATTAAAAATGAGAATAACATGCATTCTTAATTAAAGATGAGGATTACATACATTCTTAATTAAAAATGAGAATTACATGCATTAATTTTTTGTGGTGTACTGTAGTATAGTTTTTAACTTAATCACTTTCAAAATCTACCCACCAACCAGGCATATAACTTAGAATTTGTATCTGCCCGACCCAAAATCTAGGGTGGGTGTTAATTTCAAGCCCTGCATATATGAAACAGCTACTTCTGGCTCATGACTCTCAGGTTGTTGTTGTTTTGTACTTAGGCCCTACTAGCAAAAATAACCAGACAACTTTAACCCCTTTTCCCGCAAGTCTCAACTTGCACACTAGTACTCCATGATCCATCTTTGATAATCACAGGCTTCATCAGAAACTTTACATTACTATCTTGGTCAGTGGTTTAATATTCTCAGGATTTGGTCATAATGATCCAACAGCTGAAACAGACAGGAGCATTTTTTCATGAAAAATATTCTGCTGTTTGTTATTAAGGTAATTTTCGGATCTTTTCCATTTGACTGCCACCATTGAAACATAAGAGGTGAGTGCCCTCAGCCTTCTTTACTTAGCCTTATAAGGCTAACTAACGAAAATATCATGACCTAACCTAACCAATCATTAGGTCAACTGTACGACCTTGATGATTGGTTAGGTTAGGTCAGGTCGTGATATTTTTGTTAGTTAGCCTTATAAAGCTAACTAAAGAAGGCTGGAGGCCCTGATCTTCAGGTGATCCCCTTATTTTTCTGAGTACACGATTAAAACTTAAAAATTAAGCATGGATCTTGAAAGTAATTAAAATTGTTTATAAGAAACAAAATTTGAAGGGGAAATTAAGAAAAGCTTTTTTATAAAGTAACTTATTTTGTATCATCAAGACATTTCAGTTAAAATACAAAATACAAAAAGTTTAATTATGTTTCAATGGTGGCAGTCAAATGGAAAAGATCCTAATTTTCTTCTATGCCTTAATCTTTGCTACACTTAAAGTTACTCATTAGTAACTTCAAGAGGAACATTCATTATAATACATTAAGTCAACAATTGACCTGTATTAAAATTGAACCATGATGAAACTTTGGCCTACCATTTTATTTTTAATAGGGTTTTCTTTATGCAGGAAGGAGGGGGGCCAAGGGTGAATGCCTACAGAAACATCCCTCCCATAGAAGAAGATAGGGCAAAATCAAGGTCCAGGGCTTTTGAAGTGCCTGGACACTGAAAGATTGGAGGTCACAGATGGTGAAAGATAGAGAAAGATTGTTCCAGAGTTGACCAGTTGAGTAGAGGAAAGATTGAAAATACTGATTAACCCTTTTGCTAGAGAGTTGGACAGAAAAGGAATGGGAATGTATCAAAAGTGTGGTAATGCATGCTCTCCTAAAAGGAGGCCAGATGCAGCTAGAGTGTTCGGAAGAGCAGAGTCCATTATAATATTGATATTAAAGAGAGTGAGGCAGCACTGTGGCACAGAGAGAGGGATTGAAGAGAGTTGGTAGGGAATTGATGGGATGGAAAGCCTTTGTTTCCGCACAGTCAAGTAGAGCTGTGTGGGTTGAGCCACACATGAGAAGTGTACTCCATACAGGGGTGGAGAAGACTCCCCTGTACAGAGACAGCAACTAAGTGGGGGTGAAGAAACTAGTGATGCACCAGAGGCAGATTTTGGCCGGAGGGCTGGAACCTCCGGCTTAGTGTTTTTCCTCCAGCTGGAGGCCGGAGGTTCCGGCCAATTGATTTATTTCAGTATTTATATGTGTGGGGTCCATTGTCTCATCTATTTAGGGTTTATATATTATAGTCCTGCTATTTTGAATTATTAAGTCTTTAATAACTTAAACTTTATAAAAGTTGACTTTCTATGCTTTGTGTGTGCTAATTTCTCTAAAAATTCCCATTGAACAGAATATCTTCAGGTTATGAAACTTATGATGTCTTGCTGAATGCTGAGTAAAGAAGCCTATATCAAATCAATTATTAATACAATCACTGATCACTCATAAAATAAATTATTATTACAGTCATCTGAGAACCAAAATATTCGGATAGGTACAGAAATGAGGTTTTATAGTTTTATAGAATTGAGTTTGGTGTACTTGGCACCTCCGGCCTCGCCAGAGTTTAGTGAGACCTCCGGCTGGAGCAGGAGGTTTTCTGAAATGGCTGGAACTCCTGCTCGGCCGAAGCCAGAGCCGGAGCTCCGGTGCATCACTAGAAGAAACTGCAGAAACTTAGAAGCTGTTTTAGAGAGTGTGTGTGATATTTCTTGGAAAGATCAAGGAAAATTAACCTAATGTCAAGAATGTTAAGAGGAAGGATTGAGATGTGTATTGTTGAAGGTAAGGGAATAGTTGTGTGGAAGATTGTGATCAGTAAACATATGAAAGAATTGAGTTTTGAGGCATTGAAAGCCACGAGGTTTTCTCTGCCCTAATCAGAGATAGTAGAAAGATCAGAGGTCAGGCACATGGAGTGACTGTTGAGAGGGATGCTTTGTTAAGTGGATGGAGAAGTGAAGAGTGGAAAACGGATATAGGATTGTGGTTGGAGGAGCCTAATGGAGAAAAAAATTTGACAGAATGAGGATGATGATGAGTGGTTAGAAATAAATCCTGAATGTTAGGCCTATCTCCAAAGCGATCAGGGATATGAGTAGGGTGCTGTACAATCTACTTTAGGTCATTCAGGATAGGGAAATTGTAAACTAGTTCACCAGGGATGTCAATGAAATGGGAGGAAAGCCAAAGAAGATTTTAGCAAAAGAAGAGTAGTAGGATAGAATGTATTCCACTTTAGAAGTGAGGTAGTCAAAAGAGATTTTGGATAGTTAGTAGAATTTGGAGAAAGATAGACAGTGTAGATGTATTTAGTTTGAGGTTGGCATGGAAGTCATAGCCAGAGGGTGTAGAATTTGGAGGATTCAAGATTGGGTGGTGGTGTGGGAAAACTGGAGAACCCACCTGGATTTGACTCTGGAAACAGTTCTTCAGTGTTCAGGCAGAAAAGGAAGAGAAAATACTTCAGGATGAAAAAGAAAAAACAGGATTAATTTTCAGTAGCAGTGTACAATAAATATAAGCACCATCCACCTTTGGAATGAAGTTGAGTATTGCGTCAGTCATCTGAAACACCCGAGTTTCAGTGAGGAAGAGAAAGCAAGGTTTAGAGGAGGAGAGGTGGTGTTTAACAGATTTGAAACTTGAGGAAAAGCCACAAATGCTGCAGAAATTTATGAAAAGTGAATTGGGCAGAGACCCAGAACATCTAGAATGGGCAGGAGCAGAACCAGCCCCGCTTCCCTGGTCTGTGTGGCATCGGCAGCAGGGAAGCCAGAAGTGGTGATATTTATGGTCCTTTCCCCAGGGGACTCTGAGGCTCTTAAGGTCAATGCCATTTTTTTTTGTTTTAATTTTGAGAAGATTGTGTAGTATGTAAGATGCATGCATAGTGAGGAATAGTGAGAGAAGTGTGTGTGTGTGTGAGAGCATGCTGGATTACTCACAGGGTAGATGAGACTGTCCATATCTTGTAGGGTCTTTATACAGTACATGTAGTAGAGACTCTATGTATAAAGCAGATTTTGTGTGCTCATTTTATGTACCATACCCAATGTTACAAGATGACCAGAAAATGTTGTGTGACAGTTAAACATTCAGTTTAGTTGTGCTATTTTATGCTGTTTGGTCATGCTTCTGGTTTTCTTTTAAGAGGTCCAAGACTGTAACCAACTACAATATGTGTAGGTTTGGTATATATATGTATATATAGTGTAGTGGTTTAGTGTTGCTGACTACGAATCCATCAGCTCTGGGTTCAAGACCCGGTGACAGCAGCTGGCGCGCAGCAAAACCCAGCTGTTCATCCTTCCACACAATAAAGAAAGTGGTTGGTAGATAAATGGGTACCCTGGGTGGCCAGTGGTTAAGATGCTGGTGCTGGTGGGGCATGGTTCAGATTCCACATTAAACTGTAGGTTTAAGGTGGAGTGAAAAGCTTGACCTTCATCAGAATGAACAGTTTGGGCTGAAGCTAACCAAAGTATATATATATATATATATATATATATATATATATATATATATACTATAAGCAAAGTATAAAACATCATGTAGGCCTAAGTTAGACCTACTTTATATGTAAAGGATGTACAAGGTGTTATTCTTAAAGTATCATACTTACCCCGTTTTATTATTTTTATTTTTTTATTTTTTCATGTTTTGTAGGTCCCACTCCTCCAAGATCGTTTGAAGAGTCTAAAACAGAGAGATTTTGGTATGCAGTTAATATAATTACTAGTTATAATCTATGCTCTATAATTTCATTAATGGAAATTCTTTTTATTTCTTTTAAATTTAAGGGCCTTGGGCTTTTGTTATGTTTATGGAAAATTAATTTTACTTCCTTTATAATTTTCGGAGTAGCCAAGCCACTCTAAATTGAAGGGTAATAAATAAAGACAAAAAATGAACTAGTGAAGCTTTAAATTGCACTGCCAATTAGGTTACCCACTTAGCTAAAATCTAGGGATAGAGAAACTCTATTTCAAATATGTGAAAAATCCTCTTTGAAGTTAGAGTACACAAATTTGATACCGAAACCTCATCATTGAAATAGAATTAATAGTCATGGAGTTTCGTTGTTGTTATTTCTTTTTAATAATTTGACAACTGAACTTTACCTCCGGAAAGGATTTACTGCAAACTAATCAAAATGCCTAAAAGGAGGTTAGGCTCGCAAATAAATTATGGGTATCGGGACCACTGTATTAGAATGCTATTAAAGCGAGCAACTGGTTAACCTATTTGTTACTTGGCTTTTACTCCGCTAACTATAAAACGTACTTTAAAGTTGGGCCTAATTAATTAACTGTTGTAAAAATACAGTTGAAGTTTTTAATATTTTTTGACTACACTAAAACTTAGGGTTCTTGCTGCTTCAAATAATTATGGGATATGTTGTACTTAAACTGTTTTTCTTATTCTTAGAATAGATTTAGACTGCCTCAAGGCTTCAATATAAATTGCGATACTATATTGTTTGATACGTTGTTATTTTTGCAGCATAAGGGGAAAGACCAGTCCAATGTGATAATCATTGACACTAATACCTTGCTCAAGGGACAAGGCACCATCACTTCCGGGAAGATTACAGGTTCAGTGTCCGCCTCTGCCCAAACCACAGGGTCAGGAAATGCCACCTCCACTAATATACAAACTGCTATTCAGGCCATTACGGGAGGTAATCCAGCCATTCAAGGGTTGCAGAGTGCTTATCTAAATGCAATTCAACAGGTAAGATTTTCATTTCTTACATTTAGAGAAAATTGAATTTTTAAATAGAAAAGTGACAGTAATAAATTTCTTATTGAAAGTTTGATGCGTCTTTATATACACATAATAATAATAAAGTTTGTAGAGCAGCTCAGCTTATGAAGCTTTGTAAAGTTAGCCTCGTTACTCTTTTAATAATGTAAATTTACAGTTGCGAGCAAACAGTATTATTTTATTTTTTTTTCTAAAATTTCTCTCAATAAAATAAATACATTACATATTACAATTTTTGCCATGTTAAAATAATTTTAATGAAGTAAACGGTTGTTAATTAGAATACTGAATTTATTTTTCGTATTTGTCCCCTAAGCTTTAGTCAATAATATCCTTTTTTTCATAGTTCTTTAGTATACTGTATGAGAAAAGTTTAAAGAGAAAAAATATTTGCAGGTTTTGGTAGCGCAAGGAGGTAGTCAAGTATCAAATCCTCACTACATCGCTACATTGCAGCAATATTACAACACATTGGGCGCGTTGCAGGATGATGCCTACGTAATTGAGGCACCCTCTTTTATCGTTCCTTATGTAATGGAAGGAAAACCAGTTGTAAGTGTTAAATGTAGCCCAACCATCTTAGACCTACGTTATGTATTTCTCAGTGGCACCCTTTTAACTCAATTTTGCATCAGAAATGTTACTTAGAACTCCCAAATGGACATGAAAATAAAAACTTAAAATTAATTTGTGATACTATTGACTGTTCATCTCAAAAACAGAGATTGGGAGAGTTTGGTAAAGTTTTTTGTAATTTCTCATTTTGTAATTTGTCGCATAGATTAATAGCTACTGGTATCTATTAGTCGTTGTTGCCATAAAGCGGGAATGTATTTTATATATACAGTATATATATATATATTTTATCATTTTATAGGAATCGATAAAAGACTTCTTGGAAAGAATGATCAAGGAATTAGAAGAGGAGGAAGAGAAGAAAAAGGAGGAAGAATTGAAGGAAAAGGAGGAAGAATTGAAGAAAAAGGAGGAAGAATTGAAGAAAAAGGAAGAAGCGGCTGCCAAAGAAAAAGAGAAAGAAAAGGAAGAGAAAGTAGAAGACATAAAGGAAGATGACGAAGAAGGAGGAGGAGGAGTGGAAGAAGAGAAAATGGATACTGACGAGGACAAGAAAGAAGAGAAAATGGATACTGACGAGGACAAGAAAGAAGAGAAAATGAATACTGACGAGGACAAGAAAGAAGAGAAAATGGATACTGATGAGGATAAGAAAGAAGAAGAGAGTGAAGAGGTGAAAGAAGCTGACGAAAAGAGCGAAACGGAGGACAAAGAGAATAAAGACAAATCTAAAACCAAAGATCAAATTGTCGACGATGACGATAAAGAAAATAAAAAGGAACCACCGCCCAAGAAGGAAGACGAGGAAGAAGTGATTGATTTAGACAAAGAAACCGAAAAGCCGAAAGATGATATGAGTCATCTCGGAAGGTGAGTTTCATTTGGAGACGAGTTTTGCGCGTGTTTTTGTACACTTCGAGTTTAAGTTGTTTCGTGGGGAAAGTGTTAATTCGTCTTTTTATGTTATACACCGATACCATTATGGAACTACGTATACTGTATAAGCGATACTTTGTTTTATATAAATGCAATGAAATTGACATCCTCTGTCGTTACTAGATTCCAATCGCGGCAATGATTATATTCATTAATTAAAAATATGCGAGTATCGTCGTTACCATTCGGCCCATTGACATTCTAATTCAAGTTGCTACTATTAAAGTTGCTACTATTATTTATAGGTGGGAAGGCTATTACCGAAGTGCGCTTGGAAAATTCTTCCTTGAACTTGGTCTTAGTCACACTCAGGAGTTCATCCAGTCTGATTTGTTGAGAATGCAGAAGCGAAGGATAGAAAAGAAGACAAATCCGTCAAAACAGGATATAGTACGCATCGGTTTGCTTTCCTTTCATGAGCTTAGTGTTCGTCGAACATTTGTTAAGTTTAAGTCCGATGTGACAGTATTTGGGTCGAAACTTTTTTTCGTTTTTTAGCAAATACATATTTATTTACTATATACATGTATTTTTAAAAAAAACGAAACGGAGAGGCTTCATTATTAAGGCTGTTTACTTTGAGGATTTGTTTAAAAGAGTAGATCTTCTGAGGTAACGTGAACCATTGGTAAACTGTTCAGGCATCTCTTAGAATGAACATTGTACGTTTATATTGCATATTATAGATTTACAGTTTTATATTAGTGTCTTGTCAAAAGTTCATTTGACACACTGGTCAAGCTCGTATCTCTGCCTTTCAGTTGTTTCTTTTTCATTACCAGGCTGACCTGAATTGTCTTGATCCATGCGTCCATTTTCACATAGAGATAAATATAAATAAAATGGTTTAAAGTTGAATCGCTGTAATTAGTAGATTTAAGCCTTAAATATAAATATATTATTAGCGTATGCGAGTAAGTGAAATTAAGTGAGCTTCGTCTTTGCAGAAAACGCGATTCGTGTATCGTTAATTACAGAAATTGTAACGGTTAATAGTAGTTTTGAACCGTTTTAGTATAATATTTGTTGTTATAATTTCGTGAACCTCAGATATCGGTGAAGACGTTGGAAAGGCAAACGAACGTATCAAAGAAAAAAAATGCGCACTTGCACGTACCTTTGAAGGCGTGCAAATTTTGTAGTTTCAAGACGGAGAGTGGACTGGTCATGGAGCGGCATTTGGAGTCACCTCATATGGTGAATTACACGTACAAGTGCAATTTTTGCGCATTTGAAACGAGAGGACCGCAGGTACGATAGATGTTTATTACGCTATGCGTTTCGCTGGAGCTGGCTTTAAACGAATGTTAAAACTCGATTAAACTTGAGGAATACTGTACGTAAATAATGTGATGAAATAAGAGAATGGAGTTAGTGTTCTTAAAGTTAATGTTAAAGCAGTTTGGGACAATGTGAGGAAGTGGAGAGGAATGTTGAAGTGTATTCTCTTTTTCCCTTTGAAGGTAATTCTCTTCCACACCGAAGCCGAGCACAATGTAAGAGGGAGGTTGGAGAGAGCTCCTGCCTTCTTCCAGTGTCCTCTCTGTCCCTTTGAAGACAATAACAAGAGCAAGATGACGCGACACTCCTTCTCATGTACCAAAAAGTTCAAAGCGGATAAGAACTCTGAACTCCCAGACTGGGAACCTCCAGCCAAAATACCAAAGGTAAATTCAGCAAACCTTATTTATATATAAAAAGTTCAGAATGCGCCTCGGTGGTGTAGTGGTTAGCATCGCTGACTACGAATCCATCGGCCCCGGGTTCGAGACCCGACGGCAGTTGGCGCGCAGCAAAACCCAGCTGTTCATCCTTCCACACAATAAAGAAAGTGGTTGGTAGATAAATGGGTACCCTAGGTGGCCTAGTGGTTAAGACGCTGGGCTGCTGATGGGGCGTCGTTCGGATTCCACGTTAAACTGTAGATCTAAGGTGGAGTGAAAAGCTTGACCTTCGTCAGAATGAACAATTCTGGCGAAGCTAACCAAAGGTAGGTAGACGCGCTTTGTGTCAGTCTTATTATCGAATGTGAATAACATCACTGTTCATTTGAGAGATCAATTTTACACTCGCAAATATGATTAAGAGATAAGAGCAAATGGTGATATATTATTCTAAGATAAAAGGGTTTTGGTGTATTAAGTGCTGTTCTTTATTCCTTGAATTACACTGCCTGTGAAAATGTAAGGGAAATTCTTGGTTTTAAGGTTTATTTCACATTTCTGTAACTCATTATGGATTCATTTTAAGGGCAAAATTTTAACTGGTATAAATATTAAAGCGGGGTTTTCATTGAAAAGCAGTCAAAGATCTATAACAGTTAGAGGCTTAATTGTATTTACACTATTCCTGGGTTTCGCGCGTAACCTCTGAAAGGAATGGTGGGTTAGGCTTTATGGCAGGATCCTCGTGTAGTTACTGATGGGAACTCCTGTATATCATTGTTTCTCCACGAGTGGAATCTGTTGTATAGCTATAGTAGATTGGTTTGAGTTCTCCGCGGAAGTTCTCATGAATATTATTCTTATATCATCTCGTAAAGATCCACAGAGGACGTCCTAACTCCTTCGGGAAGACATTCGACACCCTCAAGATGCCCAATATCCTACCAAAGAACCTCGGAGGGCTTAGTCTCAACCTTCAGAACGCCATCAGTAGCGGTCTGCTTGGATCTGCCGCCAGCGCGTCTGCGAGTTTGAATTCTATCGCTGGTAGAGGCAGAGGAAGGCCGGTCGGATCCTACAAAAACATTACGCAACCCATCGGCAATAGATCAGGTAATAAAAGACTGGACTCGTCCTGTTGTAACTAGTGTTAGGCATGTACCATCGGCACATGACTAAATTAATTGGGATGCAGTGGGTTACACCTGTACCTTACGCCTCAGTTTTTTCTCAGAATTTGGGAGGCAAATTATAAAATTTTGTTTTATTTACGTGACACGATCTTCGATGTTTAAGGTCTGAGCTTCTAAATTGCACTGATTCTTTCTTCTAATTTCAATTTCGTCATACTTTATACCTATGTTCCACCTTAAAGAAATTTTTTAAATTCAAATTTAAAATCTTGTCTCGAGGATATTCCTCAAGCGAAACAAAAAACAACTTTGAGCAATCATTTACTTCAAAGGTGTCAAACAATCGTTCGTTTTTTTTTTTTATAATGCGAGCATGATTTACACCCTATTCCCCGCTAACCCTTTCGTCAACTTTAACCTTAAGTTTAAAGAAATAATTTAATGTTCGCGTAACATGAAATCGATCTTAAAATTATTTAATTTTGATATTTATACATACAAATTCGTTTCGTTTGCATGAGCTATTCTGTCTTGGTTAATTTTAAGCCATTACTTAACCTTATTACATTCCATACATATATACAGTGCCCGCGAAAAGTATCCGATCACCCTTGAAATTTGTATTTTTTACATAAAAAACAATGTTTAAATGTATACTAACCTTATATTAGTATTTTGTCATCTGTCCTTTGGTTTGGATGACTTGTTCTAGACGTTTTGGCATGGATTTAATCAAGTTTTGACAAACTTCCACTGATATTTCCTTGCACCATACCTTTTTGATGGCCTCTTGTAATTTTTCGACTGAGCCAGTGTCGTGGCATTCAACCTTATTTTATTATTAGCCACAGATTTTCTATCGGATTGAGATCTGGACTATTACCAGGCCAATCCAAAATATCAAATTTATTGTCAGTAATCCATTTTGTCACTATTTTGGCCCTGTGACATGGTGCACCATCATGCATGTATGTTTTTGTCCTTTGGATTGCCATTGCCATTGGAAGTTTATCCTGTAGCATTGCTAAATACCGTGCACCATTCATAGTTGTGTTCTTCGGAAGAAAATATAAGTTTCCACGCCCATAGTAACCGAAACAACCCCAAACCATCACACTTGGAGGGTGTTTCATTGTCTTTAGGGTCCATCCTATTTGAGCCAATAGGCCGGCGAACCTTTTTTGGACAACTTCTGAATGTCAAAAATGTCGACTCATCGCTAAATAAAACCTTCTTCCAGTCATCAACAGTCCAATGAATGTATTTTTTACAAAATGCGACACGTTTTTTACGCATTTTTTCATTATGAACGGTTCTTAGCAGCATGGCGAGATGGTAATCCGAGTTCTTTTTGGAGCCGCTCCTGGATAGTTCGTTCAGAAACACCAGATAACAAATTATTCATATTAAATTTTATTTCTTTCGCAGTTATTGTTGGGTTTTTCAATACTAAACGTTTCATAAGTTTGTCTGTTCGCGAATTTGTTTTTCTCGGTCTGCCAGATCGTTTTTTAGGGACTGGCGTGGTTAGGCCACCATTGTTCTTAGCCCGTGAAACCCATAAATTAACGGTACTTTGGGATATGTTTAATTCCTTAGCTATCTGTCTCTGTGATTTCCCACATGCATGCAAAGCAACAATAGCACCTCGACAATCACTCTTAAGTTGTTTTTTAGCACACATTATATATAAATTTTATTTACACCACTCTGTAAAAAAAAAAAAAATATCAAGAAATTTACACAAACAGTGAAATCTGACAAATTTGAGACACAGCCACCCGCAACGAAGGCTACCAGAACACTAATTTGAGAATGCGTTGGATAGCTCTCATATCAGCGAGCAACCTCAAAGTTACCAGATGTCGCTAGAACAAATAGAAAGTGAATTACGTGTCTCTGAATATCAAGGGAAAATATTGTATTTTCTTGAGTGATCGGATACTTTTCGCGGGCACTGTATATTATACCCAAACGCCTTTCCCACCGCAGTGAGGTCGCGTCAGGAACAGCAGGAAGCGTCTCAACCACTTACATTCACTTCATCAGCTGACATGACAATAATGTACCTGCTTCAGGGCAACAATTCCACAGCCCAGCCCCACAGACTACTACATGGTTTATACCACATCGCTCCACTTTTTTCTATCTGTATACTTATATACAGGGGTTGGGCAGAATAATGGAAACACTCGCATTTTCGGTGCTGTATTTTCTGATATTAATAGCATAAAAGAACATGAAAAACCAATATGAACATATTGAGAACATCTTCTATTTTAATATTATATGCAGTTACATACAAATATTAATTTAATAAAGTACATAACGCCATTAATGATATCAGAAAATACAGCACCGAAAATACGAGTGTTTCTATTATTCTGTCCAACCCCTGTATATACCTCGTAGTAGTTCCATCCGTTGGTCTCGCTTCATACGAGGTCAAGCTGGTGGCCCCGCCTCTAGGTCTGGCTTGGTGGAGGTGCGAGTTGCTCTCTTGCGCTCTCCTCCGTACACCCGGCTCATCTGGTACCATCCTGAGCCAGGCATCTAGTCTTCAAAAATCGTCTTCTTCTTTTGAAGACTTCAACTTTGACCCCTGTAACGTTCCTTTAACATTCTGCCTTTCTTATTTTCCAGCGTTGTTTGGATGGTAATTGGGTTTAGTTTGAGGTTTGGTACCAGTTTTTCAGTCATTTTCCATATGTAGCTTATGGTGTACCTCTCCTTTCCAAGCAGTACAGATATAGTTTACGTAGTCTTTCCCAGTAGTTGAGTTCTTTGCAGCCATCAATCTTGGCTGTGGAATATCTCGGAATTTCTTCGTTTGTTAATTTCTTCCTTTTTATATGGGGACGTCAAGACTGAGCAGTATCGAAGTTTTGGTATGATCAGTGTTATTAGCAGGGGAATCATTACTGTCTTGTCCCTTCTTTTAAAGGTTCAAAGTACCTGTCTCGCGACTCCTCCCCCCCTCGCTATCTTCAAATCTATCGCTTTCGTGCTTCTCAGAATTTGCTGTCTTAAGTTCCCCGTTTCTACCATATCTCAAGAGCTTAAATTTCTCTGTGTTAAATGTCATGTTGTTTTCTGACCATTTGTGTATTCTGTTCGTCTCTTTCTGCAAGGCCTCCACCTCTTTTGCATCGCTGATTATTCTGCTGATCTTTATATCGTCTGCGTCTGGAAAGAATGTTCCTATAATGTTGCTGTTTACTTCATTGTCTATTAGCGGGGGTCGAAATTTTGTATTCTTATTCTACACACTGCTCGGAGTTTTCTTTGGGCCCCTAAACAACATATTGTAATTACACCGCTATGCGCTCCCCACCCCCACCCGTTGCGTATGCCCCCCCTTTTTTAAAATTGAAATTAAATTGAAACCAATTCTTTGAATAAAAAACCTGATAAATGACGAAGATTAAAGTAAATAATGATATAAGTAAAGTTAAAGGAAGTTTTATATATATATATATAAGAAATCTTTCTCCGTATATTACTTAAAGAATCAATTGAAGCATACTAAAATCAAAATATTCACCTTAAGAAATTTAATTGAAGCATATTAAAACCAAAATATTCACCTTAAGAAATTTAAAATCGTAAATTACTGACACCACTGGCCTTTCCATTGGAACACAGGTAGCTTTTTTCTCGATTCCAGTACATTCAAAATAAATTTGTCTGTTTTCGTAACCAATTCTATCTTGTGATGCTTCTGTTACCACATTTACAGCATGTTCTACTCCCTGGCTGTGACAGGGAAAAGGAATAAGCTGAAGTGGTTCATTTCGAACTTTAAGATCATCATCATTTGTCAAATTCTGTAAAATAGGTGGAGGGGTGATGGTTTCGTTGTCCCAGTCGATCATGTTAGGATAATCGTCTGCTTCAAAGTTCAGTGTTTTTGGCAGCTCAAAATTTCTCTCATTGGTGCTCCTAGTTCTTGTTCGAATGATGTGCTGAAGAATTATATCTGACCTCTCTTCTTGTGTTTGTTATCATTGAGAGTAAAATAGGCGTTATTTCTGAGGACACGCTCCATAATCATCCGATGCTTTTTATCTAAGCCTTTAAGCAAGTGCATGATATACCAAAAATTAGATGCTCCCTCATTTGCCTTTGGATGAGACTTTATTCAAAACCAGTCTGGAACGTAAACCAGCATTATAATTTTTACTAGGTCTTGGATGTTTTTGTCTGGATTCCGTGTAGAGACATATAAG
Organism: Bathynomus jamesi; assembly: GCA_023014485.1. NCBI lineage: Eukaryota > Metazoa > Arthropoda > Malacostraca > Isopoda > Cirolanidae > Bathynomus > Bathynomus jamesi. The sequence continues at coordinate 305,078 of JAJOZX010000665.1, read as the reverse complement.
CGCAGGATCCTGTTTGCTCGTGTTAGCCATCTTGCATGATGGAGGGCATCTGGGGATCTGGTGGCTAACGCTTGTGAGATGCATCCAGATTGTATGCTAATGCACATTTCATACATATATTTTTGGTCACTGCTGAAACCTTTAACAATATCGGCCGAAACTTCTTTAATGTTGCCCTCTACATGGGTATAATCAACTATATCCAGTTTGGTCAAATCCTCTCGGAGTTTATTTCCAAGAGAACCTTTGAAGGTGTTTGGTCCGAAGTTTTTCCATCAATTGCTTCAAATACGTGGCTGAAGGGCAGTTCGTTTGCATGCAAAAGGCAAATCAGCCATTGTATCTGCCTGTCCAGATATAATTCAATCAATTTTAGCACTCCGCCAATCCTGCCAGTATTTACTGGGGTGTCATCGCATAGCAAAGCTTTGAGGGATTCTTTGTTATTAGAATCAACTATAAAAGTTATTATTTCATCTGCAATACAACAAGCAGTTCCGTTATCTGGAGCTATATGATCCATGTAAACATCACCAGGTTCTTTGACTATTACATAATGTTCTTCGTACTCCATTCCCTTCTTTGTCTTAGTTTGATCTTTTGTACCATCAAATCCGATGCCTTCAATCTGTGTGTTCTCTGATTTCACTTTGATTATATTCTTTTTACCCACACGTATTCTTTCTCTTTCCACTTTTTTCCTATCCAACATATTGGTTTCGTCTAATATTCCCATATCCTTCAAAGCTGCATTTACTATAGCTGCAGTAGCTCTGTAACTTATACGGTATCTATCTGTTGTTATTGTTAAGTTATCATAAATAATTCTGTTCTGATGGTTTTCTCTCAGCTCAAAATCCGGAACAAAGTCAATATCGTCGCTGTCATCATCAATTTCCATGCTCTCATCTTCCATAATATGTAAAGGGTCCAGTTTGCTGGTTGAGGCGACATTCATATCTAGGCTTATCTTGGCTCTTCTTTCTAATCCTTTAACTCTATCGTGAGTCCTTTTTCTTGCGGAAGTCGTTACTCTGTCCATTGGTCCTAGTTGGTTTTTTCTTTGTTTCTGCCCCACAAAAGACTCTCACTCAATCATTGGAACTCTAATATCACATCTGCAATCCGTTCGACTGATTTTTTTATCGTAACAAGTACAAGCGCAAATATCAAACATTTCATCGAATGTCTCCACCTTCTGCTGAAAACTGTTGTTTCTTTATTTTAATGGTACTTTATTTAGCTTTGCTGCAGATTCTATCAATTGTTCAACTTTTATAGCCATTCCTTCAAATCCTATGTGGAAAGGAAAACTTCTCCCAAATGGCTTCCACATCTTTAGTGACAATTCTGTAACATTCTTTTGCTGTTCTAGAACCTTTCGAAATCAGTTCTTCTCGTTTTCTTACAAATAAATAGGAGTCATTGAAGGTGGAAATTCTGTAGGGTGACCAAATGTTGAATTGTGCGGTTTGCTTCTTGTCGCCATGATTTCACTTATTTAGGCCTAGTATCATTAATAACAAGAAACTAATTGTTAAATTCTAGCAATTGAATCATTCAATCTGAATTTAATATAACTCATTCGGAATTAAATCATAACTCATTCAATCATAAACAATCTGAAACTAAACAAAAAAACATGACAATAATTTATATAATTCATCTAATCTATCTAAATTAATCTATGTAATCTATTCAATCTATCTAAATAATCTATCCAAATTAATCTAATCTACTTAATAAGACTTAATATAATGCATGATTGTCACATTTGGGGTTTATATCTGTGGAGAGAGTAAAATGGGGGGGGGGGGGGGGATGCTATGGAAGGGGTAAGGGGGGTCGCAATTGGAGAAACTCGATTTTTGATATGTTTCGACCTCCCCTATTGTCTATGTCTGTTAGCATGATAATGAATAGGAGTTGGGCCAATACTCTTCCTTATGGTACTGAGCTGCATACTTCCGATTCTGATGTATCTTGAATTTTGACGACCTGTAGACGTTCTGTGAGGAAGTTGTAGATCCATTTTCCCATTTTGCCTGTTATTCCCATATGTTTCAATTTATCTGCTATTATATCGTGATCACATTTGTCGAAAGCTTTAGCAAAATCAATGTATATAACATCGTAGTTTTCATTGCCTTCAACTGTGTCTAGGATATTGTTCTAGTGCTCTATAAGTTGTGATAGGTATGATCTACCTCAGGGTGGTCCAACTTCACCATTGTGAGCCACAAAATTAATCTAATAAAGGTTGTGTGCCACACATGCAAATTTAATCATAATAATATACCCCATATACTTTATAAATATAAATATAAGTTTGTTAGTTTTTATAAGGATCTTTGAACCCTTTGAGCCACAGAAATTGTCCCGTGAGCCATGTGTGGCTCGCGTGCCCCTAGTTGGGCCACTCTGATCTACCTGATCGGAATCCTTGCTAATTTTCGTTGAATCTTTCCAGTCACTGTCTCCAAGAAGTTATAGATTTTCTCTCTTAACTGTTCTTCAAATACTTTGCTGAAATGGGACGTCAATGACACTGGTCTATAGTTCTTTGCTTGAGATCTATCCCCTCCTTTATATATAGGGACAATGCTTGCTTTTTTCAAGATGCTCGGTATTTCCCCAGTGTTTAGGGATCTTCTCCATATCCAGTATAAGGGTGTAACTATTTCATTTTTACAGGTTTTAATCAATAATGCATTCCATTTGTCTGGACCTGCAGCTGAATGTGATTTCATTTGTCCTATATCTCCCACTGAGAGTTCTGGGGTAAAATCAAAATCTGTTATACAGTCTCCTTGCAATTTCTCTTCAAAGAAAGTATCTAGGTCAGGTATCGCTTCGTCATTTTTTAGGGGTATTGAAGACTGATTCGTACTGGGCTCTCAATGTTTCAGATATTTCTTTTAAATCGTCGGTTAGTTCATTATTTCCTTTCCTTAAGGGCCCGATAGTGGCGCACGTTTTTGTTTTCGCATAGCTATAGAAGTATTTTGGATTTTCCTTTATTATTTCTACCGCCTTTTCCTCTTCCGTCTCTGTATGTCCCTTAATCAGGGTTTGTATTGCCCTATCGATACTACAGTTTTTCTTGTATTACTTTCCTGGTATTGTTTTCTCTGCAATTAACTAAATTTGTCGCTACTCTCTCGCTTTTGCCTCTAAAACCAGTTCCTTTTTCCTTTTGGGTGTGCTTTCGGAGCTTCTTTTTCTAAAATTCCCAGCTTCTTTTCTTCCAAGGTTGTTAGCGTTTCTTCGGTTGTTTTATTCTCTAAAATTTTTTCCACTATTTGGGCCATGCGTGATCCGATTGCTTCCCAATTTATAGTCTTGGAGTTTAAGTTAAAAGTCCCAAATTTGCTTCTTTCTTCAGTATGTGTCTCGTCTTATAATGTTGTCGCCATATTTGTTTATACCTCGATTATGTTGTGGTCTGAGATAATAGTTGAGGTTATTTTTATATCATCAATCGAGTTCGTGTTATTCTCGAATACCAGATCTAGGCAGTTATTATTTCCGATGTTTTCTGTTCTCCCTCGCGTCAGACTCGTTTGTTGGAACCATCAACATTTTTGCTTGCCCCTGGTTTTCTCTCGCGCCCCCCTTGTCCTGGTATATACACACACGCACGTTTGGTTAGCTTCCGCCCGAATTGTTCATTCTGACGAAGGTCGAGCTTTTCACTCCACCTTAGACCTACAGTTTAACGTGGAATCCGAACCACGCCCTACCAGCACCCCAGCGTCTCAACCACTAAGCCACCCAGGTCCCAGGGCACCCATTTATCTACCAACCACTTTCTTTATTGTGTGGAAGTATGAACCCGGAGCGACGCTAACAACTACACCACCAAGGCGCATAATATATATATATATGTATATCGCCGAGATATTTTGTATTTTATAAATGGGAAATTAATCTCCGTAGAGTATTATGAGAATTTAGGAACTTTAAATTAGGTTTCTGATATGAATAGCATCCGAGAATTTTTCAGTTAGTGTTTGGAGGTCTATAGATGACTATCAGTACCATGTCTAGTTTTTCTGTTTTTACTGCTAGGAGTTCCACGAAGCTGTTTGATTTACTTATTACCGTCTGTCATACGACTTACGTACCGTACTTGTACATATACCGGGTGATTACGAATGATCTTCCCGATTTTAAAAATTTATTATGAAAAAACTAACGAAACTACGGCGAAAAGCGAGATATACGAATAAAGAACAACTCGAGAAGTTTTATTTGCGAGCTATTGAAGTTCAATATGAGCCGCTTTTGTGGCTCTGCGGACATCAAAGCGGTATTCCGTTTCCCTCTGTACAATTTGTAGTATCATACTGAACTTTTCTAACAGCCTCGCGTAATCTTTCCTTCAAATGTTCCAAAGTTGTTGCCATTGGTGGAACAAAAACTTAATTTTTGACATATCCCTGGAGGAAGAAGTCGAGATGGGGGGTTAGATCGGGCGAAGAAGCCGGCCGAGGAACGGGCCCCCCCACGCCCGATCCAACGATTGGGCAATTGCTTATTCGGGAATGTTGTAACCTCATTGTGGAAATGGGGTAGCGCACCATCCTTCTGAAACCACGCATCAGCTTTGTCCTCTAGCAACTGTGGCATCAGTTACAGCTGTAGCGTATCGCGGTAAATGATACCGTTAATTGTTTGTTCAGCGAAGAAGAATGGACTGTACGCTTTCTCAGCAGTAAGAGCGCAAAACACGTTAACTTTAGGGCTATCTCTGACGTGTTCAATATTACGAATAAAAATTCCCCGAAATATTCTTTATTTGTATATCTTACTTTTCGCTGTAGCTTTGTTAGTTTTTTTCATAATACTGTACATGCTTAAAATCTGGAAAATCATTTGTAATCACCCTGTATAGCGCAGCCACCTTTACGTCTCGCTGTTCTATCGGTTCTTAGTAAGTTGAAACCATCGCTATGTATCTCTTTCTTATCAATGCAATATTCGCAGTTTTCACAGTTTCCTTGGCAGTCTTTAAGATGCGTTTGTTTCTGTGAGGCATGCGATGTCCGCTCTTGTTTCGTCCATAAATCTTTTCAGGTACGAAACTTTGTTCAGTGAGTGGTTTGGTTTTATTCCTTGAATATTAGCCAGGACAATATTTATGTTCTTTGTTTTGCGTTGCCCCTCGCGCATTCCAAGTTCGTTATCCTTCGGTATCGAGTGTTTAGTTGCCCTATGGCCCTCCGAGAAAGATCCGTTTCCGCCTACCTGTTCTGGTAGTTTCTTGCCAGGAAGCGGTTCGGCTCGGGGATTCCCAGCTGTGTCGACTGCCTGCGCTGTATGATACTTAGCAGCCATATTGTGTCTGCGATGTTGAAAAATTTTTGTTCACGATTTGTGTACACGTGTTTCACGTTTTTCCTCTTGCTCTTTGAGTTTGTCGGGAGATGATGGTGGTAGCATTTTTTCCCGTATTTTCAGGTTCCATATTTTGCGTACGTCTTGCAAATGCCCGAGTGGTAAAAACTGTAGCTGTTTCCGAATTTATAGTGACCATTATTTAGAGGAAATTGCATATAGGGCGGGTGTTCCATATACTGTGTACATTGTCCTCTCTTCTATCTGCAATTACCTTTTACGTAGTATTTGCGTATATTTCCTTCCCCATTTTTACTCTGGGCCTTTATTTTTGACAATTTTTTCAGCTCCTTATTGGGAGACAACTTCAGTCTGTTTTCTTGATTGCCCACTTGTTTTTTCCTATTTGTCCTTCGTTTGAACCTTCTGTGTTAGGTTTTGTGCCTTTATGCTATCTGTCGTATTTATATTCTCGCCCTCGTTGCGTGTTGGTACTTTTTTTATTTCTACTTCCCTTTTCTTCGTTTCCTCATTTCACGTTGGTCAGGCTTGTTGCCCCTTTTCTTGAATTTGACCTGGTGAAGTAGAGAGTTGGGTTTTTGCGCTCTCCAGTTCACATAGCCAGGTACTCCCGACTCATCTGGTATTGTTCTGACCTAAACGTCTAGTCTTTTGAAGATTTCCATCACCACACCAGTCGTGTTACGTAGTTCCTTGGGCAGCTGGTTGAACAGTCTTTGCCCTCTGACAACGGCTATTTTCTCTCTAGGTTGAGGATGTTCCCCGTCTAGCCTTTAGTTTGAGAACACGACACATTCTTCTTTTCCTACTTTCCATTGTTGTTTGAGTAGTTATAGGGTTCGAAGTGAGACGAGGAACTAGTTTCTCTTATTTTCCATGTGTAAATAATGATGTATCTCTTCTTTCCAGTGAATATAAATTTAATTCACGTAACTTTTCCCAGTAATTTAGTTCTTTTTATCCATTGATCTTAGCTGTGAAACTTCTCTGAATCCCTTCTATTTGACTTATGTCTCCTTTTAAAGATTCTGTTATCTGTTCAGTTACTCTTTTTGCTTTATTTACTGCTATCTTATTTTGTTTCAAATTTCTCGTCATCAATCAGCATATGAAATGAAAAAGTTTATTGGCAAACCATAGTTCATATATAACGTCTAAATATTTTGCTTTAGAGTTTCTCTGAATTTTCTGCCCATTTTGGACATATTCCATGGAATTTAGTTCCCTCCTCCTTCCTTAACCTTTTTAGTTGAAATTTAGTGTTGGATTTCATATTGTTGCCTTCTGATCAATTGTAAATTTTGTTGTCTGTAGGGATTTTATATCATCTGGGTTTCTTATTTTCTTACACATTTTCGTGTCATCAGCAGATGATGATACTATGCTGTCATTGGTAACTTCACCTTTATCAGTTAGCATGATTAGGAGTAATAATTGAGCTAATATTGTTCCTTGTGGTGCTGAGCTACGGACCTCTGACTTTGATGAAGATATTCATTAGACTGTAACGACTTGCTGCTCAAGAAATAGCATTTAATTCAAATTCCTTAAAATAAGTTTACTTACAAAAAATATGGAAATTTGGTTTCAAGAGTTCCGCTCCAGTTCTGCAGATTTTTTCAGAAAAAAATTCCGCCAAATAAATTTCTTTCACAAACTTTTCAAAAGTTTCGCGCGAACTCCACAGATTACCTCGCGGGACAAATTACCGAAACATATTTGCTAGCACAAAAAATTTAAAAATTACTCCCGGAGGACACGCAATAAACTCGGCAAAAGCGTACGAGTTAAAATTTGAACATGTGAACAAAATGATATTAAAAAATTCGGATTTTATTTCCACCAAGTTCTTTTCTGACCGGCTTACTACATCATTTACAGAAAGAGGCTTGGAACCATAACTTAAAACTCGTGAAACGGCATGTGAAACAGTGAAAGAACGAGATTCAAATTATTCGAACAGAAACGCTTTGAAGTCGGCTTACAAAATCAAACCACAGATTTCAGAAGCGAATTACAACGCTTCACCTTTCGAGGTCTATGACTACAACTAACCCTATACCTCTAAGTCACACCTTAAGATTAAAGAAACTCTTCCCTTCAGTATCTAAATGACCTATCGGAACATTTCCATTACATGACATCATTCCTACAAACACTAATAACCTTTTGATCAAATCCCAACTTCGTTATAAATAAACAGCTTCCCGCAAGAAAAAAATTTAAGCCAAAATTTCCTATCAGAGGATTATCTCCTACGGGTGTGATGTATTTTCTTAGCTAATCGAGCTTTTGACACGTAACAAATGAAACGGCTCTCAAATGTTTACATTAAACTTTACAAGCTCCAACTGAAAAAAGTTTCTAAACCTAAGTTCTTTTCTTTACCGACGCCCGATGCAGCGTGCCTGATTTATGCTCTTTCTCCGATAGCTCTTGGGTCAAATTTCAACCGCTATCCTTTATTGACACGTGTTCTACATTTAAAAAGATGCCATTTTTAACACCACGCGAAATTAAATCTATTTTAAAATTACTTTATTCTTTATTTTACCACTTGTATGTATATTTTGACGAGAGATTTAAAAATACAAATTTACCATTACAACAATTCATATATTATGAGCGCGCGCGCGCGTGATTTCTTTTTTGAAGCTATGATTCAGTTAATTGTTAGCGGTATTTTTTGAACAAAAATTTCCTTGGGAGAATGTATTGAAAGGTTTATCGTTGAGCCTTTACTCAATTTAACCAAGCAAAAGGATTGAATGTTTTTCTAAATTTTTACCATCTTTATCTTTGTTATTTCTTATTGTTAGGGTCTCTGATGTACCAGAATCGTGGATCGAGTTTATTACAACCTATGCAGGGCGTTTCTTCAGCACAACAATTGAGTATAGCTAATCAAGTACTTCAGGTGAGTGAGGATTCATAGAAACACCATAAAAGTAATTAGCGTGCAAATTATCATTGATGGTCTAGCTAGCGGCATTGCGTTCGTGGTGTTCACACGTAGTTATTTTTAGTTTCATAGAAAAATAGCTACTTCTTTGGCTTACGCCCCTGAAACATTTCACACCTTTAAGTGAGGTTTGTTAAAAACTAATATTTTAATATCGTTCTTTCGTTATTATAAAGTAATTTTTAGCCCTTTTTATCTAATATTTTTAAAAAAATTTATAATATCCAGAAGGAAGTCCAACTGGCGGCCAGTGAGGCAATTTCTCCGAACTCGAAATATGTCGGAAATTTTTCACCAAATAGATTATAATTTGAAAATTATTATTATTATTATTATTATTATTATTATTATAAAATATAAATGAGAAAATATTGGCACCATTACATTGTAATACATAAGAAACAAATCCGATTTCTATCTGAAAAAGTAATTTGTCAAACCTAATTTAATGTAACGAAACCTTCGTATAGCTTTTTTCCGACAGTAAAAATGTTTCTAAATTTTTATATAAATTTTTAATATTCCGAGGTACCAAAAGTGTTACTTCGCAAAAAACACCACTACATCCGTGAATTATCACACACGCGACCTCACTCGTGCCCAGTTGCCTACGCGCGAGCACACCAAAGTTGAGCCATCATTTATTTACACACTAATTAATTTTTATGATGCTTCTATAAAAAAGTTGTGGTCAAGTGCAACAAGTCTTAAATTTAAGTACAGTATGGAAATACCCGAAATTAGTTATTTCTATATGATTTCTTAATTGTTCGTTCGCATCAACTGATAGGATGACCTTATCGTAATGCTTTTCTCTCTTTGCGTCAGTCTGTGACTCAAGGGGCATCGAACAGAGTTCCTCGAATCCTACCTGCTTCGTCAGCAGGAAGTCTCATCCCAAGTCTCGCTGCCTCCTCTTCAATCACGATCCAGGTTGGTGTCATTGATTGTGTATATATATATATATATATATATTATATATGATGAATAAAACCACGAAGGAAAGGAAACAGAGTGGTGCTCAAGCGCTTTCGTCTAATAACATCCTCAGGAACACTGAAGTAAATAAAGAGTACAAGACTATATATAGGTTACAAAAAATATATATATAGTAAATAAAGAAATAAAAATTGTGGGAGGAGCATACACATTTGTAAGGAAAACTATCAATTTTAGCACTTTGCCCGAATTCAACACAAGCTCAAATGGATTGTTTACAACCAATTTTATAGATAATACCTAAATGATATATAGGTCACAAAAAAACAACAAATAAATAAAAATAAATTGAAAAATAAAAATTGTAAGAGGAACATACAAATTTATAAGGGAGCATTACCAAAGGTTTAGCACTTTGCCCTTCTTGTTTAAATCCGTTCTGAACGAATTCAAAACAACAGGATCGAGTTGAAAAAGACCTTTGCTCATGCTAAAGTTATTTGTAAGTTGAATAATAGCAGACTCAAGAATATTTCTATTAACAATGTTGCTAGAGTGAAACAAAACTGAAGCATTATTCCAATCAATACAATGGGATAACTCTGACAAATGGACAAAAAGGGCAGTGGACGACTGTCCCGTTCTAACGGAATATTGATGCTGTTTTACACGCGTGTGCAAATCCTTTCCCGTCTGACCAATGTAAAAGGAATCACATTGTTTACACCCAATTTTATAGATAATGCCTGAATTATTGGTAGGGCTATTTTTTACTATGATATTTTTCACAATATTGTTATATGAAAATACTACATTAATATCCAAAAGTTTAAGTACATTAGCAATGCCTAATTTTCATATATATATATATATATATATATATATATATATATATATTAGGGTGGTCCACAACAGCGTTTTTTGGAATTTTAAATTCGGTCACATCTATATATATATATATATATATATATATATATATATATATATATATATATATATATATATATATATATATATACATACAGGAATGATTGCGCCTGTTCACTTCCGTGCTGCATGACGAGGTTGAAGAAGATTGCTGAACGTTTGGTGGCATAGAATTCCAAGGGATTGCTCGAGGAGAACGTTTTTCCGTCCATGCGCTTGAGTCCTTTTCTTTTTTCGGGAACAGCTACGATGTTGTGAGCAATCCTCTCCTTCATGGACGCGTGAACTCGAGGATCAAAGAGTGCCAAGGGGATTAAGTGCTCAGAAATGAACCACAAATGGCGCTTCATCGCGGCAAATGCCGCGTCGTTCGTCTTTCCTGGGTGAGCTTTCAGCTGGCGCAAGAAAGTGAGGTCATTCAATGGAGCCATGTATGCAACACGCCTCGTTCCAGTAGCGGCCGTAAAGGAGCGTGATAAACAGGCTTAGTTCTTCGATGTTCCGTTTCTCGGTCTGAAGCAAGGTGAACTGATCTCTGAATAGGAACACCTTGAGCGTGTAAATGGCCTTGGCCATCCATCGGGCATTGTGCCATCATGGCTCCAGAGCTTCGAATTCTCACAGGACCGTCAAGCTTCCCTCCCAAGAAAAGGAGGCAGAGAAGCATCAGTTCATCATAGTCGTCCCGCTGATTTTTCTTCTTGACAGCCTCCTTGTAGTAGGAGACCATTTCCTTCCTCTGCTCTGCTGTTTCAGTGAACAGGCTGTCGGGTGCACTCTCGAACTTGCTGCGATCAATGAAAACCCATTGCTGCTTGAAGCGCTTGAATAGGCCAATTTCAGGTCCACTGGATGTTCCGAAACAAGCACCGAAGGCCGCAGCAAGGACGACTTCTACCACGTGGTGTCGGCAAGCGATCCACACCAGATCAATACCCAACTCCTTTTCAATGAGAGTACAAGCTCCAGCATGAAGTCCCGTGTTGGACGCAGTTGTATCAAAAACAAGACCTCGAACGTTGCCCCTCAAAGACCAGTCGTCCACAAGCTTCAGGCACGCCTGAGCCTGAGATGCTCCAGTTGCAGCAGCTACCATTGGAACTACAAGGAGTTTCTCTTCCCCGTTACCGGTTACAAGCACAGCCACACGGTCCATCACCTCTAACCCATGGGAGATATCTGTAAGCAGCTTACTATCCTAGTGCAAGAGAAGGGGCTCATGGGTCTTGAAAGTGGCCTGATCTTCGCGGCACACCGCTCCACGTGTACATTGTCTCACGCGACGAATGGTGCTGCGTGAGATTGACACTTCGTCCAAGTTGTGCCCCACCGATTTAATAGTTGCTGCGACCACTGCCATTCCTTTCCTGTCACTGATGTTGTGGCGATCCAAGGCTAAGGAAATGTCAGGCGTGATCACAGACTTCAATCGCTTAGGAGTGGAACGTTTTCGTGCCGACTCCTTGAAAACTACAGTATCTGAATCTGATGGTTCAGATGTGCTTGAACTAGAAGCCTCCAGTTCTCCCTGGGACCATCTCGCATCCGCCTCGCGCTTGGCCTTCTTCTCTCGGTTCATCTCGGCCTCACACCGAATCCTCTTCCTCGTTTGTTGGTTAGCCATTTTCTTGTTAATCGGGCCAAAGCTGGAGGAAGTGGGATTATCGAGCTGAGCGACAAGGAAGTTTTTGTCCTCATTCATCATGGTCTCGAGGGCGTCATGACGTGAAAGATCGAACACATCGTCAAGGTCTCCGCGAAATATGTCCTCCTTCATTCTGTAGGATGGGAAATTCTTTGTGCGGTTCTTCTTCAGCCCCTTGTATTGCTCGTACAGTTTCAGGAGCTTCTTCTCAGCGTATCTGGTATCCGTCATTGGAACGTTTGCTTTTGTCCAAAACGGGATCAAAGCCTCAATGGTCATCACCGCACTGTTATATTCTGTCTTCCTCTCCTCCAGATGGTGGAACATGAATTTCCGGAGGACTTGAAGCTTGGTAGGGAGTCCTGCCCTAGTTAACTTCTCCGCCTTCCCTAATAACCACACCTCACTGCTAGACCGTGTTTTTGATTGCTTCGGCGGCATTTCTACACATTTCCTACACATTCCTACAAAAGAAGAAGCCAAATTTAGTCATACTATAGTAATCAGTCATTAGTGAGACACGTCATGCATGATTGAGCGACCTCTTAACGACACCGTAGACCAACCATACTTCACACAGTTATTCACACTAAGTGTAGGAACAAAAGCAACAATGACCCAAAAGTGAAATCTCAGATGCTAAATTTTCCCTATGCTTGTGAACCACCCTAATATATATATATATATATATATATATATATATATATATATATATATATATATATATATATATATTATATATATATATTTATTTCCACGTGTGTCAATTTCCCATTTTGACTAATATATCTTACTCGCTTTTGTGACCTGATATAAATCTCGACGCATTCCTGATCTCTCTCTCCGATTATCTTTCAGAGCGTCCAGAATAAATCGGGTACCAGTAAGTCCCCTCAACAGCCAAGCATTTCCATAACTCCTTTGCCCCGGGGTGGGACTCAATCTTCTGGGAACAAATCGACTACGACGAGCACCTCCTCAAATAACTCTCAAAGACCCGCTTTTGTCATCTGTGAAATATGTGATGGATATATTAAGGCGAGTTTCTACATTTTATTAAGTCAGAAATTAGAGGTGTGTGTGTGTGTGTGTGTTTTTTAAGGATGTGGTGGGAGCGCTGGTTAACGGAGCATACCGCAGTTCTTGGTTCGTTTGCATTTAGAAAATATTCCTGCGTTATTGAAATAACCACTGAATTTTTGTCGCTCTTACGATTTCGATGTGTTTTCATACTGCTTAATAGTAAAGAAATACCGGGTGTACATAAAGTCAGGATCTATTTTTGTGAAGCACTTGGAAATTATATGGAATTCAATCATAAAATGATAAAGTGGTAACATTTATTAAATAATTAAGAGGAGGATTCGACGTGACGCCCATCAGTATCCCTACACAGCTCAAATCGTTCCGCAGCATTTCTAAACGCATTCTGGAGCATTTGCGGGGTTATGTTATCTGCAGCAGTTCGTATACATGTACGTAAGTTTTCAAGACTCGTAATCTTCGTCTGATAGACGTGCGATTTGATAAAGCCCCATGCAAAGAAATCTAAAGGGGTTAAATCTGGTGATCTCGCTGGCCAAGGTCTGTTGCTTCCACGTCCGATCCAGCGATTTGGAAAACGTCCATTTAGATAATCCTGAACAATTTTGGCATAGTGACAAGGAGCACCATCATGTTGATAGACGACGGTACTAACAATCCTATCCCCGTCGTCTATCAACATGATGGTGCTCCTTGTCACTATGCCAAAATTGTTCAGGATTATCTAAATGGACGTTTTCCAAATCGCTGGATCGGACGCGGAAGCAACAGACCTTGGCCAGCGAGATCACCAGATTTAACCCCTTTAGATTTCTTTGCATGGGGCTTTATCAAATCGCACGTCTATCAGACGAAGATTACGAGTCTTGAAAACTTACGTACACGTATACGAACTGCTGCAGATAACATAACCCCGCAAGTGCTCCAGAATGTGTTTAGAAATGCTGCGGAACGATTTGAGCTGTACAGGGATACTGATGGGCGTCACGTCGAATCCTACTCTTAATTATTTAATAAATGTTACCACTTTATTATTTTATGATTGAATTCCATATAATTTCCAAGTGCTTCACAAAAATAGATCCTGACTTTATGTACACCCTGTATATCTGAATACGAGTAGAAATTGATAATTTATTTAATTTAGTGTTGGAAAATATAATTGCTGATTTTTTTAATCTAATTACTGATAATGGATTCTGTGTTCTTAAACATTGTAATACATGTAATACATTATATTTATTTGAGGTAGTGATCATCTCTCTTTTACGTTCCATTAATTTAAGAAAGAATTTTTAATAAGTCTGTAGATCCGTCAGATTCCAAAGTTTAACATTGAGGATAAGCGTAATCTTAACATTCGATTACACTTTTGTATTTTTGTTTAACAGGATTTAGAACAACTTCGCAATCACATGAATCTTATTCACAAGGTTAAAATTCATCCGAAAATGATTTACAATCGGCCTCCTCTCAATTGCCAGAAATGCCAACACAGATTCTTCACAGATCAGGTGAGGAAAGGTTTAGGTTTCGTGCGACCTTGATTTACCTTTGGATTATAATAACTTTTCCACGCTTGGCAATAAAATTGAAAGCAAGTTTTAAAGGTGAACAGGCACCTTTGTCGATACTCGGGGTCTTATTTCGAAAGAATCCCGCCAGAGAGGCCTTGTGGTAAACCGCCAGGTTGTTAATCTGAAAGTTCTGGACTTCGACTTTAGCGATTGAGGTGTTTTTGTGGGTCTTCCTTAGTAGTAGTAGTAGTTCGGATCCCACGTAGAGCTGCCGGTCCCCTCCGCTTATGAGCTTGGATGCTACAAAGGATAAACCACCCAAAATACCGTTATTCAAAATAAGAACTGGTTTTACTGGACTAAATAATTACTAGTCAGTTTATCTATCCGACTCATTTTAACTGCGCGCAATTAATTTATAAAATTCAGTCTTAAAAAAAAAGGGACGAAATTTCTGTCTTGGTTACGCATCGAAGTTCAACCCGCAGTGAAATCTTTTTGAAAAATCTCTCTCTCGTTCTTTATTCGACATTTTGGAATACTCCATGGGATCCTTGATCGCGAAAGCTTCGTTGAAAATTTTAAAGACGTCGGTGTTCAAAAAGGTAGATCTAATGAAGCAGTTAAAGAAGTTAATATGCTAAAATTTACATTTAACTTCTCTTCTCTGGAAAGGGAACGGAGAAGGGGAGAGCGAACACCGTGGAAATGGGGAAAATGGAAATTTTTAATCTACAGTTCAAGGCTATAAATTGCGAATATATTACATCGAGCATGGAAGCAACAGACTGGAAAACCATTTTTAAGGTTAAAATAACGGAGGATATATATATATATATATATGGGAATGAACTCAGAATGGTTGGTCCCCTGAGTTTTTTATGATACACACAGACAGTGCATGGAACAAGGAACTCTTCTGGGATAATTAAATCCATTATAGTCCGAATAAATAATGGTAAATGACAAATACCATAGTATTTGTCATTTACCATTACTTATTCGGACTATAATGGAATTAATTATCCCAGAAGAGTTCCTTGTTCCATGCACTGTCTGTGTGTATCATAAAAAACTCGGGACCATTCTGAGTTCATTCTCATCTTGAAACGGACATGTTATGTGCCTTGAAAAGTGGACGCTCAATTCTGCCAGTTGAGGTTTAAGTTTTGGTTTTTGGCTAAAACTATAATAGTTACCCCTTTTTCTTTGATGTATTCAATCTGACGTGAAGGCAGCGAGTCTTTTGCTTATATTGAGGTTCTAAATGTAGCAGGGCTAGGCTGCTTTAAACCCTAGATCCATGTCCCAAAGCTGGATCCTGTCTGCTTTGCAGATAGCTGGTGAGGGAAGCTATATTTATGGGACCTCTCTGTGAGTGACCCGTTGCCCACGTCGGGCTAGCATCATGAAAAAGAAAAACTATGGTATTTGTCATTTACCATTACTTATTCGGACTATAGTGGATTTAATTATCCCAGAAGAGTTCCTTGTTCCATGCACTGTCTGTGTGTATCATATATACTGTAACTGTATATATATGGGTAAAGGTCGGGCAACCATTTCGCAAGCCCTGGTTGCAACCAGCGAAAAAAATAAATTTTAAGGCGTGCATACACATTCTTTCTCGTGTGGGAATTGCTTTAGAATTAAATTTAAGAATCACTTTGTATTGTACTGACAGAAGTCTGTCGGGTAACTTTTATTTTTACATAACTATTACAGTTAATGTCGGTTCGTAGGAATACATTGGTTTAATTTGTTTCTATAATTTGAAACGAGTGCTGAGTTTTCTATCACGTTCTTGATTGTTTAACATTACGCCATTTCCACCTTAAAATCCCAAATTTTCTTCTAAACTACAACACTGAACGGCACAAAAATCGGCCCACTTTGGAATATCGCGAAAAGCAAAAAAGTGGGCAAGCTTCTGTTTATAAAAGTCATAAAATTCGAAAATATAGTCTATGAGGCAACCAAATAACGAGACAAAACAACGTCAGCTGCGAACACTAGCTGTAACGAATTTTCGAATTCTTTTAAGAATTCGACAGTCTGACAGTCAGTTGCTCTTCGACTGCTAGTACCACTTTTTTATTTCATTAGTGGGAGTAGGTATTTGCGTTTAGTAACGGATAGACTTCGAATTCTTTTGGGTTTCAGAATTGGACATTTACGATGGATTTGAGTGCCGTAAACGTCGCGAGAGTCGTCGCCCTAATTGAAGATGGTCGGAGCCAGCGTTACGTCGCCGATGTGCTAGAATTCCAAGAACAACGGTTCGACATGTCTACCAACGTTATGTGGAGATGGGAGAGTACACTAGAAGACCAGGATCTGGAAGATCGCGCCGCGCATCTGCCCGTGACGATCGTTTCATCGTCTTGAGTGTTTTGCGAGATCGTCGCTTGACCGCCACAAACGTCCGCAATGAGTTGGAAAGGTTTCGAGACGTCAATGTATCGGAGCGAACTATTAAAAGGAGACTTATGGAAAGTGGATTACGTGCTAGACGTCTAGCAATGGGATCGGAACTGCTCCCACATCACCGCAACAATGCGCTCTTGCTTTCTCTCATGAGCGTGTCAATTGGACTATGGTCCAATAGGGACGAGTATTGTTCACGGACTTTCCCTGTTTTTCTCCACACTCTTTCCCGTCCATCGGATGTTGGAAGATTAGATCTTGATTGGTCCGTGAACATTACTCGTTCCCATTGGACCATAGTCCAATTGTGACAAGCTCACGAGCGAAAGCAAGACGAGCAATGCGGTAGTGTGGGAGCAACTCCGGTCCCATTGCTGGACGTCTAGCATGTAAGCCACTTTCCATTAGTCTCCTTTTAACAGTTCGCTCCGATACACTGACCTCTCGAGACCTTTCCAGCTCATTGCGGACGTTTGTGGCAGTCAAGCGACGATCTCGCAAAACACACAACGTTGGTAGACATGTCGAACCGTTATTTTTGTAATTCTAGCGCATCGGCGACGTAACGCTGGCTTCGACCATCTTAATTTAGGGCGACGACTCTCGCGACGTTCACGGCACTCAAATCCATCGTAAATGTCTAATTTTGAAACCCAAAAGAATACGTCTATCCGTTACTAAACGCAAATGCCTACTCCAACTAGTGGAATAAAAAAGTGGCACTAGCAGTCGAAGAGCAACTGACTGTCAGACTGTCGAATTCTTAAAAGAATTCGAAAATTCGTTACAGCTAGTGTTCGCAGCTGACGTTGTTTTGTCTCGTTATTTGGTTGCCTCATAGACTATATTTTCGAATTTTAAAACTTTTATAAACAGAAGCTTGCCCACTTTTTTGCTTTTCGCGATATTCCAAATGGGCCGATTTTTCTGCCGCTCAGTGTATTTGGATGCTCTCAGTTCTTCATTTGAAGGTTGAACATGATTCTCCGACATTATTTTTATTTTTTAAACTTTTTTTTTCAGCCGTATTTAAAGAACCTGATTAATTTTGCTTTGCTTTCTTCAGGGATTAGAAAGACATTTACTCGGGACTCACGGGTTAGTTACTTCATCCATGCAGGAAGCTGCCAACAAGGGCAAGGATGCAGGCAGATGCCCAATATGTGGCAAGGTAAGAATTTCAATGGTTTTTTAATATATATATATATATAAAAATTAATTAATTTGCAACTTGTATGATGTGCTTGTGTCGTAACTCCATTGAGGAGTGATAAGAAGTGATGGAAGAATGAATGGCAATTAAGATGTCACATTATTTTAACAGTAATTTCATGTTCCCTTGAAGGTATTTCAGTGGAAACTTTTGAATCACGTGAGTCGCGACCACAAGATGACTTTGAAACCCGCTCATTTGTCCTACAAATGCACCGTTTGCACTGCCACATTCAACATGTACAGACTTTTTGAAAACCATGTTTACTCCGCTCACTCCGTTGTCAACAAAAATAAGAACATCGAAGGCAATTCCAATACTTCGTCCGCACCTGCCAAAAAGCCTTCGGCAGGTAAATGATCGTTGAAATGTTCGCTCACGTCTAGTTTTAAGTATTTCTGGAAATACTAGAGGCTGTTAGAATATTTCCAAAGATGTTTACTTCGCCAAATTAAGTTCGGAAAGACCTTTAAAAGTCTCTATCAACTTCGATTGAAGTCGTGTATTAGTCGCGCAATTTCCGTAATATCACTATCGAGAAGAATATTTGGATCGTAGTGACGGGATACATCTTGCGTATATTTTTTTTGTATCAAAAGTTTTCAGATTATACTGTATAATATTTTCTATAATTGGAAATATGTCTCCGCATTCGCCTTTAATATAGTAGTAGTAATAATTTAAGTTAGTTGTTTCGTAGTGTAGGGTTCAATACGACGCGAGTGAAATATAAAAGTTTGTCGGTGTCAATAAGCCTCTTCTCCTTTGAACTTTATTTACGGTAGTATTGAACTTATTTCTCGTCATTAGGTAAAATATGGTATTTCCAAAAAAAATAAAATGCTTATGGCGTTATTCGTTTCGTTCCAATCATATTTATAAAATGGGTTATTTTACCGAGAGACTTTTAATCATTTTGGAATGAAAATTCTACAGACCTAAAAGACTGTGACGCGACAGTAACGGTATAGTTGTAGTAAGAAGACGCATTTTAATGATGAAAAGGAACGCCAGAGACGAGAATAATTTTATTTAATTTTTTAAATGTGTTCTTTCGGAATTGTTACGAACTTTCATCATCAGGGGCTGAAAAACTAAAATATAAAACGTATAATGCAATTACGTGAAATAACTGTAGCGAGTGTTGCAATATTAAAATTAAGACTTAAGAACGTTTAAGACGGAATAAAGTAAGACAAACGTTTAAATTCTAATTTATTTTAATTAATTTCAACTTAGAGACTAAAATGACAAAATTATATTAATAGTTGGATTTTAAATTCAAAACGAAAATAACCACAAATTAGAGTATTGCGTAGAAGTCAAACTAAAATCAGTAAATTACTCCTAGATTTAGGTTCATTTTGTTGAAGGAAAAACTCGAACAGTATGTTTTTAAGATATCGGGTGACGCGCTCTCCTCTTCTACCTGTCGGGGGAAATAGGTTTTTTTTATGTTACCCGAGTTTCTGCTCTCGTGTACAAAATTACGCACGAGGGGGTTGGATGGTTGATTAGGAGGAGGTCAGGGATGTTCAACCGTAGTTTGCTCGGCCGTTTTCTTTCACCTTCATCGGTCCGCAGTGATGCGACATTAATTTTTTTTCTTCGACCTCTTCAAAAACCTGTTTTTAACATTTTGGGGGAAAATTGTTGTTGAAAAGTAATTTTATTTGAAATATTTACCAAAGTTATCAAATGTAGAAAACCTTCTTTGGCCATATTAACGCTAGTTGTTCTTGATCAAAAGTAATTTATTAGTTTAATTTATGACGTTAATAATTAATTACATGAATAAGTATTTTAATATGGCGTAATACTTTCCTGGCCCTGATTGTTCCTATTAAAAATGTAGGGCAGGGGTCACCAATAGGGGATTACCAGAAATAAATCCATACTCTGATTATTATTATTATAGGAGGAGGGGCAACAAGCCCGACCTCCGTGAAATGAGGAACATCCGAAAGTGGGTTGAAAGATATAGGAATTTAAACTTCAATTTTTGTTTAATTAAAAGAAAATCAATTTTATGTATATGTAAGCAATACTTACAAAATATTATTTTGTTTTTATAACAAATAATTTATTGAAACTATTTATTTTCTATGTAAACAGTTTTTTCTCTTGCAATACGAAATATGGATAAAAAAATGAGGATGATTCGGAAAATGTAAAACCATCAAAAAATGAAACAAATTCATGTTATTTCATTACGCTGAATTGAGCCGGTAATGCTAAAATATTTCAATTGTTTATTTGTCGGTAATTTTGTAACGAATATTTCGTGGCCGGGGATCTAGCAGAACTGTCACAGGCCGCCAATTAGACATCTCCGTTCTAAGGGAAGAACCATGGTGCCCAAATATACCTGGTTATTAAATGTAACGTGGATTTACCTTGTAAAAGTGGTCGCTATTGAATTTAATTTATTTATTTACTTTTATTTTGTAAGTTATATTTTTAAATACGTTAATAAATTATTGTTTTACTGTTTACGGATATTTTCTATATACGAAACAACGCCATTTCCTACCCTGAACACCGTTAACTGTTAATTTAACTATATGAGAGAGAGAGAGAGAGATTGTGGCCTTGCAAGACTGGTGTTACGTTATCTGCTTTTACACTTTTTATAATTTTGCGCTACAATTTTATTACATCTTAACAGTCGATGGTGTCTACTGGTTTAGAAAACTTGGAAAATTCAGGGAATTTATTTTAGACCTGGAAAAAGAGAGAGAGAAAAAAAGTAATGGAGAGTGCAAAAAAGAGTGTTGCTATGACTGAAGAAATTAATTAATTTAAAAAGACTACAGTACTTTTTCTATTTTGATTGTCAAGGGAATATCTAAACTGTGTAAACCAGTCTTTGTATAGAAGCCATTGTTACTTTGTGGCAACAAAAATTTTCTGGTCAATTATTTTTATTTGCATATTAATACCTAATATACCAAAATATACACCTGGAATTTCAATAATATTGGCCTGGAAAACATGGAAATGTCGGAATTTGAATCTGCTGAACCAGTAGACACCCTGAACACCCATGACAAAAGAAAGGAATCTCGGATCTCTTATGCAAAAATGCTGGAACTCCTCTACAGCCGTTCTTATAGGGCTCTTCTATAGGTGTCTTGCTATTGGTTAAAAGGACCCTGTAACTGCAAGCTTTTACATGATTGGTTACCTTTTAAAACACTTAACTTTTCTCAAGTTGCTTTTTAATTCAAAACAGTTTGTTTTAAGTGATCATTCTATAACATTTTAATTAGTGTCATATTAAAGATCATAATATTAAGTTCCGTTTACTAAAATTTTGTAAATATTTTTTTTTTTAGGTTCTGAAACCCCCCTTAAAATAAATGATGAAATTACAATCATTCCACAACCAGCTTCTAAAAGTCCCAAATCAGAATCTAAGTCATCGCCAAAGAAATCGGAGTCAGTGAGTAACGTTACATTATTCATTTTGTGATTACTAGAGAATTTATACTAAAAAAATAAAGTCAGGGGGAGTCGTAGATGGGCCTCGTCTCTTACGTCTAGTAGGACCAATGAAAACGCTTTTAAAGGGAGGGAAAGTGGCTTTAGGGAAGGAAGGCAGGCAGGGATGTGTTCATCAATTGCTCGCAGTGAAAGTTGATTGAGGAAATAAGTGGTGAGAAGAAAAAGATGTACGTGGCATTTATAGATCTGAAGAAAGTGTATGATAAAGTTAATATGCTGTTAAATGCAGTGATTCAGTGAAAGTATTTTTTTGTGTGGGTAGCAACGCTTGTATAAGAATTAAAGGCGAGTTACTGGTTCAGTATAATTGTTAGAGTACAACAGGGCTGTGTGATTAATGTGTATATTAGGTAATGCGTGAAATGGGAGCAAAATGCTAGAAAATTAAGTAAATCTGAATTTGGAAATAAATGAGTGGTGATGACGTGGTGCTTTTGGGTGAATCGGAGAATGAATTATGTAAAGAGAGCAGTGATAAGTTTTGTTGGTTTGCAAAAGATTATTATTATTATTGAAAGTGGATGGAGATAAAAGTAAAGTTCTTGTCGTTTAGAGAGGAGAGTCAGTCAGCCTGTAATATTATGGTAAAATGAGAAAATTTAAAGACTGAAAACTACTATTTTGGGTGTTGACAAACGAGGTACAAAAGTGTATTGGAAATCGAAAGTAGAGTGAAACGAGGAAAGCGAGTCATGGGCATGATAAAAGCTTTGGTAGGAAAGAAGTGCCTGAATATAATTGTAGCAAGAGGTTTGCATAATACTTATTGGTGACAGTACTGTTGTTGTAATGAATGTGTGACGCTTGTTTCGCCTCATTGTTCTACTAAAAGTGAGAAAAGTAGAGATGAATAGGGTAGGAAGCGTGATTGATGTAAAATGGATTGACAGTATTAGCAGTAAGGGTGTTCATGAAAAGTGTGATGTGAAAAAGTATTAGGATCAGAATGAAGGATAGTATGGTATGAATTGTGAAAAAGATATATAATAGTACGTAAGTGCGAGAATTGGAGGAAGACCGCGTAGAAGATGGGAGGATGTAATTAGTAGATGTTTGAATAAACGTGGAGTGTATATATAAATGGGGCACAGCGTTAACGAGGAACAGAGGGGCTGGAAGTGGTTTGTTAGGTGGGTAAATGGAGACGTTCGTCTCATGTGACGTAACACCGGAGGTACTTTGTCATGAAAGGTAACACTGGTTGAAGTTATGCTTTTATATCGTTGTATGTACGATTAGAGTGCTTTCGATCCCGAGTTCAAGAGATGTTCAACCAATGGGAAATGGGTTCTAAGATTGTTCTTGCGTATGTAAAGTATGCAGTATCAATGAATTAGACAAGTTTTTCTTTTATACATGAATATAGATACTTAATATTTACAACCTTTTTCATCAAGTGCTGTTTGTTTAAAGCTTAAAGTTTAAAATATTTAGTGAGAACAGTAGAATGAATTTTTCTTTTCTTCTGATCTCGCGAACAGTGAGACCAGTGAATTGTGAACTCGTAATCAATAATTTAGTAAAAGCTTTCTTTCTTATAATCAAATGGCGCCAGTTCGTTAAAAATAATTTCGAATCTAATAAGAATCGCGAAAGGCTTTATGATTCCCTTCTCACTTACCTTCGCATTCGCACAGCCCACGATGAGCAAAGAAATAACAATTACGAAAGTTGGCTCCAGGTCGAGCAGACGTAATGGAAACAGCAGTAGCAGCAGCAGCAGCAGCACCAGTAGCAACAACGGCGGAGGCGGCGTCGAGGTGATAAGCTTAGATGATTCCCCACAAAAACGTCAAGCGGAGGAACCGCCCAAAAAACGCACCAGGGAAACGGCAACTTCAAAGCGCGCTCGTACGTCCACATAATTCGCTCGAACCACTGTACCTGTTTAACAATCTCACTAAAAGGGAGCTCATTGCATCTTCGCTTCTTCAGTAATAATAAAAACAATGATAATAATATAGTTAGTTTTCTCTGCTCTTGAGTCATGTAATTATTAGAAAAAAAAAAAATATATATATATATATATATAATACACCAATGTGAGTTATATTCACAATGGTTATGGATAAAGTTTATATGTTAGAAAGAGGAAAACTATGAACGGAACCTGTTTAGTGTAATTTGTTTAATAAGTGTAGATTTTTGAGCGATACGAGCGTGGAATTTGGAAGTAGAGTAAATGTTTCATATATATAATAAAATGTATATTTCAGGGTTTTTTCCTTTTAAATCAGATGTAGAAATTTACTTATAGATTTTGATAAAGAAAAAAGTTGCTTTAAGTCTTCACATTTTGTATATAAACTTAATTATAAAAAAATTTCAAACATTTTTGTAATATTTATTGACCGTAATAATTTTCTTTACCGTCGAACTTGATAAAAATATAAAGGTAATTGTTGAATAATCATAAAATGCTACTGCGCAGCCCTTCAGTTTTATGTAAATCAAGTTTTTCACTCTACAAAAATAATTTTTAATTAAAGAAAATATTAGTTTTTAATTTCAGAAGTAAATAAATGCATTAATTTTCCTTATATTTTCTTTCATGTTCTTCATACGTGTATAGAAATAGATAGTTTAACCGGTTTTTTTTTTTATTTCACTTATTTAATCATTACATGAATGTAATAATCGCTATGTAAAAGTACCAATCATTTCATTATACATTGTACTTGTAGACTGATCTCCATGATATAATACATTATCTTTTTTTATAAGATTTTTATTGAGTACATCAATTTAATAAATTACGAAACGTCGTCTTAAAATGTAGAAAGAAGAAAGTTCAAAAAGAGATCAATTTGACAAAGTTTATTATTGGGGGTCGATGTTAGTGGAAGAAAGTAGTATAGGGAGCTTTGGGTGGTAGGACTTACAGTCTAAAATTAGTACAAAAATAAATAGGGGAAATTTACGTACGTTATTGTGTTTTTATTTATTATTATAAGTTTCAAACGAATGACTCCATAAATAGGGTTTTAAACTATTGTTAACGAGGCAAGCATTTTCTACTTACGCCCTCCCGATGGAACCGTCTTACCGTGGTGGGGGGTTTTGCGCGTCTCGAGGTACTTGCGAGCTGTGCTAACGAGAACTTGTTTCCTTGACGGTCTCCCATGCCGGAGTGGTCGTAGGGGAGGGGCCAGACCAAACGGTTTCCAAGTCTTGTTCTTTTATGCGTATGTCCATTCGTAATCCTCCTCTAGCCCGCTTCTCGGAAGGCCAAGGGACGGCAGTGTCCCACTTCAGGAGGGAGGTGGGCTCGTTCGTTATCAAACCATCCCTCACTATGATACTCTATCTAACGACTCGACAAATCTAAGGACTATTGATAATTTGATAGATTCTCCTCGGAAATTTATGATGACCTCTTCACGTCCCGCGTTGATAATGATTTTCTTATACAGTCTTCGTAATAAATAGGAATCTCCTCGGGAAGGTCGACTCTGCCATCCAGAGTCCGGTCCTATCTGCATTGACGTCTAGTGCTAGATGCGCGGTGTTGGTCACTCCGCGAGTCCGCATCCACGTCTCAATCAATCATAAAGGACTGTGTTTTGTCTTAAAATTTCTCCTTCCAGTGTTGAAGATCTACGAGTACTATTGGAAAGTCAACACGTGGTGGATGTCAGACGACTCGGGAGACGGGCTGGTGGTTCCCTGGTTGACATCCCACGCCGCCTTCTGATGTTTGGCATGAGGCAAACCCCCAAAGGAAATCCGAGCGGGATACTTAAACCTAAAGGTTTGTCTGTATATCCCGACGCCCCCGTCACTGTTTTGCATGTCATAAGTTTGGACATGCTAGACAATTTTGTTGTGTCCTGAGGCTCCTTTGTGCGAAATGTGGCCAAGATTCTCACTGCGAAGGGCAATGGCCTAATGAGCCTTATTGTCTTAATTATGGAGGGGCATCTACAGCCTCTGACTCGACTTGTTTACAATAATTGTTTGAGAAAGAAGTGATTCCCCTTAAAACAATGTTTGTGCGGGATGCTGTTACTTACGGGATGGCTCTTGGTGAATGGTGCTACCTAAACTTCGCCAAAATACCCCTTCCGCCTCTGTTGGTCCGACTTTATCTGACGACACTGGATTTAAGAAGAGATTGCGAAGTGAGTTTTGAAGAGAATTCCTTGCCTCGTCTCACCGGTGAGAAAGACCACTGATAATGTCGCCTAAGCGTCAGTATGTCCGGAGTTGGAATGTTCCTTTTTCTTCTCTCGCTGTGAAACTGAACCATTTGATCGGTTTGATCACCGTTCACGGGTCAGACTTCCCACTAACCGCTGATATCCTGGTATTTGAATGCTGCCTTCCCTAGGTTCAGCCTTGTTCTACACCAGTAGAAGCTTTTACAATGAAAAAGACAAAGTGCCCAAACCATTTCCTTTCTCAGTTCTATCAAGGAAATACAGTATCCAGTCTCGTCAGGTACATCTATCCGTCCATCAACTGTCTGAGAGTGGGAGCCTGGCTCACTACTAACACCGTGCCTGACCCCCTTGATGCACAATGATGCACAACTGGCCCTCATTCATGGTGAACTTCAGTCAACGTGGAATGTCTCGTCTAAGTCCCCGGAGCAAGAGAAATCCTGCCCTTCAAATTGTCGTTTCTTTGGTGGAACTCCCAGTGCTCCCTTTTGTCTCTGACTCCGACTTCCGAGCATATCACTCAGGACCACCACCGACAAGAATACAAAATATAACCCACGACGTCACTCTCGGATTCCGATTCCCCAGTCATCCTCAGAGAGAGAGTGCTAACAGCTTTCTCCCACTACAGATAACAGCCGTAAATATTGTACTTCAATTCAGAGCCATCCTATTTAGTCAGTGATACATGGTCCTCTATTTAACTGGGTTGTATTTCCCAATTGATTTGTCGAGGAATTTATAATTACGCGATGATCCTGCTTATTCAGGAATTTAATCCAATCTGTGTGCGTCTGCAGGAGGTAATGCTGGACACACACATATTACTTGTAACCGTTAACCTTAGTTTTGCTTCCGGCTGAATTGTTTATTCTGACGAAGGTCAAGCTGCTTGTTCCACCTTGGTCCTACAGCTTAACGTTGAATCCGAGCCACGACCTACCACGGGTGGTCAGAAATTACAAAGTCCTTGTCCGGACTCGATCTCACGACCTCCCGAGCAGCAGCCCAGCGTCTTAACCACTAGGTCACCTAGAGTACCCTTTTATCTACCAACCTATTTTTTCTGGCAGAATGAACAGCTGAGTAAGCTGCGAACCTGGGACCGGTAGATTCGTAGTCAACAATGCTAACCACTACACCACCACTACCCGAGGCGCATTCCACCTATTCCTACTGATTATATCTCCTCCACGCCTGCTTCACTTGATGGCTGCCCGAGGTAGATTAGGCTTGTTAGTGTACTGTTCAGTCCCCGTTCTTCTTCTACCATTGCACTCCACATTACAGGCTGTAGCCGTGCGCCTCCAACTCCGTAGACTACATACATATTTTTCGAGGTATTGCCTTATTACGAAAGGAACTTCTTGAACTCGCATCCCAACTAACCGTACACCCTTCATGGTGAACTATAATGGAAGAGATTGTAGACCAAACGTCCAGGGAATTACTCCTGGGGGGACGTAAGGCAGGAGACAGAGATTGCTTGAACTCCCATTTCTCCTGTCACCGTCCTCCTTGGCTGATCTTTTTCTGTCTCTTATCTACCTTGTGAGCAGTCCAGCATGCTTTCTCACTATACATACATGCATGTATCTTACCCGCTACACAGTCTTTTCAAAATTTAAAAAAAAAGGCATCGACCTCAAGAGCCCCGGAGTCCCCTGGGAGGGGACCATAAATGCCCCCCCCACTTATGGCTCTCCTGCTGATACCAGGAACGCAGATCCGCAGTGGGGTTGGTTCTGCTATTGCCCATTGGAGATGCTCTGGGCCTCTGCCTGATTCACTTTTCATAAATTTATGCGACATTCGGCCTTTCCTCAAATTTTCAATCTGTTAAACCCCACTTCTCTAAACCTCACCTTCTCTTCTTCACTGAAACTCGGGTGTCAGGGACGACTGACAGCAACCCCTTTTCTGTACCCTCCTCTTTCTATAACCAATTTCATTCCAAAGGTGGATGTTCCGTATATGTACGCAATAGGCCGGGTCGAAAAGGGGTCAAGGTCAAGATTTTGCTTAGGTACATATTGTGAGGTTGATCATTTTGTAATAGTAGTATCCACACCAAAAATCAAGGCTGTGGGACCTTCGCTAACCCCCCCTACCGATACTCACTTTTTTCCATATGAATTTGTATGGGAAATAGGCCGAAAATCGAAAATCGACCCTAAATATTAATTTTTTTGCTTTCGGATGGCCAAAATCGAGTTCCCCGGCACGAATTACATCAGAATAGACCATTCACCAACTTTTTTTGCGATCGGGGGTGTAGGGGGTAGGGTCTTAAATCCGGTGCTGACTCATAGCACCGGATATAAGACCTAATATTACATTATTTTTGTTTTTCTCTCCAGATTCCTATTTAGTTACCTAGAATGTTAAAAGTTTGTATTAAAATATGTTATTTAATTTTAAAATATCAGTAATAAATAAAATATAGTCAAAATCTTATTAAATTAAATTATGGCTACTAGAAAAAGAAGCCACAATGCAGCCTTCGGATATCCAGCAAAATTTTCATCTGCCATGACGCCATCAAAAGCTGATGTTGTAAGGCACTTCCATTTTATTGTTAGAGAGGAAGAATCTAAAGCACAGGGTAAAATAAGTAAAAATTATTGCTATAACGTAGTTGTTCAAGATATAAAAGAAATTTGGCAAAAGTTTTCTTTCCCAACAATTGATACAAAGGGAATTTATGTTAGAGTTACTAGACTTATAGAAGATGCTGATAAGTTAACTAAATGACCTATGATAAAAAGAAATGAAAAATTAAAGAAATATGACGAGTTGTTTGACATATCTCCATGCCACTGTTATGATAAAGGCATAAGTGATAGAAAACTTCGTAGGTGTGAACATAAAATACCTATTATAGAATGGGAAGTTTTTATTGGTCAAAAAGAAAGAAAAACCAGTTAGGAAAAATTGATAAAAAAACTACTACAAGTAATTTGAGAAAGTTTAGCAAAATCCAAAAAGCACAGGAAAGGGAAAAGAAATCAAAAGAAAAATTAAGAGAAGCAAGGGAATTTGCATCATCAGAAGTGATAGAAGATGATAATGAAAATGAAGATGTCGATTTTCAAGACAGAGAGGACTTAGATAAAGAAGAAGACTTAGAATTAATAGAAAATTTTCAAAATAGATATACCTATGAAAATATAGCCAAAACTTCAGAATGAGCAATTGCTTCAGATTAGAACAAAACCTCTAGAAATACTAGATTTTCCATGTCACCGCCAAAGCGTTGAACGGGGTGTGAACTTAGTAACTAAATCTAGCCAGGAAAGAATTGGTTATATTAATCGGTATAAATTTATTTTAAATACTTTAGAGCAGTGATTCCCAACGTGGGGCGCACGCCCCACAGGGGGGCAATTTGAAAATGCTACAATAAAATGAAATTTATACATAATACTTTTTATAAGTAAATATATTTTAAAATTTCAATAACATAATTATTTTTATTTGCAACATTTTTACACATCTTCATATTTGGTGGAATGTGGTTTTAGTGCTGTAAGTGACTTACTACAGAAAAAAAGAAACCGACTGGATATCACAAAACGAGGAGACTTAAGACTGAAGCTAAGTTAGTGCCTGAAATCAAAACCATTTGTAGTAAACATCAAGCTCAAGGATCTCACTAACTTGAGATTATCAAACTTTGAATTTGCTGTATTTTTACCTAATATTGTGAATTTAAAGTGGTATTATTGATTAAATTACTTTTTTGTGAATTTAAAATTGCAACTTTTCAACTGAAGTTTTATTTCAAGGAAATAATATAGTTAGCTTCAATCTCAAGTTTCTTGACTCATATTTAATGTAACTCATATTGAATGTACTCATATTATTGAAATTTAAAATTATAACTTTTCAACTGAGAAATTTTATTTCAAGGTAATAATTTAGTTAGCTTCAACCTCAAGTTTATTTACTCATTGAATGTATGGTAACTCATATTAAATGTACTCATATTATTGTAAATTTTAAATAATACCTTTTCAACACCAAATTTTTTATATTAATGGGGGGCGTCAAATTTTTTGAGGTGTCGAGGTGGGGCATGGCGCAAAAAAGGTTGGGAACCACTGCTTTAGAGTCTAGAAAAGAACTGCCTACTTTTGAGTGGAAAGGTCAATGGAAGGAATAAAAAAAACCATTAATTTTAGGTCAAAAATTTTATTGAATTTCTCTCTCAATTTCTACCAATAATAGCTAAAAATTTATGTATACAATTTTTTTTTCATGCATTTCTGTATTTTTTAAATTTTTTTTCATTAAAAAATAAATATAACTGTTTTGCAAGCGATAAAAAAATTTCGAAGTAAATCAAATTATCTCGAATTTTATGAATTTTCTGAAAAATTGAAACCGGTAGGGGGGGTGTTCTCAGAATTCAAAAATATTTTACCAGGGTGTTACTATGATTGATTGAACCACCTCACACTATGTACCTAAGAAATCAAAAATTTCGACCCGGCCTAGTACGCGACGACCTAACTTGCTCTCGTATTCCCAAATTGAATCCTACAAATTCTACACCCTCTGTCTATGACTTACATGTCTATCTCAAACTGAATATAATATGTGTGCTGTCTACCTCTCCTAATTCCACTGACATTTTGACTATTTCACTTCCAAAACTCAACCTTGGACGATTCCGGTGCTGTTCCTCCCTGACTTAATTATGTCTGAAATTAGAATCTCTTCCAAAGATGTTTTTCCTGCCCTATCTGGGCTCAACTCTAGGAAGGCGTACGCCCGCCGTACGGTCCTGATGGTGTCCCTTTTGTTCTCAAGAACTATGCTTCTGTGCTTACACCCTGCCTAGACAAACTCTTTCGTCTTTGTCTTTTATCTGGTACATCTTCCTGCTAGAAGTTTACATTCATTCAACTTGTCCCAAAGAAGAATGACTGCTCTCAATCCAGCAACTCTCGTCCAGTTGCTTTGATTCCAAAGTTTTTAAAAGTTTTGAATCTATCCTTAATAGGAAGATTCTTAAGCGGCTCTCTTCTCACAATCTTCTTTCAGATCGTCAGTATGGGTTCCCGCAAGGGATACTCCCTCTGACTCTTTGTCATCCTCCTGTCGGGATTTTGGTGAAACCATTGTTATTGCGATAGACATACCAAAAGCTTTTAATAGAGTCTGGCACAAATCCTTAATTTCCGAACTGCCCTCTTTTGGTTTCTATCCTTCTGTATGTGCCTTCATCTCTGATTTCTTTTCTGGCCGATTTGTAGCTGCTGTTGTAGATGGTCAATGTTCTCCTAAATCTATTAATAGTGGTGTTCCTCAGGGCTCTGCCCAGTCACCCACTCTTTTCCTTTTATTTATCAATGATCTGTTTAGTCGCACTTCCTGTCCTATCCACTCCTATGCCGATGATTCCACTCTTCACTTCTTCACCCGCTTCACAAAGCGTTCCTCTCAACAGTTACTCCATGCTTCGCGTGGGACAGCTATGATGCACCCGACCTCTCATCTCTCTACTATCTCCGATTGGAGCAGAGAAAACTCGGTTCATTCATCTGTCTACTCGTCATAATCTTCAACAGTACACAGCTCAATCTTTCCTCTTCTCTTAACATTCTTGGCGCATCCTTTTCTCGTGATCTGTTTTAGAAAGATTACATATATACTCTCTTTGCAGGCATTGGCCCTTGGCCCCTCCTTCCTGCCTAAAAAAAATACTTACTTCACCTAATCTACTCTCTTAACCATAATGGCAGGTCTTTCAATAAGTTGCCTTAACCTTGGAATGCATAGCGGGGTCCAATTGAACCTCGCTATGCACGATAATTTGAATTCGCCTATGCAGTCTAGGGTTAATAAAGATTCCCTACCCATTACCGTTCTCAAAGGAGTACTTACTCTTGTATTAATTTGTCTCTGCTCCTCTGATGCTATGCTTGACTGGTCATTGATGAGCTTCATGGAAACGATCACTTTCCTATTATTATGTAGTGTATACTGCCACCTTTATCTTGTCCTGATCCTCATTCACGTTTGGTTTTTGCTTGAGCAAACTGGGGGTTATTTAGGCAGCTGATTGATACTGCTGCCTCCATTAAAGACACTGCAAATATCGACTCAACTCTATTTTGTTAATTCCTTGATTCCCGAGGCGTCAGCCCGCAGCATACCTCAGATTCCTGGTGAGAATAGAAAAATCCGTGTTCTTTGGTGTACTTCTGATTCTAAGAAGGCAGTTCGGGAAAAGAAAACAGCGTTGCGACAGTTTTATTATATTCGTACATCTTCACAGCGAGACTACATTGAGTACAGAAGGGTCTCTACTAGGTCTCGCCATATCCTCCGTTAAGCCCGCCGTTCCTTATGGTGTTTTTGTTTCTGGTATTTCTTTACAGACTCCTCTTTCCAGCAAATTCGCAAACTATCGCGCAAATATTCATCAATCAGACAGCCAGTCCTCAAATAGAATGCATACCTAATTACTTCCCCTCAGGAAGCTTCTGAACACCTTGCAACGACTTTTGCAGAGTAAATCCACATATTCTTTTCAAGCCTTCCGTTCCTGTGTTGAAAATCAGGCTCTTTTTTGATGTTACCAATGATGAAGTCTACAATAAACCGTTTATCTTCCAAGAACTACATGCAGATATCTCGTCTTCCCATAACGGGGCAGCTGGACCTGATAGCATATCGTACCTCATACCTTAATCCTTTATCCTTGTTATTGGACCTATATAGGTTAGTCTGGATATCTGGTTCTTTCTCCGCGATAGTGCAGGAAGCTATTATTATTCCACTAGCGAAACCTGGTAAAGACCCTACTCTGAGTACCAATTATCAACTTAGTTGATGAACTGTGCCTGTAAAACTTTGGAAAAGATGGTGAACGGCCGCCTTTCCTGGTTCTTGAAAAACGTTGAGGCATTATCCAATGTGCAATTTGGATTTAGACATTTCCGGTTGACAGCCGACCCATTACTTTGACTAAAGCGAGATATAACTGAGTTTTTTCCGAGAAGAAATTTCTGCCTGCAGTCTTTTTTTTTTTATTTGGAAAAGACTTATGATGTTATTGGAGATGGGGCGTTCTATTTAAACTATTCTCTTGGATCGAAAGGTTCATTTCCACTCTTCATAAAAAAATATATCAAACAGATCTTTTCGGGTTGAGTCGGAACTTCACTGTTTCGTCCGCGAACCTAGATTGAAGGAGTTCCTCAGGGAAGTGTATTGAGAGTTCTATGTTTTGCGCTGACTTTTAATAATGTTCTAGCAGAACTCCCTCCCGATGTCAAAGGTTCTTTAAATGTTAATGACCTATTAATTTATGCTACTGCAAATGGCTTACCGAGTCTCGAAAGGTGAATACAACTGTTTATTAATAAAATAAGTAGGGCTGAGAAATGCACTTTTCGGTTCTCTCCTTCAAAGACGATTTACGATAATTTTCATGAACGAAGAACGGGCACTTATACCCTAAATCTCGCTTTACATAATTTCAACATTACTACGGTGGATCAGGTTGCGTTTTTAGGTTTGATTTTTGGTCGCAAGTTGTCGTGGATCCCTCACTTCAGAAAGCTGAGAGAATCTTGTCAGCGACCACTGCAATTACTTGATATACATCATGAGGAGCTGATCGTAAGTCCCTGCTTCGTCTATATACAGCTCTAGTTCAATCAAAATTAGACTATGGAAGTGACGAAAATGATTCGACATCACCGCGTTCTCTCCCAATGCTGAAACCAGTGAAAAACCAAGGCTTGCGTGTAACGAGTCGAGCATTTCGATCCTCGCCAGTGGATAGCCTTCATGCTGAATGTAATGTCTTATCGTTATCCTTCCATAGGAACTTTTGTCGTTTATTTAAACAACTGAAGAGTACGTTGCGGGATGTAACTCCTGTGTAGATCTCCGGAAAGCCTCCGTGGTATCTACCAATCAAAATCGAAATAAAAAACTTTTCAGTAAAGAACACAAATGACAGTTTTACAATTTTCAGATACTCTCAGCTGAATATGGCCTTGGAAGCATGGAAGCTTTTTAAGCAAATTTAAAAATAGTGAAAGTGGTAAGTAATGGTAAAAGTGACAAAAAAAAAAATAAGAATAACAGTAAATACAATATAAAGTTTACAAAATGTTACCCCATTTTAAATTAAATTATTTATTATATATTTAGTAGAAAATAAATGCTGCTTAATAAACAAAAATGTAAAAAAGAATAAATTACGAAATTAAATATGTTTAATGAAATTAGTATGTTTTAAATAGTTGATTACAAAAATGATTAAGAGTACTATGGTAAAAATGGCAGTATTGAACTTGTACATCAGCAGAAGCTAATGAAGTGCTTTTTCAGTGATTTGTGAAATACATTTAGTGATGAAGTCTGTCCGAGATGCACGGGAATTGCATTCCATACATCTGCTCCTTTGAAAGAGAGTGCGTTCATGTAGTTTCTATTATATACAGTAGTTAGGTTTGTGTAGGAAATCGCTGGGCAGTCTGGTGGTGTAACGATGGTGTATTTAATGGTGGGGTGGGGGTGCTCTTTGAATGGGTGATGTATGTCGATTTTTGTTGATAACTTTGAACATATTGACAGCAACATTGAATTTGTATAAGTCAATTAGTTTTAAAATATTTAGCTCTTCAAACATTGGAGAAGTGCGACTTTGTCTGTTGTCATTATTCGAGTGTGTTCGCAGATATTTTTTGACTTGCTTCCAAAGGGAGGTTTTATATATTTATTTGAGCTACCCCATGCTGCAATACAATAAATGTGGATGGATGAAGAAATAATATCGGATAAGGAGTGCGTTTTGAGGAAGGATCTTTTTTAGTTTATATAATATGAAGAGAAATCTTTATATTTTTGGATTTGATATGTTGTATATGACTTTAAATTTACTTTTTCGCCTAAATTAATGCCAAGTATTTGAACCTCATTCACCCCTGCAATAGTAGTAGTATTCCCAATTTTTATTTGACAGTTCGTATTAATATGTTTTGTGATAATAATCATATACTCTTAAAATGACTGTCAGGTTCAATAAGTTCATTAGCACACATCCATTTATACAAATTTTCTAACTGCCTGTTCATTTCATTAATCAGAAAGTTTGCGTTATGATGGGAAGAAGTAAGTATGGTATCATCTGCGTATTGTACGCAATTTAATGTAATAGAGAGAGATGAAAATCGTTGACGTGAATTAGAAATAGTAATGGCCCAAGAATAGATCCTTGTGGCACTACACTAGTTAGCATCGCCTTGTCGGATAAATTGTCTTAATCTGATGTACTGATGGCGATTTGACATATGATTTAAACCAATCGAGGATATTTCTTCTTATTTCATTACGTAAAGTTTACCCAATAAGATTTCATGCAAAAGTGTATCAAATGCTTTTAAAGACAAGTCGAGGAAGATCAAGGCAGTGTGTTTTTTGCTGTTTAAGTTCTGATACACATTTTCTAATAGCATGTTTATGGCATCTTCCGTTGTATGTCCACCTCTAAACCCAAACTGTGTTTTTGTCAAAATATCGTATTTGATTAAGAATTTAGTAAGTTTACTGTACACGATTTTTTCAAATACTTTATTTAAAATTGGCAATAGGAAATGATGCGATGGATAATTGGATGGAGTATTTGGTTTCGATTTAAATATAGAGCATACTCTGGCTTTCTTTAGACCAGTGGTCTTTAACCTTTACGGCATTGTTACCCCTTAAGCTAGCCAAGAAAACCATAATTACTACTCCACTTTTTAAATGGCAAATATGATAAAAAGACAGCTAGGAAATAATTTTTTGGCAGTGGTGCCAGCTCATTACCCCACGAAAAATGCTGAATTACCGCCCCCCCCCCCCCTCAAGTTAAATACCGCTGTTTTAGACTGTCAGGGAATATATCTAGTGCTACTGATTCATTTATTAGCTTACAGAGTGGTATTGCAATTTCAATGGATACTAATTTGTATATTTTTGTATATAATTAACTCTTTCAGTGTTCCATAGACTTTTTTGATCGAGTTTTACTTCATCAATTTTTGAACATAATGATCTGGTTTTGCTTTTTAATGATCGTATAAGTCTGTTACAGTAATTTTTATATGTCTGTTCGGTAATAATATCCGTTTTCCATAATTTAAAGTGTATGCTCGCGTTTAATAGTCACAATGAATGCTGGTGTGATCCATTGGTTGTATTTAGTTTTAGATATTATCCATTAGTGTGTCTGAGAATGCTTGAAATTTTGTTCCAATGTCATGGTTACTTTCGGTTATTTCAGTCCAGTCAAAAGCCATTATTTCTCTCAGGAACTTTAATTTGTTATTATAACTAAGATCTGTGGTCAATTTTTATAGTTTCCTTTGCTGAGAAATGGGTGATTAACATGGCGTACGTATAGGCAAGTGATCTGTGATATCTATAATAATAATAATAATACGCAGTTTCTGTCCTGTCTGGGCTTCTGTCTGTCCGGCGTTTTTCTCGGAAACCGTTGTACGTAGGTCGCTCATCCTTACACCGATGGAAAGGTCTAAAGTTATATCTAAAAGGTCCTAACCAGGGAATTGAGAAACAAGATAGTAACATTGATTGTCCTTTAAAATTTCTACAATCTAAGAGAACCGTGGATGAATGTATCAAAAGCGTTTCATTTTCAGTTTTATCTAAAACTAAATCGATTCTAAGTTAGTTTCTATAAATTCACTACTTTCTTAGACTTATCGCCGGTTTTTATCAAAATAAAATTATCACCTGGTACTGTATTTTTTTCGATTTAATTCCCTCAACAAGCTCACTCACCTCCTATCAATTATACAATCCTTCTTTTCAACGATTTTAAAATTTTCATTCAGTTTACTCAGAACTGAAATTACTGCTGAAGTTATTTCCCTTTAAAGTATTCTCGTATTTAAAACTAATCATAGTGTCTGTCATTCTTGATAAGATTCGAATAAAGAAGGATGATGTTAGGCAAGTAATTTACATACTGACACTAAATAAAATTGCTGGTCCTGATAATATTTATGCTTGGACTTTCAAAGAAAGTGGGGATAGCTTATCTGGGGCGCTAACTATTTTGTTTATTATTTTTTTTTTTAATTGGGTTCAGAATCCCAGCTGAGCCGTGAACGGCCAAGCTCTGAAGGGCCAGTTTAACCTACAGCCCAAGTTAAGCTAGACTAAAAACTTACGGACTTGGAGGTCCTATTAGGTCCTACCTCAGGGTTGCTGACTCGATGTGGGCCTACCTTAGGCCTCAGTTGCATGAAATTAAGATAAAAAACAAAAGGGGCACTATTTATGGTCTTTCTAAACCTTGCAACAACACAACCTGCACTATTGCACGGTGCAACAATCTTGTATCTAAACAACCAAACTGAATTGCAAGAGAGCTCTCTGCAAGACCACACCCTGTAAATGCCGCATTCCACAAACGAGTAGGAAGGACGGGCAGTGCCCCAAAAAAATGATGCCACAAGAGTGCCCAAACAATGATTACCACAAGAGCCCAAAAATGCTAGCTCTAAATTAAGTGAATTTTTCACTAACCTTACAATTATGAGATGGATATATATACACCTTAACTTAATATATACAAGCAATGCTGCATCAATCAGCTTAGTCATCATATCGCCTTGGGACAACAATGGTTCTTCCTCTTCTAGATTTTCCAACAGTTTGCTAGATCTATTAATTATGCAGAGATACCTGAAGATTGGAAAAAAGCAAATGTACCCATTTACAAAAAGGGTAGTAAATAGGATGGAGGAAATTATAGGCTTGTTAGTTTAACATCATTGTAGGAAAGATACTAGAAAGAATTATAAACAATAGTATTCAAGAGCATTTTAAAAGTTTAATCTTATTTCAAGTCCCCAGTATGGATTTAGATAAGGAAGGTCTTGTTTGTCTAATCTCTCAGACTTTTTAGAGTTTGTAACTGATTAGGTAGATAATGGACATGATGTAGATGTTATTACTTGGATCTTAGTACAGTAATAGTAAGGCATTTGACAAGGTTCCACGGAGGAGACTTCTGTAAAAATTTAAAAGTTCATGGGATATCGAGGAATGTAATTTAATTTAGACTATAGACTAACTTCACTAACATTTTTTGCAAATCTTCTTTTATTTTCTTAATTTATAATTATCATCAAATTTAGAACCAATTTCTTTTTACCAAATTCTTAAAAATTTCCTTCAACGCACCAAACCTTTCATCAGTACAGTAGTGGTTCGCTATACCAACTTAATTGGGCGGTCAGGGTGGTCGATGGATGGAGAAAGGCCATTTAACCTAACCTAACCTAACCTAACCCAAGTCATATGACTAACATGCGAAGAATAACACTGTAAAATTGCTACAAACATTTACTAATCTTGGATCTTTTCCAAATGGACGACCCCACGGGATTTAGCTGACAATTTGTATACTAATAAATTTTTATGTTCTAATAACGAAAATTACATTATTTTCCTGAAGAAATATACACAACATACGAAAAAAATTGCATTTATATGCGCACTAGTTTGCATGGCGCATGACCGTTATCTAGTTTACACCGCTCATGACGCCCAGATACGAGGTTGCTGTGTGGCCCCCGGTTAATTGAATGCCCGGTTAGGTCAATTGAATGACCGGTTAGGTCAACTGTACGCCATTGACGATTGGTTAGGTTAAGTAGCAGTGGTGGGCGCGGTACGCGGTACTGCGGTACCTCAGCATGCCCAGTGCGTTACGCGGTACTGCGGTACTTTTTCAGGTCCCCCTGGTGCGTTCCGCGGTACTGCGGTACTGCACACAAGAACAACACAAGTAATAGCACATATTTTCAGAAATTGCATATCGGCGATCGCACCTGAACTTTCTGCCATAATGGCTAAAAATCGATCTTTGTCACAGAAATGTAACACACGTGCAACCGGCTCAAAAGCAAGCACTGCACTGAGGCGTTGTGATAGGATGGCAACGTAACATGTTCTGAACGAAAACTTAACGTGTCTAGAGTTAGGCTGATGCAACACACGCAGCATTCGTCTTACTGTACTCCTGTAATAAGGTTTACTTCAAAAAAAGTGTTAATTTTTTGAAAAGTCGTGTTTGTCGGTACCGCGGAAAGTACCGCGGGAAATTTGAATGCGGTAGCGGTACTGCTGTACTTTCAGCGATCCTTTGCGGTACTGCGTTATGCGGTACCGGTTTGGTAGTGCGGTAGTACCGCAGTACCGCAAAAAATACCGCAAGTGCCCAGCTTTGTTAAGTAGTGATATTTTCGTTAAAACTAACGAAAATATCATGACCTAACCTAACCAATCGTAAAGGGCGTACAGTTGACCTAACCAGGCATTCAATTGATCGGGGGTAACTCGCAAGTAAATAGATCACAGCACTGTATTATTATATGCTTACACTACAACAATAATATTCAGACTAAACTAGATCTAAGCAGGCAACAAATAAACATTAATAACAACAACAAAAATTACTGTTTATGAGAGTTCGTATGGCGAAAAGGGTATGCAAATGAAGATTTATTTATTTATTAAATATTATTAAATATTGCAAATTTTAATAAATAAAGGATATTATCTACGTTTTATTTTGTAAAACCCACTACATAACTACATAATTTAGATAACGGTCATGCGCCATGCAAAGTAGTGCGATATTTCTCCAAAAAAATGTCATTTTCGTTATTAGAATATAAAAATTTATTAGTATACAAATTTTCAGCTAAATCGCATGGGGTCGTCCATTTGGAAAAGATCCCTAATCTTTTTGTAAAAATTTAAAAACAAAACACTAATAGACGCCATGTTTAGCTATTCCGACCGACCAATTAGCGTCTATCGTCTTCAACGTCACAGGAAAGTTTTTTCGCCTCCTCCACGCCCTAATTGGCTTTCAGACTCAAACGACATAATGACGTTGCTGCACACAGATATTGTGCAGGGGCAGGGGCGTTTTTAAGGTTTTGAATTGGTCCGAGAAAATTATGCCACAGGGGGCCCGGGCCCCGTTTACCAGTTTTCCTTAATGGAAGTTCTCAAAATACTCTAATGTTTTCACTAATCACTACATATTTAAGTGAAGTTATTTCAACCAAAGTAAAAAAAATACAGACAACACTGATTTTTGTAAACTTTATTCAGGATGCAAATATATAGAGCAAAAAACGTCTGTACAAAGGGCAGATTTTAATGTTTCAGATAGAAAAGTCTGTGAAGCGAAAAGTTTGTGTATCGGGCTGCCAGGGAAATGGAACATTACTGTATTTGACTCGAAACTACAAAACAAATACTCTTTCTCGTTTATATTTTCATCTACAGAAATATCACATATATTCGAACTAGCAATCGGCGCATGAACATTTGTAACGAGGAATTGTATTTGAAATTGTAAAATTAAATTTAATACACAAAATAAAAACAGAAAAATTATTAAACGGCATTTATTTTGAATAAACAATCCCCAAATGTCGATAAAAAAGCAAGCACGAATTTTTAATATACAAGGTGTCCCCAAAAGAAAAATTCCACTTTTTGTTATTACGTTTATTGACCAATATCCATAACGCTAAACAATGATGGAACTCTGAAACATACAAACAGAACATAAACACATACATGAAAAATAAAGGCATCAACATGAAGACACTAATCAATAATAATTAATATTCTCTATAGTATAGTGAAAAAAAGGGGAACAAAGATTGTTATATATGTAGTAGTGTGGTACAGGGTATGGGTGTTGATGGCGAGAGGGGGTTGTTCATGTAGTATGTAGCGTGTTCGTCATATCGTAATCGCTCTGCCATGAAGGTGTCTTCCTATCGCGTCCGGAGCGTCTGACGGCAGGGGCATCGGTTGGAGAAGCGGGACACTTGGAGCAGCAGGTTGCGAGGAATCTCTTTGTTGGAAGCGCTCAATGGGTGCCAGGGACGGTGTTAGTGGGCACTGCTGAGGGTGCGCACTGGTCTGGAGGGCAGGCCTCGTGGTGGGGTGTGCAGTGGAAGTGATGTGGGGCTGGTCGGTGAGGTTACGTTGCCAGCCGGTTGGTGGGCGGTAGGGGATGATCGCTCGACTGCGGACGGGGAGCGTGGTTTCGGGGGTGAGGTTGCGCACTGCTCCAATTCGGGCGAAGGGCTGAAGAGGTGAAGGCGGGAGTCGTCCATGCGTGGTTTTGGGGGTGAGGTCGCGCACTGCCCCGATCCGGGCGCAGGGCTAGAGAGGTGAAGGTGGGAGTCGTCCCCGATGGTGAGGCGGCGTCTGTGCGGTTGGACGGGCACGTATTTCCTCAGAAATTTTCTGTTTCGCAGAGTCACTCTGCCTGAACCGTCAACCTTCACCACGTATTGATCGAACTGTCGCACTTCTATTACCAGGCCAGTCTTGTCCCATTTCCTGGGGTTGGGGCCGATCTGGTTCTGGATTCTGACCCTGTCTCCGACCACGAGTGGGGTAACCGTCTGGTGTGCTCGGACCAGTATTCAGTGGCTCTCATGTGCCTGTTCCGCAAGGCATCCTCCCTCGCCGCCAACGTCCCGAGCCAGGTATCGTGTGGCTTGTACCTGCCGGGCACGATCGGGATGAAATCTTTGATCGGACGGCCGAACACACACATAGCGGGAGACAGCTTGGTATCTTTGTCAGGCGTGTTGCGGTATTGTAGCATGGCTCGCTGAAAAGCGTCTGTATCGAGCTCACCGTTCGGTCCTGTGTTGTCTGTGATCAGTCGTTTCGCTGTTTTCACGCCAACTTCGGCTCTGCAGTTTGAATGTGGAAAAGCTACCGAAGCCAGACGGTGGTGTACGCCCCAGTTCCCCAGGAAGTGACGAGTAGCCGTGGATGTGAACTCAGGGCCGCCGTCAGATGACAGTTCGTCGCAGATGCCATAAGTCACGAACACCCTACGCAGGCTGTTGATGAGGCCTCTGGCGCCATCCGTGGTCCTCTCCACAATCGGCCAGTTTGAGTACCTGTCGACGATCACCAGGTAGTTGGTACCTTTATAGTGGAAATAATCGGCACAGATGCACTGGAAAGGGTAGACGGGGGACACCGGAGGAATTGGAGGAGCACTGGGCTGCGAAGGTGCCATACGGTTGCAATGGTTGCAACTGTTCCTGAGGGTAGTGATAGCAGGGGTGATGCCGGGCCAGAACACGGACACCTCAGCCCTCGCGACCATCGACGATACGCCCTGGTGGGCTGCGTGGAGCGCGTTCAGTACATCCTGCCAGAGAGGGAGGGATCACAACACGGTTTTTGAATATGACGACGCCGTCCACCGTGTACAGGTCCTCTCGGAATTGGTAATATTCTCTGAGTGGGGGTGGGAGCTCGTGACGGAAGTCAGGCATGCCTGACTCGATTATCGAGACGAGCTCTGTCATGTGTTGGTCGCTGCTCGTCGCCAATCTTACCCGGTCCCAGGTAACGGACTGCAGCGTGTTCAGAGCTGAGATCGCGGAGGCCATAACCTCGTCGTCGAGGGCTTCGTCGTTGTACGCAGCCGTTCCCTCTGTGCGTATGCCAGCTAAGAATGAGTGGCGCAGAGCAGCTGCCGACGGTAGGTCATCATCAGCAACAGCGTTTTGGCTACTAGCGGAGATGTCTGCCAGGAGCATCTTTTCAGGTTGGCGGTCGCCGGTTGAGTGGCGGGACGTAGCGTCAGCAGCGCGATGCCTCGCACCAGGTACATGGATCATGCGAAATCTGTAGCGGAGAGTCTTCTCCTGCAGATTTCTCAGTCGAGCATTCGGTAAGTCTTCCAGCGACCTGTCGCCAAACACTTTCAGCAGCGGTTTGTGGTCAACCGCGATGATGAGGTCATCGCAGCCGAGGACGAAGTACCTGGCCTCGTCCACTGCGTCAGCTACTGCCAGAGCCTCCCCCTCAATCGGCGAGTAGCGTGACTCGGCGTGGTGGGTGAAGCGACTGCCAACGAGGGTGACCATCTAACCAGTGCGGCAGCAAAAGGGTTCAGCACCAGGACATTCACAGTGCTTCTGGGATAGCCAGAATCCGATCCCTGACTTCGACCAATCGGTCGCAAGACAGGTCGGCTTTGTTTTGTCAAATATATTTACACCTTCCTCGATCTCACTGATGATCACCACCTTCGACTCTTCAAACAGATTGTTGAGTTGATCATCCCATCGGAAGGGCGTGCCGGGCTTCAAGAGTTGGCAAAAAGGTATCATTCTCTTTGCCATAGCGAAAGCATACGCCACCTGGTTAATTAGCCCAAACCATGAGCGAATGTCGGTTATGTTCTTTGGATGATCTGCAGATACTTCTCGCAGGGTCGTACTTTGTCGAGTGTGATTTCGAAGACAGCAAACTCCACAGTGTCTTGTCCAAATACAAACTTCTCAGGGTTCAGCGTGATGCCGTGTCTACCGCAGATATCAAGCCAGTTGACTGCTTGGAAGAAACTTTGTCTCAGGTCGTCCGACCAGAGCAGCGTATCGTCGATACGCTTGGTTTTGTTTGGAACGTCGGATACTATTTCGTTGTAACGTCTCGAATAGCCATCACCAGAGGCGATGTAGCCCTGGGGCGCCGTGCGGTACCGGTACCTGCCCCACGGAGTGATGAAAGTAGTCAGGTGACGGTCTTCCTCGCGGAGGGGCACGCTGTGGTATCCGTTCCAGGCATCGAACACGGTCTTCTTCTTGCCATGGGGCACAGACCGTGCCTGGTGGAACGGTGACTGAGTATGGTGTGTCGCGGGTGGCATGTATGTTCAGGGGCTGGAAGTCGACCGTGCGGCGTGGCTTCCCGTTCTTCTTGGCGCACACCACCATCCGGTGACACCATGTCACCGGTTCGTCGACCGGCACTGGCTCGATTACGCCCAATTTCACGTCTTGGTCGAGTCCACGCTTGACGTCATCTTGCCAGTGAAGAGGGACGGGTACCGGGGTGTATGCCACCGGGTCAGCTAGAGGGTCCACCATAAGTTTCAATGGAGGGCCCTCCATCATTGGCAACGGCTGATGCGCACACGTGTTAAATGTGCTTGACTTGTAGTATTCGACCAAGTACTGCCGCAGTCTGTCGCGGTTCTTCTCAGTCGCCAGGAACGGTAGTTGTGATGGCGGCCGGGGCGGTGTTTGACGTATCGGGCAGTCGCATGGGCTGGTCTGACCGCTCTCGCTGCTGATAGCACTATCTCTCGCCGGCACCTCATCGCTCGCGGTGTCGGCTGCCGAGGTTGCCTCGAGTCGATGCGAAGACGTCTCACCGATCATCGGGAAGTTGTCGGTGATCATGCCGAGCGCGATGCATGCCTCCTTGCTGAGGAACAGCTTGTCGGAGTTGTCCGTGACATAGGTGAGTTGACGAGTTGTTACCGGTTTTGTCCTTTCCAGAGAGTCGCAGGATGACGGCGCCGAGTATTTTGATGCATACGTTGTTGGCGGTGTGCATTCTCATCGTGACGGGGATAAGGTTGGCTTGTTTGAGGCCTATGCGGTGGATGACTTTGATGCCTGCCAGACAGCTCTGGCAGCCGGTGTCAGCCATCGCACCGAGTGTAGCAATCTTGGGCGCGGCCTTTAGCTCGAATCCGGATGCAGCGTAAACCGCTGTCACTGTGAGGTTTATGAATGGCTGAGGTTTGGAGGCTTGCTTAATCCATGTGTCAGAAAGGCGATGATAAAGATGATGGTCAAGGGCGATGACTCTCCTGATGCGGCGTCGACCAGTTGTGGCAATCGAGCAGAGGGCCTCGAATACAGCACCTTCTTCGCATATTGCATGTGAATTCGCTACTGTCTCGACTCTTGATGGTTTGTGCTTGCTCCTACACACTGCTTCAAAGTGGTTCTCACGATTGCAGTGGCTGCATGTGTGGCCATAGGCTGGGCAGTCTTTCTTTCGGACCCTGCCTGGGGCACTTTTGCCGTGCCCTTTCCTGCCGCA
Organism: Bathynomus jamesi; assembly: GCA_023014485.1. Classification (NCBI taxonomy): domain Eukaryota; kingdom Metazoa; phylum Arthropoda; class Malacostraca; order Isopoda; family Cirolanidae; genus Bathynomus; species Bathynomus jamesi. The sequence goes on along the minus strand of JAJOZX010000665.1, from coordinate 260,428 downwards.
ATATGAGCACACCTCATGGTTGCCGACTGTCATCTCCTTCAGAGCGTCCTTCTTGTTCCGTCTGTAGGCGCTGTTAGCAGCCTCGACGCCCTGAGAGTCGAGGAGACGTGATGCTGAGCGCTTGCCGGATTCTTTGGCCTCGACGAACTGGAAGACCTGCTCTAATGTCATGTTCTGGTTCGTGTTGCCGAGTAGGTCCAGTTGAATCTCGGGGTCCTCAATGCCGCGGGTCAGGACGTCGCGCAAGATGGCCTCCGTGTAGTTCACATCCGCATCGCAGCTCGAGCATTTGGTGATGTACTTGCATACCCCTGCCTGGCCACGGAGTCGGGCGCCGAATGAACGCACAGTTTCGTCACGGTCTTGGCGCATGTTGTGCAGCGCCACTCTAGCAACCATGGTGCTCTCTTCTCTGACTGCGAGTTTCTTTATGGCTGCGAGCACCTCATTTTCACTTCTCCCTGTCAGACTACCACCGGCTGATCGTGTGAGGTCTTTGCGAAGGGGTTCATCGCAGCACCACTTTGTCACGACCCGTGATTTTGGTGGCATCCACATAGTCCATCCATCGCGATGTGAAGTAGACCATTCCTCGCTCGTACCGGCTGAAGATATTGTTGGTCTCTTCACCTTCTCCACTTGGGCCGTGGCGCCGACAGCGGACACGGAATGGACAGTGCAGTGGGCTGTGAGGAGTGCTGCTACAATGGCGTCGCTGTGTGCGGGGGTCTCATATGCGCACCCCTCAACTGAACATTTCACCACGGCATGTTGACCTGTTGAGATTCACTATTGTTTTGTATAAAGTTCCATCATAAATAAGATTCCACTTTTTGTTATTACGTTTATTGACCAATATCCATAATGCTAAACAATGATGGAACTCTGAAACATACAAACAAAACATAAACACACATGAAAAATAAAGGCATCAACATGAAGACACAAATCAATAATAATGAATATTCTCTACACTTTAAATAAACTAAATTTGCACGATTCTTTTCTGGACACCCTGTATTACAACTTTTTGCAGTATTCTCAATCAGTGTTAAATGTCAATAAGTTATTTATAATTTATCAAAATACGCGCGCGCACGAAGGTAAAGATAACCAAAATCACTGTCAGAAATGTAATGATTGTTTTTCTTTAACCTCCTTCGCCACATCTAAGATCATATGGCGGAGGGAACCTACAGCTTTACGTGGAATGCGAACCACGACTCGCTATATAGTCAGGGCGCAGAGGACGGTCTCCCATCTAACTATACCTCACTGTCAAAGCAGGTCGGGTTATACGAAGGAGAGCAAAGAACACGCAGAATACGCTTCTGTCTTCTTGAAAGGCTCAGACTCTTTGGGAATAAACTATCTTCAGTGTAATCTATGAAACAGTGGTCCGATATGCAGAGGTGGGTAGTAGTGAAGTAGATATACTTACGAAGCTTTTTCGAAAATGTACTTTCTAGAAAGTACATTTTTTTTGTAATACTTTTACTCTAACTTAAGTACAATCTTGGGAAAAATTTTGTACTTTAACTTAAATACAATGTTGCGAAAATTTGAAAAGTACGAAGTAACAAAACAGCTGTATGCTTGACAATTTCATTCAAAATTGGTAAACAAATTCTGGAAAAACCCGCTTTCAATCTGCCACCTCTCAATGTCAGGTATTGAGAGGGAGAAGACACCGAAACCGGATCATTCCGGATTTTGTTCACCAAAACATTTGGGTTTCATTAACCAATCAGAAAAGTCATTCAGTATAGTATTTTAAGGTAGCCAATCGGCTTTTTCGCTAGCTGATGACGTCACATACGGCTAAATACGCCACTTCCTGCATCTGCAGCCAGTAGCGGATTATAATGGGGGCAAAGGGGGCATTTGCCCCCGGCCCCAAGAAACTATGTAAACGCTATAATCTACCGTTGAAATAATTGGTCGACCGTGAGGAAGAATAAAAAATTCTAGATTCCGCTTCTACAAAACCTAGTTTAGTATCCCATTTATGTTAACAAAGTATACATTTTCTGTAATCACATCTTTGTTTTTGTTTCGTTTTTTGTTGATCGATCCCAGTTAGCTGATCACATCACTCATGTATGATGTATCATGTAAAGAATTGTTTTTCTAGTGACACCGGCCCGAAAATATTCATTGCCCCCGGCCCTAACAATGCTTAATCCGGCCCTGTCTGCAGCCTGTGAACGACTGTTCAGTGTTGCTGGACTAATTTTTAGTCCAAACAGAACCAGGATAGATTGCAAAAACTTTGAAAATCAGCTCAATAAGAAATTTTGTACATAATGCATACTTATTATAATAAATTATAGTTCTTAATTCCTACTTATAATAATCCCAATTCTGTATCCTAATGTAGTCTGTTTGCCATAATGATGTTTATTTTATATTATTATATATTTGTAGTGCATTTTATTTAATTTTTGAAAAAGTACTTCTTACTTTTCAGTACTTGTACATTATAAAACACTTACTTTTGTACTTCAACTTAAGTACTTTTGATAACGTGTACTTTTACTTGAGTACATTTTTTAAAGATTACTTGTACTTTAACAAATGAAAGTACTTTACCCACCTCTGCCGATATATGAATATGAATTTATGAAATGTCTACATAAACATACAAAGTTTCTAAACCAACCAACCAGAACGGCAAAACACGACAACTACTATTCACAAAATGAAACAACTGGTGTAGCATTTAATATACACACCCCAGTTATTATTATACAAATAATTTGCTCTCCCCCCAATTATGATTATACGTATCAAAAACACTCTCCTTAAATTAAATTATTATTTGCACTCCCCCAGTTATTATTATACATATAATATACAATCCCCATACTGACTATGTTTGAATACTGTTGAATATATGAAAACATCCAAAGACATACAACAATGACCCAGTTAATTTATAAAGTAAAACTGGCCAAAGCTGTTTATCATTGCGGATTATCTCTATTTCAACCATAAAATATCATATCAAAATCACATACAGGGTGTTTCTAATGTAACCATCTATTTTGGTGAAATAGGGGGATTTTAAACAATTGTTATATTGGCATAATGGTATGTGCATTGTTATACAAAATTCATGTATTTATAATATTTCAATTGCTTTACACGATTTTTTGTTAATTATTTTATTTTATTTTCAGACCCATATCATTGATGATGAATGTGCAAGAACGGGTTTATGTAGTAACATGCAGGATAAAAGGCATGAAGTGCAATGAAATTAGAGAAAAGTTTGAGAGAAGGTTTCGTAAAACAGGCCCTAGAGACCAGGCTATTCGCGAATTAGTAAACAAATTTATGAGGACTGGATCTGTGCATGACGAGCGTAGATCTGGACGGCCAAGAAGATCTCACGAAAGAATCGAATCTGTTCAAGAAGCATTCGAAGAGGATCCATAATTATCGATTCGGAGGGCATCCCACAGATTAGAAATTCCACAAACAACGGTTTACAGAATTCTACGTTATGATTTAAAGAAAAAGCCATACCACATTCAAGTGTTCCACAACTTACAAGAAGAAGATTATCCACGAAGAGCAACAATGTGTGCCGAGTTTACAAATATATATTATATTTTCATGTTTTAAAGGTGTTTTTTTTATAATTCATATTATTTCGCAAAATAGATGGTTACTTTAGAAACACCCTGCATAAAATCACACAAAATAGAGTCTCTTAATATCTGTGTGCATGTTTGTTCATTAACAATCAAGTTTATTGTCCTTACATAATTAATTTCTTTTGCGTCAGGCTGTTTTCCTTTTCTGAGCTTCCGGAATTTAGGAAATGGTAACAACACACCTTTTCTTTATTATAACCTAATGGAAACTAATCCGCGTAAACACTGTTTACTTAGCCACGAATCTTTAAACCTAGATGCGCTAAGATTACACTTTTTCACATGCTTACTCTTACGGTCAATATATTGCCTACATGCACAGCATTATATGGGTTACTTGACACAGACCAATTTCTACTGTGAAAAATACTCTGTATGAACTGGTCCCCAATTAACCCACCCCTAACAGCTCCAATCTAACTGTAGAGTAGGTTAAGCCTAGAGATTCCAGAAATGGTCCAGAGCGGGTAGAGTAAATTGAGGTCCACAGTAGGATTCCTCATCAAATTAGGTTAGGATAATTTACCGTAGCTTTTGTTAAACTACGAGTTAGACCACAATGTAGGCCTAATTTAGCTGGACCTAGTTTAAACTGTTATCACTAAACTGGGACTTAGAAATACAACGGTTCACTTACCGAGTGTTATTACATAAATCCTGGTCTCCTCAGCCAGGACTGATCTTCTATTTGCTTAATTTAGTTGAGCTTACTAAAGCTGGTTCTTCGTTCTTCCGTCTTCAAGCCCCTTCGCTCGTCATGCCGCTATTCTTGCATGTCCTTTGTTCAGGCTTTTTCCCCCAGCTTCTTTGTGATGGTTGGTTGATTGGTAGTGTCATTGTTTCAATACTATTAAGCACACTCTATCACACAGTATATAAATACTAGTGTGAAGATTAACTCTGGTCAGTAACCAATTGGTTTCATCCACCCATCATTGACAGAAAAGGATTTTAATAATTGTTAGATTAACTACCTACCTACTCAGTGGATCACTTTCGTTATCTCCCGACTACCCACACGTATGTTTTCCATATCTACAAAGTTCCTTGTCATACAAACATCAAAAACACTCCATAAACATAATTTTGGGAGTGCATATGATACGTATAATACCAAATGGGGAGTGCATATTAAACATTTTTTTTTTATTCTTTTTAAGCAGGAAGGGGCCAAGGGCGAATGCCCGCAAAGGCGCCTCCCTCTACCCCCCCCCCCCCACAATAAAAGGAGAGCAAAGATCAAGGTCCAGGGTTTTCTAGATGCCTAGACAATCTGCGTTTGAGAGATTGGCCGTCATAAACAGGGGGAAAGATGGAATGAGGAAGACTGTTCCAGAGTTCACCGGTTGAGTAGATGAAAAATTTAAAGTACCGATTAACACTTGCGTTAGCGTTGGACAGAAAAGGAATGAGAAAGTGTAGAAAGTCAGGTGCTGCGTGTTCTTCTTAAAGGTGGCGGCATGCATTTAGAGAGTTCAGAAGAGGTGTCCGTTATAATAGTGATAGTAGAGAGAGGGTGAGGCAACATTACGGCAAAGAGAGAATGATTGAAGACAGTAAGAGGCTGGGAATTGATGAGACGAAAAGCCTTTGATTTCACCCGGTCGAGTATGGCTGTGTGGGTTGAGCCACCCCATACATGAGAAGCATACTCCATACAGGGGAAGACAAGACCCCTGTACAGTGACAGCAACTGAGTTGGGATGAAGAAACGGCGGAGGCGGTACAGCACCTCTAGCATCTTAGAAGCTGTTTTGGAAAGAGAGTATATGTGATCTTTCCAGGAAAGATCACGAGAAAAGGAAACGCCAAGAATGTTAAAAGAGGAAGGAAGGATCGAGTTGTTTGTTGGTGAAGGTAAGGGGATAGTCGTGTGGAAGATTGTGGCGAGTCGACAGATGGATGATGAATTTTTGAGGCATTGAAACTCTCAAGGTTTTCTCTGCTCCAATCAGAGATACTAGAAAGATTAGAAGTCAGGTGCTCCAGAGTCGTCCTACGCGAATCATGGAGTGACTGTTCAGAGGGAGATTTTATAGATGGGGAGAGTAAATATTATATGTATGATATACACTGGGTTGTACTTATTATTATACATATAATAATGACAGAGTGGAAATCCAGGGGTAGTACAAATTAAATATGACACCGGCTCATATCGAATCAGATATAATTGGATTAACATTGCAAGCCTGCACTGCATACTCTCTTTCTACACAAAACTGCACCTGTTATTGACCTTCATACTTCATTTTCTGACTACAAATTTTAATTATAAGTTCACTTAGTAGTGTCTTACACGTTTTCACTGCTACATAAACTTAAGTGAAGAAAAGCAAAGTTCACTCGTTAAACATTTAAACAATGTACCCCTTGATATATGACATTCGCCGTTTCCGTTACAACTGACTTCGTATATTTTCACCACAATTACTAAGCTCAGATTTCTAGTTCTCTTTGTGGATCGTCGTTCTGGGTCGTAATGTGGACCACAAACTTAAGTTTAAAGCGTTGGCTAAGAAACGGGGACAGTCAGTTGCAAATGTACTTTATTTATCCAGTGTAAAATTTTTTTTTTTTTCTGAAGGAATTTGTAGGCCCAATGTATCCAATGTATTGTCAATTCTTGGCATACTTATTCTTTTTCTGCCCATTTCTTCGTCATATACCTTTACGAGTAGTTTTTGTTCGAATTTAACTTCGATGAAAGTATTGAGGTGGTAGCCCCTGGACCGATCGAACATAATAAAAAAAAGGTTGAAAAAAATGCTTACTTTAATTATGAAAGAATGAGACATTTTATTTACAAATTATAAAAAAACGAATCTACTCTAAATATAATGCATGTATCAGTGATGTGCAACTCGGGTTCGGTCTTGGTCTCGACTACAGCAGCAGGACTCGAAACCGGTCTCGAGACCTATTTTCCTGGTCTTGGTCTCGGCTATGGTGGTCTCGACTACATCACTGGTATATATATAAATAAAATAATATATAATATAATATATATACATATATATACAGGGCGAGCGAAAAGTCCCTGTGCACCTGCAAGAAGTGTAGTGAACCTGTACCATGTTGGAAATGAACAGGTGCACAGGGACTTTTCGCTCACCCTGTATATATATATATATATATATATATATATATATATATATATATATATATATATATATATATGAAAAATTATTTCACGAAAGTGACACGTGAAAAGTATTTATGATGAATAAAACCACGAAGGAAAAAAGAAACACAAACGGGTGCTCAAGCGCTTTCGTCTAATGACATCCTCAGGAACACTGGAGTGAAAGGACAGATCAAGGCAATATATAGGTTACAAAATAAACCATACATACATATTCATATATATATAATACATATACATATACATATATATATATATATATATATATATATACATATATATAGTAAGCATAGAAAAAATTGTGGGAGGAGCCAACATTTATAGTTTATGAAACAGGTCACAAAAGAATAAAGAATAAAGAAATAAATATAAATATAAATTGAGAAAAAATTAATTACCAAATAGTGCCTTAGTGATATATATGTCACAGCCTAAATAATCATAAAGAAATAAACAGGCAAATAAAAAAACCACAAATATATACATATATATATATATATATTATATATATATAAAAAGACACTTTTAGCACTTTGGCCGACCTTCAATATAAATTCAAATGGCTTGTTTATGGAACAGGTCACAAAAGAATAAAGAAATAAAAATAAATATAAATATTGTAAGTGGAGTCTACAAATTCAAGCTCAAAAAGGAAGTTTTACAATCAATTTAATAGATGATGCCAAATTGATATATATGTCACAAAGAAATAAAGAAATAAACCAAAAAAAAAAATTAATTAAAAAAAAAAAAAATATTTTTTTTTGGTTTATTTCTTTATTTCTTTGTGACATATATATCAATTTGGCATCATCTATTAAATTGATTGTAAAACTTCCCTTTTGAGCTTGAATTTGTAGACTCCACTTACAATATTTATATTTATTTTATTTCTTTATTCTTTTGTGACCTGTTCCATAAACAAGCCATTTGAATTTATATTGAAGGTCGGCCAAAGTGCTAAAAGTGTCTTTTATATATATATATATATATATATATATATGATGAATAAAACCACGAAGGAAAAAAGAAACACAAATGGGTGCTCAAGCGCTTTCGTCTAATGACATCCTCAGGAACACTGAGTGTTCCTGAGGATGTCATTAGACGAAAGCGCTTGAGCACCCATTTGTGTTTCTTTTTTCCTTCGTGGTTTTATTCATCATAAATACTTTTCACGTGTCACTTTCGTGAAATAATTTTTCATATATATATATGTATGTATATATATTTGTGGTTTCTTTATTTGCCTGTTTATTTCTTTATGATTATTTAGGCTGACATATATATCACTAAGGCACTATTTGGTAATTAATTTTTTCTCAATTTATATTTATATTTATTTCTTTATTCTTTTGTGACCTGTTTCATAAACTATAAATGTTGGCTCCTCCCACAATTTTTTCTATGCTACTATATATATGTATATGTATATATAATATATATATATATATTATATATATATATATATATGTATATATATATGAATATGTATGTATGTATGTTTATTTTTGTAACCTATATATTGCCTTGATCTGTCCTTTCACTCCAGTGTTCCTGAGGATGTCATTAGACGAAAGCGCTTGAGCACCCGTTTGTGTTTCTTTTTTCCTTCGTGGTTTTATTCATCATATATATATATATATATATATATATATATATATATATACTCTAGGGTTATGAAATTTTTCTGAAAATGTGTTCGTAAAAGTGTCATTTGCCGTTTCATTTCGTCTTCGTCTCTCGTCTTTTTTCAAGCCAAATCATAACTTAAAACAGCGAAAAATTGCATAGGTAGAAATGTAAATTTAAAACGTTTAATTTAAAATATTCGTAATACGATAATGTTCAATTCAGTTTTAATGACTATCTGACCAAACGTACTACGTCACTTTCGTCTCGACTCAATATCGACAATGATCTCTTCTTTAAACAGTTTCAATAAATAACTCGCATTTCTCTCTCATACAGGGTGATCGAGAAGTTGGCGTGCACCACGACCATACATCATCAGGAGTCGTGGTGCGCACTGACTTTTTTATTACCCTGTATAATTAATATATATCAATAGTTTATATCTTAGCTGAATATAGGATACATATACGTTACGGGAAATCTGTTAACTTGGGATTTCATGAAATCCCTAAAATTTTCAGGGATTTCAGGTAAGGTTAAGGTCGTAATATTTTCGTTAAACCTACGAGAAAATTATCGAATGTCCGGTTAAGTTAAATGAATGCCCAGTTAGGTCAACTGTACGCCCTTGACGATTGGTTAGGTTAAATTCGTGATATTTTCATTAACACTAACGAAAATATCACGACTTAACCTTACATGAAGTCCCTGAACATTTTACAGATTTTATGAAATTCTTAGTTACACCAGATCAATACAGGACGAAGATAAAATTGCAAATATTACTATACACGATTTTTTTTTTTAAACCAAACCACCCTTGACACACGCGCATATATATTATATATATATTATATATATATATATATAATATATATATATATATATATATATATATATATATATATATATATATATATATATATATAATATACACACTTACTTTCACTAAGATTAGTCGCCGTTTCAATGGGAACTTTGTGACAAAAGAAAAGTTCAGATACCTTCTAAATATGTTGAACAAACAATATTTAAATAAAAGAATTTGTTTCATATGATATTACAAAAACACTATGATAAATGATGGAGGAAGTAACCGACAACAGAGGAAATCTGAGAGAAAAGATATACAAAACCTATTCATTTCGTTAAATGCTTTTTATGAAATAAAAATAACAGATCATTACCCGTACGGGATGATAGTAGATTAATGCTATCGCCAACGAGTGCGCCATATTAAACTTTGATCCTTTTCTTTAATTTTTTTTTTTTTCCAAAGAATTATTCTGCTACGTAATGACAAGATTCAAACTGTACGCTCAGGTACAATGAGTTCCCTACTAATTTTTAGCTGCTTTATCTTACGAATACTTGCGAACATTTCGGGAAACTTTACATAAGCAAGACAACCTAAGTCTAGCAAAAACGTATGTTTAACGTACATTAATACGATAAAAAAAGTACGATATTTCGTTTATATTCACATAAATACATTCTTGTACCTAAAGAGAGAGAGAGAGAGAGAGGGAGATATTAAGCAAAAAAAAAAAATAAAATAAAATTATATATATGTATATATAAACTTGATAAAAACAAAGTTAAAAAGTTGTGTCGGCAGTAAAATCGAGGAAAATTCGAGATTTTTGATGATCTATGGGATACAATCCTGCGGATCTACACCACGCTTGCAAACGACTCGGTTCGCAAAGTTCATTTAGTGCTTTGTGAATAAATTTTGGGAACTGATGTTCGCAGAGCGGTCCCCGAACGGCGCTCCATTTCCGTATAAGTAATCCCCATAACCTTTCCAAAGTTACACTGAGGCAGATATCGAGAGGATCTCGGTGAGAAGGGTAAATCTGTTGCAAGGAAATAGCTTTGAATTTTCCGAAAAAGGAATCCAAGTCTTTCATTTCGATACACCACCACCAATCAACGGCGAAGTAAGCGCTCTTCCGGTGCGCGTTGTTTTCCAGCAGCCACTGC